>CM058047.1:46998101-47351566 GCA_030169165.1 Centaurea solstitialis
CTCCTCTGAAGCTTTAGACCTTGTCTGTTTTTCGAATTGGGAAATACCGTTTCCCGAGTCGGGAAACATCTGTTCTCCGAGTCGGGAAACACCATTTCCTGAGTCAGACTTCTTGAGCCAGTTCTGAGTCGAAAAACATCATTTTCCGAGTCGGGATTCGCCTCTTTGAGCCAGGGAATTTTCAATTTCCGTCTCAAATCCGACACTTAGCCATTTTTCAAAAATCCAAACTTTTGAAGGCTATTTGTGTCTCGAGGCGCTCGAAGGAACAGTGTTTTCAAAAGTTTTTTTTAACCAAGTTATCTACTCGAAGAAGATCCTCTTTTTCTGTGGGAACAAGATGTCGAAGGAGATAATCGGCATAGGTTCTGAATTACGCCCACATGTACTCGTCATGGGCGAAGACCAATAGTGGAAGCGTCGAATGATCTACTTCCTAGACCTCCTCGATAAAAGCCTCATGAAGTCAACTCGTGAGGGCCCGATCAGACCTACAGTCACTGTAGATGCAGTTCCTCGCACGGATACATGCCCAGCTCTACCTGCTTATGTCGTGGAAAAACCGGTAGACATGTACCCTCCCGAACAAATTGCACGGCATCTTGTGGACAAACGTTCACTTACTCTTCTCATCATGGCACTCCCTAACGACATGTATGCCCGAGTGGACAGCCTGACGAATGCAAGGGACGTGTGGTTAGAGATTGAACAACAAATGTAAGGCGGAGACACTGCCTTTGAAGCCAGAAGGATAGTGCACTGAATGCCTACGAAGGATTCCGAGCTAGAGAAAATGAATCTATGACAGACTCTTACCAACGTCTGAATTCATTTGTCAATAATCTCCGAAGATTGGGTGTGGAGAAAAACAAGTACGACGTCAATGTAAAGTTTCTGAAGAACCTCACTCAAGAATGGCAGAATACAGCGATTAACATTAGCTAAGCCGGAATCTGGGAACTTTGGGACTGCATGACTTATACAGCATGATGGTACAACATGAGGAGTTTATCTCTGGTGCCAGATCGAAGAGAGCCATTGATCCTCTAGCACTCGCTACAGTGCCTTTTGGACGACCTAATTCAACTCCAATTCAACCAACCTCTTTTTACCACATGCCTCTTCCTCAACATCCGGAAGACTTCAACCATGAGTTCAACCAGAACTTCAACCAAGGCATGCAACACCCGGATGACCCAATGATCATCACCATCTCTAATGAAGAGATATGCAACATGAATGAATCCCTTGCCTTAATTTCACACAATGTGCAGTGGCTGAATGCAAATCGGGGATTTACCCGATCTCAAGGTTCAGGGTTTCAAGGTGGAAACATAATGGGTCCGAGAAGAGGTGGACATCAGTCTTTAGGAAGATATCAGTCGAATGAACAGGGTAGAGGAGGATGCCAACATGGAGAACGGTATCGTTCATTCGATCAGGGTAGGAATGAGTAAGGGAGATATATGGACAACCATCAACGCGATAGTACTTACATAGACTAGCAAGGAGGTTCAAATTATCATGGCAGCTGACGCGGACAAAATCTCTAGTACAACCTTCGGGGAAATTCCAGACAGTAAGGATATGATTCAGGTTTCAACAGGCAGGGTTCTGAAGGTGGATTTAGAAGTAGATTTGAAGGTGGAAGAAACGATCACGGATCTGAATTTGGGTATGAGCAAGACAGAAACGATCGCTGGTCCGATGGAAGGATGAAGCATGGAAAGGGAAACTACAATGGAGGTGACCATCGTGGGTTAGATCATCAAGGGAACAGTTCCAACAGGCAATCCCTTAGTGAAAATCATCCCGTTCCCGCTAACCAAGGTGGTCAAGTGTCAAGTCAGTCACAGAAATCCAACAAACAAACCCCCGCTCCTCAACAAGCTGTAACTCAAGGAAAATCTGATGGTCATGGTCCCACCTGCTACAAGTGCGGCAAACCGGGACACTATTCCAAGGAGTGGACAGTGAAGTACAAGGATGCAGCTTATTTTGAGAAGAAGGCTGCCTTGATGAGGAAGAAAGAAAAGGGAGTCGCTTTGTTAGTAGAAGAAGAGAACTGGGTCTGTGAAGAAGAGAGCTCAGATGAGGAAGATCAGTTGGTGAGAGGACACTGCTTGATGGCAGACTTTGAAGGACCTGATGGTGTTGGTCCAAGCACTCACTACGATAACGATGCTTTTGAGGTATCCTCTATTTCTGATTTAACTGATACTGTCTCACTGTTAGAAGCTAAAATTTGTGACCTAGAGAGAGATCTCCAAACGGAAAGAACTCTTGTCATGAAATTTAGAATCGACAGTGCTGTTTATAAGAGCTATCTCGAAGACTTGACATTGAATTACATTAGAGAGATACTTGAGTCTGGTATTAGAGAGTCAAACTTATTAAACAAAATGTTGTCTCTTCAAAACTCTCATGATGAACTCAATAGTAATCATGGGGAGCTCTCAATCAAATTTTAGTTACTTTCTGAGGAAGGAACTAAACTTTTTACGAAAATTCAAGAGCTTGAAGACAACAATTTTAAAAGAGAACAATCTGAATAGACTCTGAGTATCCTCACCATGCATGCCAACAAAAATCCTTTTTACAAAGCTAGACCCGGACTAGGACATGCCGAAAATCATGTTTTGGAAAAAGCACCTTCGACTCTATACAACTTTGAGGATACGGCCGCTTCTAAACCTAAGCCAGCCTTTGTAGGAGGACATGTTACCGAGGAATTTGTTAGACATACTATCACCTACACCAAAGTCATCAATGGTGAGACCATCACTAGAACCACCAGTCCGTCGAACAACACCGCTAGCAGTCCTCCCACCAGTCCTATTGCCTATAGACCTATCTTCATTCCTGCTAGAGATCCTACCAATACCGACCCCTCTTGGGAAGGTATCAAGGCTAGAACCACTTGTGTAGCAATGCCACTAATCAATTATGCCGATTTGAACACTAGCTGTGACACTAGGGAAATCAAACTATCTGAGGAGACCTTAGTTATCCCACCCATGGATGTTTCCGCAACTAAGAGTCCCGACCTAGTTGAGCTAGAGAAAGAAGTCTTTGGACTTAGATTGAAAGCCATTGATCTAGATGCCTGTCAACATCAAGTTCTGAATCTCAGAGTTTTTATCTCAGAAAAGGACAACTTGATAGACACTCTGGAAAAATACGTACTCGAAGCTAACGCCGAGAGAATTAGGCTTTCTTCAGAGTGTGAGACCGCAAACTCTTCATTCACAGTTTTGAAAGTCAAACTTGCGGATCTTCAAAAGTAACTCATCGTCCAAGAAGTCCAATTTGAAATAGAAAAGGAATTCTTTTATGAAAAGGAGATGATGTATCACCAAACCTTTGTTAATCAAGATGTGTCACTCGCTCGTTTGAAAAAGAAAATATCTAATTTTGAGGATTTTTATGTTGGTCCCAATAAGGTGACCTTCAAGCAAGGATAGTGTTTGGGATTATAGAAGGGGGGGTTGAATATAATCACACAAAATCTCACCTTTAAATTCTTGTTGTATTAACAATATGAATTTACAGATTGTTGCGGAAATAGAAAAGACAATAAGTCTAAACTAAACAATCTAAGTTCTTTCACTATGCACTAGAGTGAGAAGATTAAGAAAAGAAAGAAGATAGAGGGAATAAAGAAAAAAAGGATTAGGGTATTTTTTTTAGGATGAAGAAGAAGTATGGAGAACATCTCTTCAAGTCCTATTTATACCCAATGCATTAAATGCATGCAGACTCACTTTTCTGTACGTGTCACAATGTAAGTGGTCCTTTGTACTATTTACTATAAACAAATACTCTTTGCATGGTGTGCAAAAGAGGAAGTGTGTAAACAGTTGCCTTGAGGTCTGATAAGTACGGAGGGAACAGTAAAGAGACTGTCCTTATGTACTTTTGTGTCAGTAAAGGCGGATAATCCTTTTGTGCATTAGACTAAGACATTACATTAATCCTTCAGGATCAGGATACTGATCAGTGACTAGAGTCCTGAAACTGATGTTGTTCAGGGTCACTTGTATCCGGATGAATCTTCAGGATGTCATACGAAATTGAGCAGCCTGCTATCACTGAGTTCCGTCTTTAGATCACGAGCATGCTGTTCCTGTCATCAGCTAATTATTCGACGTCGCTGATGGTTCTTTGAGTATGATCTTGATGTCTTCAGGAGGTCTTCACTTCAGTGGACAGGATCAGTAGACTGCAGAACAGACTCGTTCGTCTCCTGATCCTGATCCTGATTCCTATAAAAATAAGTTACAGCATAAGTAACATGGAATAACACTGAACAGACTCAGTGATAATTCCTCATGCTATAACAGAAGTAAAACCTATTCACTAAGTAAAGATTCAGGATCATTATCGTTTCATCGGGTCTTAGGAGAGCTGGATCAACAATCTCCCCCTAAATGATAATGATAAGACAATGGAGAAATTGTCTAAGTCTAGAGAGAAAAAAAAATTCTAAGTCTAGATAAAACAGTAGGAAATAGAACTCCTAAAGGTACATGTCCCATTTACTGTTTTGAGGGATCTTTTTCAGTACTATGATGGAATAAAGTACAATGCACTGAATTGCATTTTCATTAATCTCAATAAGGTTACAAGAGTAAAGAAAATACAAGAGTACATGAATGAAGTACTGAAAGAAAAATTACAAAAATTCTAACTATCAGAGTCTTCGCTAACTTCTTCAGTCTTTACTTGAATTGGAACAGGTGTATCACTGAAGGCGATTCTATGATCGAGTATAACTCTGACAGTGTGAATGATCTCTTTATTATCTTGGTTTTTCTTATCTTTCTGAGCAGTGAAGAGAACTGAAACCAAGTGATCATATGGTGCTTTGTGAAGCTCGCTGAAACGCTAAAAGCGTAGGATCTTGGAGTTGTCGCTTACACAAATACCATGAACAGGTTCTCTAATGACTTGTCCTTCAGAGAGAAAAACTCCTGGAGGAAGTGAAAGTTCAAGCATCGAGAGGTCCAGTGGCTTGACAACCATCCTGGGCATGCAAGGAGTTGGTCTCCTTGTTGAAGCACCCGCTGATCTTCGAACAGGAGGCTGAGGCAGTGCTGAAGAAGGTTGGAGAAGGTCATCAGGAATTTCGGTTGTTCTTCTGATGCGTGCAATAAGTTGATTAATAACTTCTTCTACTTCAGCCCGATAGTTTCTGTTGGCTTTGGGAAGTAGGCTTCTGATCTCGTTCCACTCTGACAAGTTGTATCTTTCCAACTTGTCAAGAGTGTGTTGCACATCCTTGACTCCTGAGCGTTTGACGGTGATCCATGTTTTTGTTCTTTTGTCGCGTGTTCGGCTGAGATGGATTCCAGAGATAGCAGCACCATGTTTTCTGAGGTGTAGGCGGTCTCGGCACCAGTCAAGCTCTGAGTTCACTTCTTCAGTCTGTTCCTCAGCGTTTCTGTTGAAGACCTTCAGCACGGCCTTCTGTGCTAGAACAGGATCAACACTTATTTCAGCATCTTCTTCAACAAAATCCGATGCAAGCCTTCGAGCGGCTTGAGCAGAGAGGAAGGCTTCCTTCTGCTTTTTATTGTGCTCCTCCTGAGCCTGTACAGCGTTGTTGTACTCCTCTTGTGATAGATAGGCGAACTCGGAGTCCCAAGAGGTACGAAGAGGAATTTTTACTCTTGTACTCTCGAGTCGCTCTATCACGGCGTCTAAACGCCCATCCCTGTTGACAGTAGCAGAGTTGTCAGGGTAATTCTCACCTTCAGATCTAGGAGAGTTAGAGGGAGGAGATTTGGGAGAAGAAGCAGGGGTAGAGAAGTCATCAGAGATGAATTCATCATCTGATGAAAGGCAAATGGTTTCAGGAGGGGCTCTGATTTCAGGGGTTCTAGAGGAAGATGCTTCGGGGTTAAAGCGGGTTGGTTTAGAAGGAATGGATTCAGCGTTTAGAGGAGTTACTCTGAAAGTCATTCTGCTTAGTTCGGCTCTTGTCTGTTCTGATGGACTATTCTCCATGAGGAGAATAATCTCACCAGTGACAGAACCAAAGTTCACGTCCTGAAATTCAGAGTCATCTCGGGTTTCAGGTTCAGGGGTTGGTGAAGGTGTAGGTTGGGGTGTTGGTTCAGGGGTAGGTTGTTTGGGTGGTTGGTAGACAACTATTTGTAGGTTATTAGTTGGTGAGTCTTCAGAGGAGGTGTCGAGGGTGATGGTTTTAGGTGTAGGTTTAGATTTAAGGAGAGTGGAGATTGGTTGGTTATGAGAAGATGAGGGAGAGGATGGTAGTAGTAACGTACCAGGTGCACCGGGGTTCTCCCCCTGAGAGTGTGCAGGACCTGGAGTGGGCGTTGAAGCTGGAACCTTCTCAACGAAGAAGGTGTCGTCGTCTTCATCATCATAATCTTCATCATCATCCTCATCCTCGTTCGTTCCCCCTTGTTCATTGGTTCTCCAGTTGGTGGAGGGGGAATAAACGAAATGGTCTCTCTGGGGCTGTCTCTCCCCCTCAACAGGTGCCTGTTGTAAGGCGGTTGTTGAAACACTCCGCTGGAGGAGAGAGGCCATGTTGGCGTTGAGCTTCCTGGTGATGAAGGAAGATGAGAGCAGGGACTGTAGAAGTTCCCTATCAGCCGTAGTGAACGACGGCGGTGGAGGAGGAGCAGTGGTGAGTGTGTTAACTGCAGTGGCGAGCTCAGCCACTTTCTCCTGTAGGGCTCGTAGGCCATTCTCCTGTGCATCCAACCTCTGCACCACAAGTTGTTGGAAGTTGGTGGTGGAGGTGGAGTTGTTGTTGACCGCTGTGGAGAGAGCGGGCAGCGCCGTGGCCTTCAGGTCGTCAACAGACGCCTGAAGGGAGGAAGAGGAGGTAGCCACCTGAGAGACCTTGTCATGGATCGCATCCAGACAAGGTATGGTGATGGTGACACCGGTAGGAGCAGGGGCGGCGGCGGCGGCAGCAGCAGTAGTAGAGGTTGCGGCGGCTTCGGCGGCAGTGGCAGCGGCCTTGGCATAGGCGAGCTCAAGCTCCATTGCCTGAAGCTGGGCCTTGTGAGCTTCCTCTTGCAGTTGCAGTGCTGAGCGAGCATCCTGCAACTGTCGTTCAGCGGACTGACGACGAAGCTCAGCTGCGTTCAGCTGACGGTCGGCGTCCGTGAAGATGAAGTCATTGAAGGGGTCATCCTGGTGTAGTTGAGGATGCTCTTCAGTAGCTGCTCCTAAAGAACCTGTAATATCAGTAGCTAAGTGAGCACTAGAGGTCTCAGAAGTTTTCATAGAAGAAGAAATAGCAATAAGTTGCTTAAATTTATTACCAGAGGCTAGGAGGGTATCAGAACGATTACCCTCCACATTCTCTGAGTGTTCGAGATGAACAACCTCAGGTTCTTGTGTAACAGGAGCAGTAGCAGGAGTATTTGCATGGGAAGAAGTTTTAGATAAAGGAGATGGTTTATTAAAAAGTTGAGGCAGGGTAATGTAATATTTATTACCAACCGGTGCCTGCTTTTTCTTTTGCGCCCTATATTTGGCGCGTTTGGGCTGAGGTGGAGGAGAGGAGCCAGAGGGAGGAGGGCGCTTCAGAGGCGCCGAAGAAGTTGTTGCAGCTGGGGAAGTCAGTATAGAAAGAGAAGAAGAGGGTTTGGATGAGAAAGGAGAAGACATACCTTGAGCAGGAGCAGAGATGGGTTGCTCTTCTGCGTCTGGTTGTGGTTCAGGGACAACCAGGACAGCAGACAGAGGGACATCGTCAGATTTGGAAGACAACTGATCCAGAAACTTCATGCCTAAGGCGTAGTTGTTGAAGTTTCCCTCTGTTGGGTGGTTGGTACCCATATGCAGTGCCAGGACTGCAGAGAAGAACCTGGTGTAGGGGACGTCGACCACCCTGGTTCTGTTCTTGATCTTCTTGATCATGTCGTCCCAGATGCATCGGACATAGTCAAACTTGCGATTCTTGATCGCAGAGTAGACCATGTTCTGGATGACCGTGGGGAATTGCTCCGTGCTCCCCGTCTTTCCTGTCAGACAGAGGCCAAACATGTTCCATATGTAATAGAACGTAGCGTTTAGCCCCGTCTTGTGGACAGTGGCAGCAGTCTTCACCAGAGGATGGCCTTCTCTTACAGGCCATTTGTAGCCAATGGCATCCAGAAGCTCGATGACGTCGTCAGAGGAAGGAGAAGGAGGAAATTTTTGGGGAAGTTGAGCACGTTCCTCAGGGTCCCGATGCCGAACGAAATGATGTCATCCTTGATTTGGAACTTAATCACTTCGTGCATCTTGCCCTTCGAGTTCCTTTCTTGGGCCGTGGTAGCAGTGGACCACAATTGCAGGAGCAGAGGTTTGTTGGGCGCTGGGTTCAGAGTGAAAGCCGTCTTCAAGGGACAGGAGAGGAGAAAGTCCCTGGCAGGCTTCAGAAACGCCTTGTTTGCTGGTAGGTCGAATTGCCCAATCAGATTGTTGGGTTTGAACTGCAAGTCGTGCTGTGGGATGACTATTGGAAGGTTTCCAGTAGCAGTCATCAAGGTAGTTGCCTCAGAGGAGAGCTGGGCGTCCAAAGATGTAGAAGTAATAGCAGCCATTCTGTTTAAACACAAAAACAACATATGTGGATGATTAAAGATCCAAAATATGCATTTTTCTTCACTTTTCAATGAACACAGAATATGTTCATAAAAGTGGTGAAATCCTTTATACTTGGAATGGATTAGATACCAAAATACACAAAAGGAATGTGTTTTGGTATTAAAAAGAACTTCTATTTTGATGAATAGATATCAAAATAAGAGTTTATGATTGTTCTTAAAAGAAATAAGAAAAACCATATAAACTGTTTTAACAAAAATCTGAGAAGATTTTGGGAAAACTAAGATCAAACGAAGTGCTCTTAGGGTTTTTGGAAAAACGTTTAACAAAATAAGTTGTTTAGATGAAGAATACCAACTTAAAATGTGGAAAGAACAAGAGTAAAGAAACACTTACGATGATCTTGTTAAGAAAAGTGGTGAGTGTGTTCTTAGTGTTCTTGAGAGAAAACAGTTCTTGCTTTTTCTTGCTTGAGTTCTTAGAGAGAATTATGTGAGCGTAAAGAGTGTAATGGATTACGAGTGAGGTTTTTATACCTCGCGGTAGGAGAGAGAAAATGGATGAGAGAGAAAAGGGTGGCTAAATTCAAACGTAATGATGAAAAAAGGAAGTTCTACGCGCGTTCACGCGCCTGACACACGTCGTGGGGAACAGGAAACGTCCCATTACGTGTCAGTGCAGATGAAAAGTTGGATTATTTGAAAAGATAAAAACCACCTTTTCAGGGGATAATTCCATTTTGATGAAAGATTTGTTTTCTTCGAATTGGAGTACTTATCAGATAAGTACTGTTTTGGGAAAATCCTCTTATCACATTTAATGCGATAAGGCTTCAGGAGCAGAGGTACTTACCTGAGAATCATCAGTATTCGGATGTTGAACAAAGATTTTGTAAGTACTGAATAGAGTCATCCTCTGATGAGAGTTTGTTCAGGAGTTGTTAAGAAAAGAGTCCTGAGAATAGTTATTCTATAGGATTTAACAACTGTTTGTCCTGATAAACTTCAATCATCAGGATTTAACATCCCAAGTTCACTGATGAGCATATTGAAACGCGTCACATCCGGTGGTTTGGTAAAGAGGCCAGCAAGCTGATATTCAGTAGGGACAAAATGGAGTTCAATATCACCATTCATCACATGATCCCTGATGAAGTGATATCTCACTTCAATGTGCTTTGTCTTGGAGTGTAAGACAGGATTATTGGCGATGGCTATCGCTGAAGTGTTGTCACAGTAGATAGGAATTTTAGAAAGTTGTATGTCATAGTCCTGAAGTTGATTTCTCACCCACAGGACTTGAGCACAACAGATTCCTGCTGCAACATATTCAGCCTCAGCAGTTGATGTGGACACAGAGTTCTGTTTCTTGCTAGTCCAACTCACCAACTTGCCACCAAGCAGGTGACACCCACCAGTGGTGCTTTTCCTGTCGATCTTACATCCTGCAAAGTCACTATCAGAATAAGCTGTTAGATCGAACCCTGAGTCCTTGGAGTACCAAAGACCCAGATTAGGAGTTCCCTTCAGATATCTGAAGATCCGCTTTACAGCGGTCAGATGGGATTCTTTGGGTTCAGCCTGATAACGAGCACATAAACATGTAGAATACATGATATCAGGGCGACTAGCTGTGAGATACAACAGAGAGCCGATCATTCCTCTGTAGAGAGTCACATCAACAGGTTTCCCTTTGGAATCCTTGTCAAGTGACAGAGGAGGAGCCATTGGAGTCTTCATCGGTGTACAGGATGTGAGATCAAATTTCTTCAGCATCTCATGTACATATTTACCTTGATTGATAAAGATTCCCTTTTCAGATTGCTTGATCTGAAGTCCTAAAAAGAATGTAAGTTCACCCATCATAGACATTTTATATTCAGATTTCATGAGCAACTCAAACTTTTAGCAGAGTTTAGGATTTGTGGATCCAAAGATAATGTCATCGACATATATCTGGACAAGAAGGATATGCTTAGGATATTTCTTTAGAAATAAAGTGCTATCGATCTTACCACGAACAAAACCTTTAGAGAGAAGAAAGGTTGAAAGGGTATCATACCAGGCACGAGGAGCCTGTTTTAATCCATAGAGAGCCTTGTTTAACTTGTAGACGTGATCAGGGAACTTAGGATCTACAAAGCCAGGAGGCTGAGCCACGTAGACTTCTTCATTAAGTTTTCCATTCAGAAAGGCATTTTTGATGTCCATCTGATAAACCTTGAAGTTCATATGTGCTGCAAAGGCTAGGAAAAGTCGAATTGCTTCGAGCCTAGCCACAGGAGCAAAGGTTTCATCGTAATCAATGCCCTCTTCCTGCCTGTATCCCTGAGCCACAAGGCGAGCCTTGTTTCGAATAATAGTACCAATCTCATCAAGTTTATTTCGAAAAATCCACTTGGAACCAATGATAGTACGTTTTTGAGGCCTAGGGACGAGAAGCCAGACATTGTTTCTGATGAACTCTGCTAGCTCTTCCTGCATGGCTGAGACCCAGGCAGGATCACGCAAGGCATCATCTATTTCTTTTGGTTCATTTTCAGAGATGAAATTAACGTAAAGACAGATGTTACCAGATTGGCATCGAGTTTTAATGCCAGAGGAGGGGTTACCAAGAACTTGATCAATAGGATGATCCTTGGTCCATCGAAGAGCAGGTGGCTGATACACCTGTCCTGAAGTGGAAGCTTCATTTGATGATGGATCAGGGAGAAGATTAGTAGGAGTAGGCTCACTAACAGTGTTTTGAGAAAAGTCTTCACTGTTAGTGGGTTGATCAGGTTCAGATGGTGTGATTTGGGTAATTGGAGTGGCATTTATCAGAGGTGGAATGTGTATATCAGTGGGTGGTATTGGAGGATCTTCTTCAAAACCATCAGGAAGGTTTTGAGGAGTTGGATCAACAATGGGAGGTTCAGGGACTTGAAAAAAAGAGTCAGCCCACTGATTTATTTCAGAGTTTTCATGAGGGTGAGGAAAAGTAGGACCCGATTCATCAAACTTGACATGAATCGTTTCCTCTATGGCTTGTCTTCGTTTGTTGAACACACGGTAGGTTTTAGAGATAGAGGAGTATCCAAGGAATATTCCATCATCTGACTTGAATCGAACTTTCCAAGGTTATCTTTGTTGTTCAGGATGTAACAGACACAACCAAAGATATGGAGATGTTCGATAGAGGGTTTCCTGTTACGAAAGAGTTCGTAAGGAGTTCTTCTGAAGCGCTTTACTATCAGGGATCTGTTCTGAGTATAGCAAGCTGTGTTAACAGCTTCTGCCCAGAATTGAGTGGCAAGGTTGGCTTCACTCAACATAGATCGTGCAGCTTCAATCAGGGTTCTATTTCGTCTTTCAGCAACGCCATTTTGCTGAGGAGTTCTTACAGATGAGAAGTTCTGAGAGATACCTTTCTGATCGAAGAAAGTTTCCAGGGTACTGTTTTTGAATTCAGTTCTGTGGTCACTCCTGATTGATCGAACAGTAAGGTTGTTGAGTCTTTCCATCTTCCTGACGAACAGAATGATTTCTTCAGGAGCATCACTCTTGGATCGAAGAAAGAACACCAATGTATATCTGGAATATTCATCAACGATTACCAGAGTATATTTCTTTCCAGCAATGGATTGGACGTTGACTGGTCCAAAGAGATCCATGTGGAGAAGTTGTAGAGGAGAGCTGATGGAGGAAATCTGCTTGGACTTGAAACTAGCCCTGGTCTGTTTTCCTTTCTCACATGCTGAACAAAGAGATACCTTTGTATAGCGAAAGTCAGGAAGACCAATGACAAGATTGTTGATGCAGAGTTGATTCAGCGTCTTGAAGTTGAGATGAGAAAGACGCTTGTGCCAAAGCCAATTTGTATCAGAGGAAGCACGAGATACAAAGCAGAAGTTGTCAGTGGAAGTATTCATGTTGATGATGTAGATATCAGCATGTCTCACTCCAGTGAGAATAACTTCCTTTCTTCTGTTTTTGACTTTGCACTTCTTCTTTGAGAAGGAGACTTTGTGATTCTTATCACACAGTTGACTGATGCTCAGAAGATTATGCATCAGGCTTCAACATAAGCAACTCTCTTGAACGTAGTTACTCCGTTGGTCAGTATGCCATACCCTCGGGTTTGGCCTTTACCGTTTCCACCAAAGGTCATAGCAGGACCTCTTTCTTCACGGTAGTTAGAGAGGACAGATTTAGAACCAGTCATATGTCGAGATCATCCACTGTCCAGGTACCAGATGCCCTTATCCTGACTGGGAGAATCAGTCGCAGAGGTGGAAGCTTCAGGAGTAGTCGAAGAAGAAGCTTCAGGAGCCTGAGTAGGAATTTCTTCAGGGACCTCTTCTATCTTAGCCATGAGAGCTAAGGTAGGTTCCTCAATAATGGCCATCGGTGCCACTTGAGTGTCTTCCTCATCGGATGAGTCATCAGAGGAGACATCATCCCAATCGCAATCTTCTGCGATAAGACCTTTACCCTTGCGCTGAATTTTCATCTTTTTGTACTTTTCTTTCAGGCGCTGGTATTTGGGGTTCTTAGAAGAAGATTTGGCAGAGGAGGGAGCAAACTGACTTTTCCTGTACCTGCAATTATTAGCAAAGTGTACTTTGCCCTGACAGTTGTAGCAGATAGCAGTAGCCTTATCAACAGGGTCTGATTTAGGCTTGTCAGTAATAGTAAGATGTTTCTTTTTGTGGAAGTTTCCCTTTTTGGCAAACTTGTTGAAAGATCTAGTTAATAAAGCAAGAGATTCATTGAATTCAGGATCTTCTGACATGTCAGAGTCAGAGGATTCTAATTCAGTAATTGTTACTGAAGAAGGAGTAGCAACAGTGGGAACTGAGTCAGAGACCAATACAACAGAGTTACTTTTGGTATCTTTAGAATCTCTTATGAGATTCTTTTTCAGTTTCTTCTGTTGTTCACGGTTAAGAAGAATACCGTACAACTCACTTAGTGTGAGTGTATTTATGTCCTTTGACATAGTTAAGCAGGAGGTGTATATTTCCCAATGTTCAGGAAGAGCTTCCATGAACTTGGTAACTACCTCAGAGTTAGAGTAGGTAGTACTGATAGTCTTCAGATCAATCAGAAGACAATTGAATCTCTGATGTAGCTGTGAGAGAGTTTCATCCTTCTGATGAATAAAGCTTTCATATTGACGAACCAAGAAAATCTTTCTTGATTCCATGAGAACAGCAGTACCTTCATATTGAACACAGAGAGTGTCCCATATTTCTTTAGCAGATCGAAGGTGGCAGACAGAATGGAATACATCGTCAGGGAGTGACATGGCAATGAGAGACCTAGCCTTAGTATCAATGTTGACCAGGCGTCTGTCATCATCATTCCAGTCAGTCACAGGCTTTACCAGTTTCCTTTCAGGAATAGCTGGTTGGCCACCTGCAGCAGGAATGGGGTGGACGGTTTGTGTAGGCACATGTGGTCCATTTTCCAGAAAGTATGGAATCTGGGGATCAGAACCAGAAAGGAAAAGTTCCATCCTGGTTTTCCAAAGAGAGAAGTTGTCTTTGTTAAACCTAGGAGGCTTTCCAGCAGAGCCGGTATCAAAGTAGTTATCCTTAGCTTGAAGAGCCATGGATTAGGAGAGAGGATCACAAGATTTTTCTAAGAGAAGAAAATGAGAGCTTGTATCTGCTCTGATACCACTTGTTGGTCCCAATAAGGTGACCTTCAAGCAAGGATAGTGTTTGGGATTATAGAAGGGGGGTTGAATATAATCACACAAAATCTCACTTTTAAATTCTTGTTGTATTAACAATATGAATTTACAGATTGTTGCGGAAATAGAAAAGACAATAAGTCTAAACTAAACAATCTAAGTTCTTTCACTATGCACTAGAGTGAGAAGATTAAGAAAAGAAAGAAGATAGAGGGAATAAAGAAAGAAAGGATTAGGGTATTTTTTTTAGGATGAAGAAGAAGTATGGAGAACATCTCTTCAAGTCCTATTTATACCCAATGCATTAAATGCATGCAGACTCACTTTTGTGTACGTGTCACAATGTAAGTGGTCCTTTGAACTATTTACTATAAACAAATACTCTTTGCATGGTGTGCAAAAGAGGAAGTGTGTAAACAGTTGCCTTGAGGTCTGATAAGTACGGAGGGAACAGTAAAGAGACTGTCCTTATGTACTTTTATGTCAGTAAAGGCGGATAATCCTTTTGTGCATTAGACTAAGACATTACATTAATCCTTCAGGATCAGGATACTGATCAGTGACTAGAGTCCTGAAACTGATGTTGTTCAGGGTCACTTTTATCCTGATGAATCTTCAGGATGTCATACGAAATTGAGCAGCCTGCTATCACTGAGTTCCGTCTTCCGATCACGAGCATGCTGTTCCTGTCATCAGCTAATTCTTCGACGTCGCTGATGGTTCTTTGAGTATGATCTTGATGTCTTCAGGAGGTCTTCACTTCAGTGGACAGGATCAGTAGACTGCAGAACAGACTCGTTCGTCTCCTGATCCTGATCCTGATTACTATAAACATAAGTTACAGCATAAGTAACATGGAATAACACTGAACAGACTCAGTGATAATTCCTCAAGCTATAACAGAAGTAAAACCTATTCACTAAGTAAAGATTCAGGATCATTATAATTTCATCAGGTCTTAGGAGAGCTGGATCAACATTTTACTCTGTGGATTCTGAAGATGATGAGACATCCTTTGTCCCTAGCCGTAGGTTAAGAAAGCCTAAGTTGGACCTAGATCCTAATGTTGAATATGAGGTGAAGGTATTTTTAGAAGATAATGATGATCCTTCTGGTTTCATCCCAAAGAAAAAGAAATTTGTTCTTTCCAAACTTGAGAAGTCTACTCAGTCAAAAGCATCTGGTTCTGAGAAAAATATTCCTAAGGGTGAAAAAGGTGTAGGTACTGACAAACAGAAGTCAGTTAAGCCTCACGCACCTAAGGGACTCCATAACAAGAATTCAAAATCTAAAGATGCTCATGCTTCAGTCAAACCCATTAAAGGTCTTGACTTTAATTCTAGCACTTTCGAAGTGGGTGAGACATCTCGAGTAAAACCAAATCAACCTTTACCTTCCACAAAACCTAATTTTTCAAAACCGTCATCTGGAACAGGTGGCAAATCCATTTCTACTAAACCGTCATCTAACTCACACCATGCTTTTAATGCAGATGGGAGAAGGAAAGATGGTGGAAAGAATGTAAAGCCACCAGGAAAGGATCATCAAGGAAGGAACATTCAGTTTACTGCTTTCCCTAAGAGGCGTGGTCCTAGCCGTTCGGGTTTTGGCCATGCCCCACCTAGTGTAGGATTTGATTCAAACATGTCTGTAAACCGTAATCATAACTTGAACAATGTTTTTGATGCTTTTAGAAAGGGATTACTTCTTCAAAATGTATCCAACTATCCCCAATGTACTATTGTGTGTATCAACCTAAAAAAATTCCTTTTATATATATCGAACTTTATTTTTGAGTCTATTATGTGTATCCAACTATTCCACAATATACTATTGTGTGTATCAAAAATACACATAATACACTCAAAAATAAAGTTTGATATATACAAAAAGAATTTTTTTAGGTTGATACACACAATAGTATATTGGGGATAGTTGGATACATTTTGAAGAAGTAATCCCTTTTAGAAATGACATATGTTCTATGTTTGACAATTTCTTGCGCTATGGTGTGGCTAACTCTTTTAATGCACAAAATTCTAATGCTATTCTCGAAAGAGAAAGGGAAGGAAAAGAGGGAAATCAAATTCCTCTTCGTCAGTGAAGTCCCCTGCGCCTAAGGAAAAATCCAAAAAGGGGACTACACCGACAGTTTCATCTTCCTCTAACCCTAAGGAACCCATTTGGCAATGGGTCCCTAAACAAGCTTAATTCGTTTTGCAGGTCTGTCATGTGTGCTACATCGATTCTGGAGCTCATAGACACATGACTGGTCAAAGGTCCTTCATTTTCGACTATGTTGAAAGGTTCGAGGGATACATCAGAACGGCAGACAAAACACCAAAGAGAATCGTGGGTTATGGAAAGATCACCGATGGAAGGTACATCATCAAGGATGTATGGTATGTTGAGGGATTAGGGTACAACATGTTCAGCTCTAGCCAATTTTGTGATAATGGCTATTGGGTCAAACAGTTCTTGTACGGAAGCTCAGTAAACGACGAAGACGGTAATGTTGTTCTTAGTGCACGAAGGAACGGCAATCTGTATTCAACCGTCTTTCGATCCATCCCTCGGACACACGCTCCGTTTGAAGCACTTTCTCAATCAGTAGATGCGATCTGTTTGCTCTCCAAGGCGTCAAAGGAGATAGTTGGCTGTGGCACCGGAGGTTATGCCATCAGAATTTCAAAGATATGAACAAGTTGGTTTCAAAACGCTTGGTCAGTGGACTACCTGAGACTCGTCTTTCAAAGGATACCTTGTGTCCCGCGTGTGAACAAGGAAGATGAAAAGAACTTCACGTCCTCCAAAGATGGATACTAACAGCAAAAGTCCATTTGACATAATTCACATGGATCTATGTGGACCAATGAGAGTCGAGAGCCTAGCCAGAAAGAAATACATCCTGGTCCTTGTCGATGAGTTCTCGAAGTTAACTTGGCTTGAGTTCTTACGAGCCAAGTCTGACGCTGCTGATCGGATAATCGCCTTCATCAAGCGAATTCAAATTCTTTTGAGTCGCACGATGAAGAAGCTACGTAGTGACAACGGCCCCAAGTTTCGGAACGCGAAACTGCAATCCTTCCTTGAAGATGTGGGTACCTCTCACAATTTCTCCGCAGTGCGCACTCCTCAACAAAATGGAGTTGGGGAAAGGAAGAATCGGACGTTGGTCGAAGCAGCAAGGTCCATGATGGCTCACTCAGGCGTTCCGTAATCATTCTGGGCTAAAGCCGTTTCTACAGCATGCTTCACGCAAAATCGGACACTGATCGTCAAGCGGACTGGTAAAAATGCTTACGAGATGGTTGAACAGCGTAAGCCTAACACGACTACTTTAGAGTTTTTCGATGTAAATGTTATGTTCTTAATGATCGAGAGGATCTGGGTAAGTTTGACCCTATGTCTGATGAGTCTATCTTCATAGGATACTCACTTAACTCAAAGACTTATCGAGTATTCAACAAACGCACCCGATCCATCTTGGAAAGCTCAAATGTTGGTTTTTCGGAAACCGAAACTTATTCTGATGCATGCCCTAGTAATCCAAATGGCATTCTGTCTGACTTGTCTACCGCACCACCGAGCACAGATTTTGCATCTAATTCCTTTGCTTCAGATTTTATAGATCCCGCAGATTACGATCTACCCACTCTAACTGGACCAACCGTAATTCCTACTTATCCTGGTTCATCTACCACTTCTGTGTCATCTGATGCCTTCGTGACAGAACCATCGTCCGGTACTTCAACAGATTCAGTGGCACCGGAGTCAGTGGTTTCTCCCCTGGAAAACTCTTCATCAGAACCTCCAACAGTTGCTTCACCAGAACCTGTCTGAGAACAGACAACATCACCTGTTCTTGCACCCATTCCTGAAGCAGCTCCACTACCTTCTCCGAGCTCCTCACAAAGGACTTATGCTCAGGTAGTTCGGGAGCCCCGTTTGGAGGTTGTTCTAAACATAAAACCACTAACAAATCTTCAAGAAGGTTCCTCAAGTGGGAACCAGTCAGCGGTCTTAGCAGTGCACGACGAACATGATGCATCAAATAATCAACAAACATATGTCACACTTCCTCAAACCAGAAAGTGGAGAAGAGATCACCCCTCCTCCCAGATCATCGGGAGCCCCTCTCAATCTGTTCAGACCAGATCTTCGAAGAATGTTGTCAACGAGGTTCTTTTTGGCGGGTTCCCGAGTGATTTTGAACCGTTAGAGGTTCAGCAAGCTCTTTTCGATCCAAACTAGGTACGGGTAATGCAAGATAAGTTAGCTGAATTTGAATGAAACAAGATATGGCGTTTGGTGACTAGACCATGGGGGAAATCCATTATTGGCTTAAAATGGATTTTTAGGAACAAGAAAGACGAAAACGACCTTATAATTCGGAATAAGGCCCGGTTGGTCACCAAAGAATATCGCCAACAAGAGGGAATCGATTATGATAAGACGCTTGAGCCCGTAGCCAGAATTAAGGCTATTCGGATCTTCCTCGCATATGCCGCGCACAAAAACATGACTGTCTACTAGATGGATGTCAAATGCACCTTCTTAAACGGAGTTCTTCAGGAAGAGGTATATGTCGAACAACCTAAAGGGTTCATGGATCCGAGGTATCCAGCTCATGTCTATGTCTTGGACAAAGCACTTTACGGTCTCAAGCAAGCTCCTCGAGCATGGTATGAAACTCTTACTGTTCACTTGCTCGAAGCTGGCTACAAGAAAGGTACAATCGACCCCACCTTATTTCTTTGTCGATCAGGTAGTGATTTGATTATAGTACAGATATACATGGATGACATCATTTTTTCATCTCCAAAGCCTGAGTTATGCAAGGAGTTTGAGAACACCATGAAATCACAGTTTCAAATGAGCATGATGGGCGAGTTGACGTTCTTTTTAGGACTTCAAGTTCGACAACACCCTGACGGCATTTTTATAAACCAATCTAAATGCGTTCATGATTTACTCAAACGTTTTTATTTCGGTGGCTCAAGCTCGGCTGCTACACCAATGCCAAAATCATTCTAGTTGAATGCTGATTTATCTGGCAAGCCTGTAGACCAAAAGAATTATCGAGCGATCATTGGTTCTTTGCTCTACCTGAAGGGCACACCTGATTTTGGCCTTTGGTACCCAAAGGATTCTAGTTTTGAACTAATAGGCTACACAGATTCAGATCACGTAGGTTGTAGGTTGAACAGGAAGAACACATTTGGAGCATGTCAGTTCCTCGGGGACAAGTTGGTGAGTTGGTCGTCCCACAAACAGAATTGTGTTTCACTCTCTACGGCGGAGGCAGAATACGTTGCCGCTGCGTGCTGTTGTTCACAAGTTCTGTGGATGAAAACCCAACTGGCAGACTTCGGATACACCATGCAGAGGATTCCCATCTACTGTGACTCCAAGAGTGCGATTCAAATCATGGGAAATCCAGTTCAACATTCTCGAACGAAACACATCGACATCCGATATCACTTCATCAAAGATCACGTCGAGAAAGGTAACATTGAACTGTGTTTTGTGGAAATTGACTTTCAGCTAGCTGATCTGTTCACTAAGCCGTTTGATGAGAAACGACATTTCTTTCTTCTAAACAAGTTAGGAATGTTAGACCTACCGCCTGAGGTCTAGGGGGAGCCGGGAATTTTATAATGTATGCATGTGTGTAGGGGGGGCCTCTAAGAGTTTGCACAAATCTAGGGGGAGCATCTTGTATTTGTTTGATTGTTTATGCTAATTTTTCTCAGATCCACACTACTTTGGATACCACTCTTAGTTTGTTTTTGTAGGTGTGGATCATAACAATGACTTCTGATTACTTCAAATCAGAACTCACGCAAAATCCAGTCCCGGGGTTACACAGCTATTACCCAAAGAAAGTATCTAGGTTGGTCGTTTCGTAAGGGTTCGGGGGCTGAACTTGTAAATTTTTGTGAACTTGGAAGTTCAGTGGGTGGTAGTGATATGTTTTTGAACTTACAAGTTCGAGGACTAAATATGCCATTTTCTGAAACATAAGTTCAGGGGCTGTTTTTGTAAAATTTTAAAACCAACAAGTTCAGGGACTCGTTTTGCAAATGTTGTGAAACTTGTAGTCCAGGGGTCAGTTTTGCCAAATGGTGAAAGTTGTGTTAAGAGAGCCAAACAGGAGAGAGCCAAACAGTATTTTTCTTTAAAACACGTGTTGACTTTGGAAAATATAAAAAGGAGATTTTGTTTCATTTTATTCACTTTTCAAAAAATCTTCATCTCTTTCCCTCTCTCGAGCTCCCATGACCGCCGGCCTCTACCCGTCGTTGAACCGCACTCGTTTTTGCTCCGATTTCAATTCCGATCACTTCATCAAACTCACGGTAAGATTTCGAGCAAGCCTTATGCTTTCATAACATCTAAATCGATCGTTTTTAGGCTGAATCGAAGCCTAATAGGTTTGCATAAAAACCCGAAACCCAAACTCTTTGGAATGGGTTTTCGGGACGATCAATCGGTCCATTCTTGTTGTTAAACTAGCTTAAAACCTTAATGCATCATCTTGTACTAGTTTTGTGGCTTGAATCGTTGTTTTTGGACTGATTTGGGGTTGAGAAACCGAACAGTCTCGGTTTCCCGACTCAGGATATTCAAAAATCCAGAGTCGGGAAACTTGAGTGTTCTTGGTTTCCCGACTCGGGTTTATACCAAGTTCAAATATCCCGACTCGGGAAACATGAAAACCCGACTCGGGTTTTCAAGGTTTCCCGACTCGACTTTGGCAAGGAACTTTTCAACTCTCACCTTTCCCGACTCGGGAAACATGAAAACCCGACTCGGGTTTTTGAGTTTCCCGACTCGAATTTTAGGCCAGGGTATTTTGAACTCATTTTCAAAACTCAAGTGTTTAACTCTCTTTTCGACTTGGGAAACCTCATTTCCCGACTTGGGTTTCAATGGGAAACTTGTTCAATGTTTTTTTAAGTGTTTATCTTCTTTACCAAGTCGGGAAACACCATTTCCCGACTCGGGTTTCTCAAGGAAATGTTTTTTTAAGTACTTATGTTATTCCTTTTTTCCCGACTCGGGAAACTTGAATAACCCGACTCGGGTACTCGAGTTTCTCGACTTGTATTTGAACAAGGGTACTCTTCAAGTGTTGATTGAGTTGGACTCGGGAAACAACCTTTCCCGAATCGGGGTTTCACATGTCCTGACTCGGGAAATGTCAAAACCCGACTCGGGATTTGATGTTTCCCAAGTTGAACTTTTTTCAACACTTAGTAATATTTTGTGGGTACTAACTTCCTTACTCGTATTTGTTTGGTTAGAAATGGCTCGACAACAGAACAACCCACCTTCACCGATCGACAACGCTGCTGATCGTACTTTGATCTCTCAGGCTGACCTAAGTCCTATCACTTAGAACAACGAGTTTGTGGACCTGCACCACGTCCAGGTGCAAGATGAAGTGGTGATCGAGATCCTTAAAGTGCACCCGGTTGCATGCCATGCAAGCCGTTGCAGAGGTGCCCATGATTTACGTGCAACAGTTCTAGCACTCCTCCCACATTGAGACCAGAGACGGCGTTTTAACTCTGGTAGGACGCGTCGATCAGACGGAACTTGCCGTCACCTTGGAGGACCTTCGACGTATCCTTCCCCTTCCTACCGACTCTGCCGAGGCACCATTTGAGCCACTTGTCTCCGGGCATATCCTGTTCAGCGAGATACTCGCACTTGGAGTCCAGACCAACCCGAACCAGAGGCTCAACAGGATCTCCCAGGTCTCTCAAGGCATGCTACCTCCACTATGGTTCACCCTGTTCAACCCAATGAACAGGTGCCTATCCTCCAAAACAAGAGGAGTGGATAAGGCCTCCACCCAGCTCTGGCATGTGATTCTCTCCGTCTCCTACTGACGGAGAATCAACGTCGCAAATCAACTGTGGCAAGACATCACTCGCGACGTCGACACCTCTGGAACCAGCACTCTTCCATCCCATGAATGAGATTTCTCAGCTTGATGATCCATGATCACATGAACCGTCATCCAGAGGTTCGTCGTCGATCAAGTCATCCGCGATTCAGCAGCAAGCAGATCCACCGCACCAACAAGAGGACTCTAAAACCGGGTCAAGTGGAGATGCCGTTTCCCAAGAATGTGCTAGACACTGCGGACCAGGCGGCGGTTAGTGTAGGTCTTTATAGGATTTCTATAGGACTAGAAACCGCATCTACGGACTCCTCAGAACCGGGGAGCCCAACCCAACGTGCGCAACCCGTCCATACAGAGGCTCGTGCCCTAGGCACTGGTTCCCGGAGCTCCACTGTGGGAGCATCCGGTTCGGGTGTTATGAGCGTCGACATGAGGGAAGACGTGGGTAGAGTAGTTAGGACCTCCGCCACCCCGCACATGTCTAGAGAAGAAGCCGGCACGGCCTATCTGCGGAACGTCGAGGCAAGAGCTCATCGCGCTCGTACCCGCACATACTTTGAGGATCAAGCTGCTATTCTTTTTGATCGAAGCGTATGATCGGCGCTAGGATCAAGCAATACACCGGGATTAGCCCCGTATCTCCATCATCTCCTATATCCGAGGAAGCACCAGTGCCGTCGCCGCCGCAACAACATGAGACCATTGATGAGGATGTGGAAGCTTCCCCACAAGAACAAGCACACATTCCTTCACCACCTCACGCGGCAACGGCACCTCGCCAACCTGGCGATCCTTCTGGTGAGCTTCCGGAGATAGCTCAAATGGCAAATCATCCGAACACACGCCTTCCGACCGATGTAATGATGACATCGAGGCCTCGAAATCTGAGCAAGTTGATTACGGTTCCGATGAGGAATTCACGGAAACCGTACCGGTTAAGGGTGTAAAAGACCAACCGAATGATGATGAGGCCACGTCGTCCTTCAATAGCGATTATTCTGACGACCTCATTCTTGGAGGCGACATGGCATCCGACGACCAAACCGTCGTTCACGAGGAGGAAGGAGAAGAAGCTGAGACCGCTTTGGAGGGACAAGGTGGTGAAGGTGTTTCAGGATGAAGCGTGGTTAGACATCCATGAACAGGTCGGAGAAGAAGAGACCATTAGGGGTCTAAAAACGGCCGTCCTTCCTAGCCTGAGTCAATCCAACACAGAGGCAACCCACACCGCAACCAGTCAGCCTACGCTGTCGGGTCAAGACGGTGGCAGCTAACCAACGCATCTGCATGCCCAAACCAGCCACTCCACTGTCTCTCAACAAACAGTGGTTTCATGTTCTCACGGGGATATAGCACAACTCCATTGGCCACTCACTTAGAGTCGTCAATGTTGAGATGAGATTGTTCCCAAAGGGGGAGATTGTTAGACCTTATTTGGAGTTGTGAAGAAGTCAAGGGTCTATCTTGTAATTTTCTTTTCTTTAGTATTAAGCTTTACTTAGTTTTATGTCCTTTTTGTAAGGAGTCGCAGACTCCAAGGACTTGCTTTGTAACTTAGGTAACTTAGACCCTATAGAAAGAATGTATGGGGCTAGGGTTTCCTTTTTAATGCTTGTTTATGATCCCAAAAATCATTCTCTTGTAGCCACCAACTTTTCTATCAAGAAAACCATTATCTTGGTGTTCAAGTTTGTTCAAGCATCACATTGTTATTCTTATATGTTTGTATCTTTCACAATTGCATTCCATCTTGTTTCTCACTGATTTGGGACTCACAAATATTAAAAACATATATATATATATAAATTTTCGTATGGGTATTATCGTGATTGTCGAAGGTAATTGCCAGGGAGAAAATTTTTCTTGTTCTTTTTGGAGATGACGCAATCGGAGTACGAAGCTTTATCGCATAATGAAATATAAGTTGGGGTTGTCTTGGATGACAACGATGGATTACCGGCATCGTTTATATCCACGCATATAGAAACAATTGTTCGGAGACTGAAATAGTTGTCGTTCCGAAGTGTTTATGGTCAAATGTTGAAAGACTGAAATAACGGTTAATTTCTACATTATACCAACAAATATTGTTATTACTACAATCGTCATATGATTCATCCCGTTTTGTTTCCGTTTTATCTTCGTTTCATCTGCGTTTCATCGTCGTTTCATCTCTATTTCATCATCGTTTCATCTTCGTTCATCTTCGCTTCATCTCCGTTTCATCTTGAATATCGTTCATCTATTAATGATTTCATCCAACACATGGTTTATTCAATACAATTTTCATCTTAAACATGTTTCATCTATTAATGATTTCAATGAACACATATTTCATCCAAGATTGGTTTCATTTAAAATAGCTTCCAGTGAGTGTATCACATATTTCATCCAAAACAAGTTTCATCGAACAAGTAGTTTCATTCGGAAATGATTCCATACGGTTAATGATTTCATCCACTATTACATAGTTTGAGAAAAAAATTAATACATTATATGGTTTCCGTACAAAAATCAAACATTGTTTTTGTAAACTATATCATGGGGTTAAGATTTTGAATTTTTGGTAATGGCTTTGTTTAGTTGTTTATTTGCTGACTTTCTCATAATAAAACCTATTTTCGTTAGACCATTTTACCCTTTTCATATCAAAATGAGTTTTTAGGTAATTAACTAATTAGCTTACCATAATTAGACTCATTTGTTTTGAGCCGTTGATCAATGAGATCAATGGTTTATAATGGTTTGTAAAGTTTGTAAAATAATAGTGGTTTGTAAATGAAAGCAACTCTATATATATTTTTGAAGGTGAAAGATTATATTTTTTTTTCCTTCCAAAATACCAATAGATTCTAATTTTTGGACGTTAAGATTACTTGTGTACATCAATACATGTCTCAAAACATCCAAATTCATGGTACAAAATGTCTTTCATTATTAAACTAAAATAATTAGTGATTATATAATTTTAAGGTAGTTAAATGTACATGACAGTACGTGACTGATTGATTTCTATGAATATAATTTTCTATATGACAATCAACATGAATTAAGTAATTAATTAATAAAAAGAATGTGAACTAAAAGAATAAAGAATAAATAAATGATGAGCGTAGAAAGTTTTATTAAGAATAATTATTAGAATTAAACAAGGAGGGTATATATGTAGGAATCATATCTTAGAGGTATATATGGAAGTCTTAGGTCATGATGGATATAATGTTTACATGCATTATGTCTCGCTATTTGTAGATACTAACTATATATATTTTTTTAATCTATATTAGGAAACCACATCAATTCAAAGTTTCCCACTTTAATTATATATGTCTCTTTTCTTACTTCCATCACCGTATTAATTAATAATTAGTTGTTATGTGTATACGTTTTATTTATTAATTTAAATTGAAGTTAACATATTATATGTATAATTTAGATGGTGTTCAAAGATTGGATCTTTGAAAAAGGAAAAATATCTATAAATAAAATAAAATAAAATTGTGTAATAGAGGAATATTGGCATCCTTCGATAATCGGTCTTTCTTTTGTTAATTAAATCCAAGTTGTCGTCATTTAATTAGTTAATTAGTTAACTAAGCTATTTTTCATTGACCATAAATAAAGGCGTGTGACCATTTCCATACTTCCCTTTACTTTATATTATATATATATACCGCCTCATGATAATATTACAAAAGATTTTGTTCTAGTTATTATAATTTGATTGCTTCTCATTTCCGCCAATCAACAACAAGTTTCCCGCGGAATTTCGGCATCAATCCTTTCCTGAAGGTTCCTTACATCATCGTATCGTATCCATGGCTGATTTTAAGGAATCAAATTGCTCAAGTTATTGCATCCGTAAGATATATACATATATACATACATACCTTTCGAAATTTGGATATTATATACATATATATAGAGAGAGATTGGGTTTAAATTAAAACTCATTTTTGATTACCAATATAAGAACTAATCTTGATCATTAATCAAAGTTTAAAATACTAATCAATGTTTTAAATATGAAAGAGTTGAATACAAATTTGGTAAGACAGTGGCTAGGCATTAGAGGTTAAAACTTGTTACGCTTTTTATATACGATAATTACTTGCTAGTTAAAACTAACAGTTTTAATAGCATACTTAGTTGATTAAAACTAACTGTTTTTGTCAACTTGCCTTTTATATGAAACAATCATTTATAGGTTTAAAATAAAAACTACCGTTTTGAAAAAGTTCGAAAAACTGGTAATTTTAAATATAAAGACCTATATGCTTTTGTGATATAACCTAGTTTTAAAATAACCTTTCTATTTAAAACTACTAACATGCAAGATATCACAAATAAACATTCAACCATGCAATAACAAATAATCACATAATAGCCAATTATAGTTTTTGCCAACGTTTGTTTCCTAGGGACCAATGATGACCTATTCTTAAAGGTTTCAAAAAAAAAATTTGCGTAGCTCCCACTGGCCATGTTATCTTCGTCTGAACTCCGGAAAAATAGGATCTCCAGTCTTTCACTTAGCTCCCACTGGCCTCGGCATCTTCGATGGAACTCCGAATAAAAAATAAAATTTATCCTAAGGTCGTTATTACAAATGGGTTGCAAGTGGCACGCAGGCCTCCCCAGAAACGAGTCAAGGGTCTAAGTTGGCAAACACTATAATAAACATATATATATATATATATATACTCAAACTAAGATGCATATATGAAATTCAAGCAATCACGCAATTATATATAAAGCATAAATAAGCAATATAAAAGCAAGAAATAAACCTACATCCGTTAAAATTATCTCGTCTTAATTATCGCAAAACTTGGTTTTAACTGATTTATAAAAACAAACTGTTTTATAACTCAAAACTAATATTTTAGTCTAAAATTAGTTTTATCTATCTTATAAAAATACCCTTTTATAAATAAAAACGATTAGCTAAAATACTTGCCTTTTATCCAAATTTATATCAAACCGGGTTTACCGATCAAACTGGTCGGTTAAATAAATAATTGTTTGTAAACTGTGTCATGGTTCGATCATCTGATCAAAACATGACACTAAGCCTATCTGACTAATCGGGTCAAATAACTAATTAAAAAAAATTATTTAGACAAAAAAATAATCTGAATAAATTAATTTGGGTAAAAAGGCCTAGAAATAATAAAACCAATTTGGACCATAGACTTGGTTCCAAAAACTGGGCTTGCGGGCCTATTATCAAACTGTAAATTTCGGGCCCGTTAGGGTTTTTACGATTTGTCCAAAAAACGATCGGGGATCGAGATACCCTAATCCCGTTTATCGCTTCGTGTTTCGCAAACAATCACCATCGATCGTTACCGACTTTTAAACGATTGACGACGGCAAAAACCGAGTCACTATCGCCACTGTGCTCGGCGACCGTAAAAACAACCACCATCGCCACATCGACGACACTGGCGATCGGCCACCATCGCCGATCGGCGATTCAATCAAATCAACAATCGTCACCATCAACGCCGGCTCGGATGCGATCGGTGACAGCAGCTTAACGAACCGCCATCGTCTCCGCAATCATCGGTCCGTCGACAGCGGCGGCCAAAACCACCACCATCGCCACCGTCTTGTGCGGTGTGGCCGGCGATCAAACGGAAAAACAACACTAGCCGCCGCCACCGCTATGTGCGGTGCGGCTGGCGTTCGTACCGCCATCCACCGACTGGTGGTTGCGGTTTTCGTTCGGCCACCAAGCAACAACAGCCGCATCCACCGCTATGCGCGGTGCAGTCGGTGATCAACCGTTACGCCGCCGCCGTCGCCACCACCACTTGTGGTGCGACGGGTGTTTGATTATCGGGCGGTGGTGGAACTCGGCCAAAGCCGAGTGGTGCCTTACGGCTACCATCATTCGCCGCCACGATTGTGGTTTAATACGACCATCCACCACCGCGATTGCGGTTTCTGGTGGTTGCCGTTCACCACCAATCTGGTGGTGATTGAAACTGGCTACTATCGTTTGCGCCACCACCCACGCGTATCACCGATAGGTGGTTCGGCATTTGATTTGCGGTGATGACGGCGACTGCCGTCGTTGCCACCAGTGGCCCTATCGACGACGATAGTAGCACAAAGCCACCACCGCCGCCGATACCATCCGAATCGGCCACCACCACGACTGTGGTGTGGCTTCGACCACCATAACCGACGCCGCCACCACAGACGGTGGTGCGGCTATCGGTCGCCACGACAATAGCCGTTGCCGCAACCACTACTGTGGTGCGGCCGGCGATCTGGGAAACAAGTCGACGCCGCAACCACCGTCTGTGGTGCGGCCGGTTTACAAATCCGGTGGCTTTCGGAATTATCGGTGATCTGGTTCGTATGATTTCGATGAATTGAAAAGATAAAAAACCAATTTTTATAAACTTAAAAGGATTTTTGTATCAAAAATTGAGACATAATAAAACGTTTTTAACGGATCTTGTAATCAGAAAAAAAAATAATTATAATAAACGAGAAAACCAAGCGCTCTGATACCACTGTTGGGTTTTTGTGGGTTCCCTCGGGTCAATCTGACACGAGGAACATCATGGATCTAGAAACCTTACTGGTTTGATAAATCCCATAGGTCTAATAACCAAACTAATAAAAGTCCTATATGATAAAAAACACACTGATTTGATCTTTATGTGGAAGCGTTTAAGCTAAAAACCGTAGATTAACTTATTGATCTTAATCGTTTATTTTAATTAATTCTATCAGTTATAGTGATTTACCTGGATTGCTTGAGAATCGATCCACCAATAAACGACCTACGAATTGTTCCTCTAGCAGAACTGAATGAAAACCCGAAGACTGAGAAACCGAGCTGGTATCCGAGGGAGAGGGGAGCGGCGTCGTTCAAGGAGAGAGAGAGGGAGAAAAACTGGAAACTGATTATTGACTTAGTTCAATTATTTTCCTTAAACCCATAAGGTTTATTTATATGAGGAAAAATACAGTTTGTATACGATTCAGTTTCCTTATTGTAATTATCTCATTCTTTTCTTCCAAGAAAAGAATTTACTTAAGATAATTACCTATATATTTATCTAATATATAATTCTATTAATTAATTATTATTGTATATTTATTCATCAAAGAAATATACAATCTACTCAATTAATTAATAACCCTCCAACTTTGGGATTTCTGACTGAAATTACCCAACTGATTTATAATTGACTATTATAAATCCTAACTCTCCATTTCTGGATTTCATATAACTTATTCGATTTATAGGTCCTCACAGGTGTGACCCTCAAGTGTCTTGCAACATTGGATGTGTAATCACTTGGTTGTCAACTCTGCACATAATTACTAACAGTAATTTCTGGAATGTTCTTGCTTTTGGCCTGTTTTGCGTTGGAGTTCAGAAGTTTAGCGCAGCGAAGTGAGTGAAGACCCTTTATAAAAGATTCTAGAATGAGCAGAAAAGGAAAGATAGGGCGTCTTACGTGTTTCGCACCGCGAAGAGGCAGCTTGGCGATCGCGAAACGAGCCATTCACAGCTTTATAAATATAGGCTTCCACCCTTCAGTTAAAATCATCTAGTAATCAATTTTGTAATATTCATAGAGAGTCAGTAGCAGTTAATAGTGAGGATTGGAGAGTTTTATGAGCGTAGAGCGTGAGCAGATTCTTACCCGGAGTTGTCTTTCCGGTGTGCGATCATCTCTCGTTTAACGGTCGGTATAAAGTCTCTATCTTTATGTTTTATTTGTTGTTTTTAGACATGTTTAGTGAGTAGTTGAGTTTTAGTACTTATTGTGGTTTTGATGAACCTTGTTGGATGATGTTTGGAATTTAATTATTAATAGTTTGGTTTGGTTTATTGAATGTTTGTCATTGATTCTGAAGTTAATGATTAAACTGTGGCTATCTGAACTTGTTGGTTGGTGTATCTATTTTTCTGAAAATAAGATAGGTAGACTCCGTTAGGTTAATCAACCTTCTTTACCTTTCACTCTGGTGACGCGGAGAGACATGGTGAGTGGTTTGCTTGGACCAAGAGTAGACTGAATAGTAGGATCCCACGACTTAGCATTAATTAGGGCGACTTTTACTACACTGCTTGACAACCAGTCCCTGTAATTGGGCCAGGAGACCAACCTGGTTTATAGTCTCAGATAAAACATTTTAGGGTGCTTTTCAGCTTAAATTCTTACAATAACCAACTAAACTAGTCTTTTGGCTTATTTAACACATCCACAAGGGGAATCTATATAAACCATAATAAGTACTATCTTGTTTAATATTTGTTTAAAGCTTTTTTAGTTTGAGTCTTAGTTAAAGTTTCAATCTTTTTAGTCTTTTCAAATTACTTTCATAAAAATCCCCCCTTTAGATTAATAAAACTTTTATTAGATTTGTTTTAAATAACTTGACTGTTCCCAGTGGTAAGAACGATACCTGGACTTTCCTAAACTATATTGTTTGTAATCAGGTACGCTTGCCTGTGAGTGTGGTAATAGTGGTTAGGTTATTTTGTGGTTAAACTTGGTACTGTTTTTATATATATTTTACCGCGTCACTTAGATTCTTGTATAAGATCACACAACATAAGGTTATTTCAGTAGAGTAATGCCTTGGAATGCTAATCACCATGAGTGCCTCACCCATTTCCTTGAGAGTTTGAGCCTATATTATATATTCGTTTCGTGAGGATACCGACTTTGACCCAAGGTAGAACTTGTCACTTTAAATGCTTGTCAAGACCACAAAAGAGAAGTATTTATCACCATAGAACTAATAGAGGCCTTCGTTTCAACCCATGTTAGCCTTCGTTAGATAATCCCATCATTGGATTATTTAATTTGCCTAGCCATTTTTATTGAAAGTGTTTACCTTTAACACTTTATCCCTTGAAACCCCTTTTGAGCCTTAGCCTTTTCATTTCTTTACCCATATCACTATATCCTTTAGCCCATTATTTTGTCTATCTTTTGGCCGTAGCTTAAAGTTGAAGACTTTTTATATTTGGTCCAATTCTTATGAAATCTGACAGATAAAAGAAAACAGGGGATTGAGAAAAGTCTGAAAGTTGAAAAGTAGAAAAGAAAACGAAAGGAAAAAGAAAAGAAAAGAAAGAAAGTCAAAAGAAGAAAAATGGAAATGTGCACACTTTCAAAGCAAGGCTAGTTGCAAAAGGTTTCACGCAAACTCATGGTATCGACTATGATGAAACCTTCTCGCCAGTAGCCATGCTAAAATCCATTAGGATTCTATTGGCCATCTCAACATATTACAACTATGAGATTTGGCAAATGGATGTTAAGACTGCCTTCCTTAACGGGAAGTTAACAGAAGATGTCTATATGTTACAACCAGATGGGTTTGTAGATCCCAATAATCCTAATAAGGTGTGCAAGTTGTTAAAATCCATTTATGGATTAAAATAAGCATCTAGAAGCAGGAACTTACACTTTGATGAGCGAATCAAAGAGTTTGGTTTTACCAAAAGTGAGTTTGAGACATGTGTTTACACAAAGTTCGGTGGGAGCATAGTTACCTTCTTGGTCTTATATGTGGATGACATTCTATTTATTGGAAACGATATACCAACCTTGCAGGGAATAAAATCTTGGTTAGGTAAGTGCTTCTAAATGAAAGACTTTGGCGAAGCCGCCTACATACTTGGTATTAAGATCTATAGAAATAGATCTAGGCGCCTTATCGGACTAAGCCAAAGTACATACATTGACAAGATCCTCAAAAGATTCAGGATGGATGAGTCCCAGAAAGGATTTATCCCGATGCAACATGGCATAGTGCTAAGTAAAGCACAATGTCCTGTATCTACTCAAGATCAGGACAAAATGAAATTGATTCCATATGCTTCTGCAATTGGATCAATCATGTATGCCATGTTATGTACTAGGCCTGATGTTGCTTACTCAGTTAGTGTTACGACCAGATACCAGCAGAACCCATGTGAAGCCCATTGGGTGGCTGTCAAAAACATTCACAAATATTTGAGACGAACCAAAGAAATGTTCTTCGTCTTTAGAGGATCTGACGATGAGATTAGTGTCACAGGTTACACTAACGCTAGTTTCCAGACCGACAGAGATGATTTTAGATCACAGTCAGAGTACGTATTTATCCTAAACGGAGGCACGATCTCATGGAAGAGCTCAAAGCAGGATACTATAGTGGATTCCACTACAGAGGTAGAGTGTATTGCAGCATCAGATGCAGCAAAGGAAGCGGTGTGGCTCAAGAATTTTATCTCGGATCTAAGAGTCGTAGCCAGTATCTCTAGACCCGTAGATATCTACTGTGATAACTCTTGAGCTGTGGCGCAAGCCAAGGAGCCCAGAGAACATCACAAGTCGAGACATGTACTCAGGAAGTATCACCTCATCTGAGAGATCAATGGAAGAGGGGACATCAGAATATGCAAGATTTAGACGGACAAGAATGTCGCAGATCCACTGACGAAGCCACTAGCTAGAGTAAAGCATGATATCCATGCTGGTTCTATAGGGATGCAGTACCTGGAGACTAGTAGCTAGTTTATGTTATTGATAATTACTGGGGTGTTGCTTTTGAAACACTATGTCATGTAGAAGTTTATTATTTCACAGTCTGTTTGAAATAAGGAGGTTTTATATTATTCATGTTTGTTTCAAAATTAACCACTTTTAGCATATTTAAAGTTATCCATGATTTTTGCAAAATCTTTGTGAGAAATCAAAATTTCCATAGCTACTTGTTGAGGTGGGAACCCAGCAGGGTTATAGCGCTATTATGAATGTTTGATGTGTTACTCTAAGTAAAGAGCAAATGCACAAGTGATGTGATCAAACATTCATAGATGCTCATTAGAGTGTTTGAGTATTGGAAGTGACCAGTTTCAAGTCTGCTCCATAGAGCCTATGTCATGAGCATTAACTTGACCATAGGTTCTCCTTAGACCTGAGATATGAGGACTGCTGTACTCTTAGCACATTCTAACGTTGCACCGTAACTGGGTGGTCATAAAGGGCGTGACTAGATGCAGCGGAAGCCATGTATCCAGATGCAGATAGTCAAGATGGGATTTACACTTCCTTTACAGGAGAGATATTTCCGGGCCCCTTGACGATTGAGATTGGCAGAAATGCGTGGCCACACTCGGATAAAATAACAGTTGTTATTTGGCAAGTTCCGTAACAGCAGGCAATCGAAATCAGAGTCAAGAAATACTTAAGTTTAAGATTGAAACCCTCCGCTCCATGTCTAAAACTCACTTTAAAAATATCGTGTGTAAAAGGAATGAACCTGTGTACAATTCAAGCGTGAATCGTATTTCTAGATATACGAGATCTTATAACCTGGTTAACCCAAGTGTCTGGCTAGGGACCTCCTTAGGCTAATGGTAACAGTTCAGTTACTTGTCTAGCACAAGTGGGAGTCTGAAAGGATTATGTGCAAGACAGTAACAGGGTTTACCATGTTCAATGTTATAAGACACTAGTGGGTCACACTGCTACACATCCGAATAGAGATCATTTGGATTTGCTATGTTGTGTGTGAAATACTTAATTAAGTTTAACTATTAAAGAGAGAGATTAAATAATAAATAGTTTATTTATTATTTAATAATAAATATTAGTTTGAATATTGATGGAAATCAAATTAATAGTGAAATTAATTTAAAGGTTTATATTTAATTAACAGTTTGTTAATTAATAGAGTTTTAGTTTAATTAAAAGTCTTTTGGGCTTGTTAATTAAACGGACTTTTCTTAATTGGGTACTGCCATATTTATGTTTATAAATATGGCAAACCTAATAGGGTTTATTCATAATTATTCCAATTCATTAGTTTTTCTTATAAGAAAAGAAACCCAGAGAAAAACCCCTAAACCTATTCTCTCTTCTCTCTCCATTGAAAACACACACACCCAAACCAGCTAGGTTTGAGTGTTGAGTAATCCTAGGCGGTCTAGCAGCAAGTCTCGTGGTGGTGCAGTAGCGGTGTATCCCTCACCAGCGTTCCAGGACTGTTTTGCTCTGCAAAGGTATATCGATAAACTCACTTTATTGTATCTGATAAGGTTTGGATGGATCTACAATTGGGATTATCAGTTTTATTTTTCTGTTGTGGAAGATTGTTAATTTTGTTTTTATACCCGTTTAATCCCAACAAAGGTTATGAAGCATGTCCAGTTTTACTGTTAAATGCATATGATTGTGTATGTGCATGCATAGAGCCTAGGTTTCTGCTCACTAAGCTTAATGCTTAACTCGTGTGGTTTATGTGGTTTAGTGTCAGGTACCTCATCGAGAGATAAGGGAAAGGCGCTTGCTTGATGGCTCGGGTCGGATCAGTTCAGCATTAGACAAGGGGGTGCTGGAAATGATTAATAAACATAATTTTTATTTTAAATATTATGGTTTGCAAACCGGTTATACATTTGGATTTGTTTTAGAAATCATTTATAATTTGGACCTGTTTTGGGAATTATGATACAATTATCTTTTAATTTAAGCTTCCTCAACTGTTGGTTACTTTTTACTATTAAATGTTTGTTAAATGAAATGAGGTGTTACAAGATAAAGGACACTGAGTTTTACTCAAGGTTATGCCATGCTGCAGTGATATAAATCCTTTCTTGGATTCATCCATCCTGAATCTTTTAAGGATTTTGTCAGTGTATGTACTTTGACTAAGTCCGATAAGTCGTCTGGATCTATTTCTATAGATCTTTATACCAAGTATACAGGTGGCTTCTCCAAGGTCTTTCATCTGGAAACATTTAGCTAGCCAGGTCTTTACTCCTTGCAAGGATGGTATCATTTCTTATTAGTAGAATATCGTCTACATACAAGACCAAGAAGGTTACTATGCTCCCACTGAACTTAGTGTAAACACGTGGCTCGAACTCGCTTTTGCTCATCAAAGTGTAAGTTCCAGCTTCTAGATGCTTGCTTTAATGCATAATTGGATTTTAGCAACTTGCATACCTTATTCGGATTCTAAGGATCTGCAAACCCATATGGTTGCAACATATAGACGTCTTCTGTTAACTTCCCGTTAAGGAAGGCGGTCTTGACGTCCATCTACCAAATCTCATAATTAAAATATGCTGAAATGGCTATCAGAATCGTAATGAACTTTAGCATTGCTACTGGCGAAAAAGTTTCATCATCGTCAATGCAATGAGTTTGCGTGAAACCTTTTGCAACTAGCATTTCTTTAAATGTGTGTACATTTCCATCCATGTTTTTTTTCTTCTTGAGAACCCATTTGCGTGAAACCTAATTTGTCTTTTCTTTAAATGTGTGTACATTTCCATCCTGTGCTGGGGAAAATCTGTCAACTCACAAACTTGGTTGTCGTACATGGATTGCATCTCTGCCTGCATGGCTTCCAGTCATTGTTCAGACAAACTGCCTGCTACATCATCTCCGTAAGATGTAGCTTCATTCAAATCCACATTATCTTGGGTGATTAAAAATCCAAGATACCTATCTGGTTCATGGCGTGTCCTACTGGATCTGCGAAGGTCTTGTGTTTGATCTTCCTCAACCGTTTCTGGTTAAGATTCAACATTTGGTAAAGTGACATCTTCTACAACTTCCTATAGGTCTACATCATTTCTGGTATTTTCCAAACTAAGAAATTTTTCTTCCAGAAATTTTCTATCACGAGCCACAAAGACTTTGTTCTCGCTAGGATTGTAGAAATAATATCCTATGATTCTTATAGGATATCCTACGAAGATGCACTTATCTAATTTGGTTTTGAGTTTTTCAGAGGTTCTACGCTTAACGTACACCTCCCAACCCCAAATCTTTAGAAAAGACAAATTAGGTTTCTTACCCGTCCAGATCTCGTTAGGGTCTTTTCTACCGACTTTGTTGGTGCCTTGTTCAGTATGTGTGCTGTTGTTTCAAGCGCGTGTCCCCAGAATGACACTGGTAGCATGGAGCGACACATCATCAATAGTACCATGTCTAGCAAGGTGTGATTCCTTCGTTCTGACGCACCATTCATCTGAGGTGTATACGGAGGTGTGAGTTGTGATACAATCCCACATTCCATCACATGATTGTCAAACTCCTGACTTAGATATTCGCCCCCACTATCTGACCGAAGAAACTTGATCTTTCTGAAATTCCTTGAATTTCTCAAAGATTTCAGACTTATGTCTCATCCGCTAGACATATCCGTACCTACTGAAGTCGTCAGCAAAGGTAATGAAATACCGGTATCCTCCTCTTGCTTCATGACTGAAAGGACCACACACATCTGTGTGTATAATTCCTAACAAGTCATTAGCCCTTTCGTTTTCTTTATTGAAAGGCTACTTTGTCATCTTGTCAGACAAACAAGATTCGCAATTATCAAATAGTCTGAAAACGAAAGACCCTAGAAGTCCTCCTTTCTGGAGTTGTTCTATGAGTTTCTTATTGATGTGTCCTAGCCGACAATGCCAAAGGTAAGTCTGATCCTTGATATCCTTAAATCGTTTACTTATATGATAGATGTCACCATTATTTTCTTGAAGATTTAATACATATAGACCATTCATAGAAGATGTATTGAAATAGAAAATATCATTTTTAAAGCAAGAAATCATTTTATAATCATATTTATATTAAAATCCTAGGTCTATCAATTAATCAAAAGAAATAATGTTTTTAATCATCCTTGAAACATAATAACAATTCTCGAGTTCCAAAACCATACCCGAGGGTAATCTAAGGTTATATGATCCTACGTCTTCAGCTAAAAGCATCGTGCCTTCACCGACTTGTAGGTTCGTATTATCCCCCTCTAGAGTCCTCCTTCTAGTGAATCCCTGTAGATCATTACAAATGTGATTACCATTGTCTGTATCAAGTACCCACGATTCATAAGTGATTAAACAATCTATCATAAAGATATCTGGTTCATTGGGTAAACCAATGTCCATTTGGTCAATATCTAGCGAGTGAACGCAAATATCCTGGCTACCACAGACTGGCCAACTCAGATCTCCCAGCTCATCAACCCAATCATCCTCCATGAGGTCAGCAGTTGCTGGTTTTAGCTCTAGACTGTTAAAAAAATCCTCATGTACTTTTACCACATCCACCCTTGGTTCTCCCATGTACTGACTAGCTGTAGCACGTATTTCCTTCGGGAGAGAGAACCACTTGAGATACACCAACTCTTCTTGAGAGACTGTGTAACCAAGACGTGATAAACAATCAAAGAGCCTTCGCATTTTTATAAGATGGTCTTTGACGGATTGGCCTATTTCCAGTTTCAGTGAAAATATCTCTTTCATGATCAGCTACTTCCCACAGTTCTTAAAAAGCCAGTTGGCTCTCTATATCTTTCACGACCTCGTGGCAATACTTGACTCTCAGATCAAACGTAAACTCGGGGGATGTGGAGAAAGACAGAATCGATATTACATCAGATTCATCAGCCATAAACTTAAAGTAATCAGCAAATTCCTTTTCTGGAGCATTGCATTTAGGTCGTGAAGTGGGCTTCTGGATCACGTAAAGCTTACCCTATGAACTTAGAACGTTTTCAAGGTGCTACTTCCAAACTGGATAGTTTTGACCTGTAAACTTCCATTTACCAATGATGAGGCTGAGAGATTCCTCAGGTGTGTTAAACCGTATAACAGATAAAGACATCTACAGAAAGAATAAAATTTCGATTTAGTTATTTGATCATAAAACTTCTGGTAAATTATTACCCTTAAAACAAATAAATTTATTAGACTAGAACCATATTTCACATGTGTCAGCGAGCGGTTAGGGCACGTCAAGCCGACCCCATGCTATTTCTGGTAGGTAAGCGCTTATACCAATCGTATTTTAAACGAAAATACGACTTCTAGAATGTCGGGACATCGAATATTTAAATCCGTGCATATTTAGTCCCTCTAGTGTGTTTTGGGCCGGGACTCCTAGTTATCACCAAAACAGATCGTACCACTCAGGACAGGATGTACTATGGCCGGTACTTCTCGATTATCGCAAAGTCTTTTTACCCACTCCTAACTTCGGTTTGAACGCGGGCGCTCAAGGTTTGGGCACTTCCAACGGCGGCGTACATTACGTCGGAGGTGTACCACGAGTGGATCGCGCTACTCATCTAGGATTTTAAACCTAAGGGTTTTTAAACTTAGCCAGTTTTCTTATTTTCAAAAACTTTGAAAAACTGATTCCAAAACAAACTGTAATTGAACCTTTATTTTAAAAACGATTTATTCAAAAATAAAACAACTATATTTTATCACAACCACGCAAGTAAAATCAACCAAGCATGATAAAATATATAGAAACAGTATGCCATAGTCTTGCCGTTTTACTACTATAGGTTTCGTGAGCGAACACGAAATTCCGACGGTCTTAAACCTATGTCACAAACAACACACATGGCATGAACTTCTAACGCTCCCACTGGCTCCAACATCCATGGTTTCTCCTTCGATCTCCGTCTTCAATTTTGGTGTCTTATTTGGAAAAATATAAAATTAAAACTAAATTTTATAGTTAATCCAAAAATTGTTAATTTATTTTTATAAGGTAATTTACTGATTAAATTAAACCATTACCAAACAAAAATAAATCAATCTTGACTCGGGTTAAAATCCAATTAAACCTTAAATTTGGTTCCAAACTTTTAGGTTTTTGGGCCCGTTATCAAAACGAATTCTGGCTCAAAAAAGGATTAAAATTAAACCCTAAACACCGAAGCCTAATAGGGGTTAAAACCATAACCATCGTCGCCACCACCCACCGTCGACCGGAAAAGCCCGCGATTGGCTTATCACTGCCGCCGCCATCGTCGAACGGCAAGCAACCGGCGACGACAGGCAAACAACCACTGCCACCATCGACGATCGGCAGCAGCAAACAACCGCCACCATCGCCGCTAGGCGGCATACGTTCCGGCAGCAAGCGACTACCACCGTCGCCACTGTTTACACCACCAGGAAGCTGGCGATCAGCCGGCAACACCCTGGCCACTACCGCCGCTCCTATGACCATCGACCATCCACCGCAACTCGGCAGCCGGCGACAGCTACAGCCAGGCTTCCGTCAGCGATCGTTCGGTGGTTCGGTCGGCCAACTATCGCCGTTCCATCGCCGATTGACATCACGCTGTGGGTTTTTCGAAACTTGTTACAATTCCTCGAAATATAAACAAACTAATGAAAATCGAATTTTTATACCAAAAACCCAAACCAGAAAATAAAACTTGTTTTTTAAGAAATGTTTTATCAAAAACACAACTAACAAAAACTGATCTGTATCGAATATGAAAGTGGCTCTAATACCACAGTTGGGATTTTATTAATACAAAACAGATAAACAATAAAACACAGTGGAATAAAAACTATAAAATCCCAAACCATAGACCCAACCAATTCAAATACGGATACAATCCAATGGGGTTTTAGATATACCTTTAGGCTAATTGAAAGGATTATCTGGAAGGCTAACGAAGAATACACCGCTACTACACTACCGTGAAATCGACTGCTAGACAGCCTAAGGATTACCCGGAAACATGAACCAAACTGGTTTACGCGTGTTTGTGTGTGGTTATCGATTTCACAAACCGAAAAGGGTTTTGGTTTGTGGTTGTCGATCGAAGAGAGAGAGGGTTTTTCATGGGTTTCTTTTTGTAAAAGATAACTAATGAATAAACCATTTAGAGTTACCTTGTTTATATTGACTTAAACATGGTAACTACCAAATCCCATTTAATTAAGAAAGCACGTTATCTTTTTAATTAAACCTAACCCGTTTAATTAACAAACTATTAATTAAATAAACCCTTTAATTAATAAACTATTAATTAAATAAACCCTTTAATTAATTAATTAACTAATAATTAATTTATCCATAAAATATTTAACTAATATTTTATTTATCTATAAACAATAAATAACTATTTATTATTTATTTCTCTCCAATAACTAACTAAACTAATTAATTATTTCCCACACAATAACTGTTAATCTAAATGATTTTTAATTGGGTGTGTAGCAGTGTTACCAACTAGTGTCATATAATATTGCACACAGTAAACACCTGTTACTGTCTTGCACATAATCTTACAGACTCCCACTTGTGCCAGACAAGTAACACTGCTGTTTACCATTAGCCTAAGGAGGTCCCTAGCCAGACACTTAGGTTAACCAGGTTATAAGATCTCTTATATCCAGATATAAAAATCACACTTGAATTTACACATAGGTTCATTCCTTTTACACCACGATATTCCTTAAGTGAGTTTTAGACATGGAGCGGAGGAATCAATCTTTAAACTTAATTATTTCTTGACTCCGATCTCGACTGGCTGTAGTAACGGATATTACCAAATAACAACTGTTATTATATTTGAGCATGGCCACACATTTACATCAGTCTTAACTGACAAGGGGCCCTGAAATATCTCCCCTTAAGAGGAGGTGTAAATCCCGTCTTAATTATCTGCATTTGGATACACGGCTTCCGCTGCATCTAGTCACGTCCCTTATAACCATCCTGGACTAGTAGAGATCACGATTGAGACAGAACTGGAAGACTATATAGAAATAGTCATTCCTTCCGCAAGAAAGAAAGAGAAAAAAACTCAAGAAGAAAAAGGAGGACAACTCCAATTGTACTTATGTTTTACCCTACAAAGATGATCCAGGAAGTTTCAATATTCCTTTTTCAATTTCTGGTTATTCTAACACATCCTTAGTTGATTTGGGGGTTGCACTAAATTTGATTCTTTTGTCTTATTGCAGAAAAGCAGGTATAACTTGCAGTTTAAAGCCAACGGATCAAAAGATACGAGGAATGAATGGGAAATCAACTAGCCCTATAGGGATAGCGGTAGGCATGACAGTAAGCATAGTAGACTTCATATTGTAACACCCCAACCTCCCAAACAAACAATAATAACAACTAAGTGATCTAACGCAGCAGAATTATATAGATAATAATAATATTGTTAATTAAAATACCTAAGTCATAGGTCAAGACGGTAGTTTAGTAGTGCCAGTAAAACAACTCTCCACAGCTCAGATATTAGTAAACTAAATTGTTCATCTAGGAACTAACAGGAGACTAGACTAATCATTCACCTTCTCTTTGCCTCTACCAACTGCTCGAGCTTTCCCTAAAAAATGTTTAAAAGTTTGAAAACGAGGGTTAGACCATAAGGTCTAGTGAATTCCCTCAAAAACTGTTTACTCAGCAGCGTGACCCGTTGGCCCAAGCAAATTTATCTAAAACAAAGTATTGGAGGTGCATTGTGGACAAAGAACCTGTCACCTCGTGACAACATCAGTGGCAGCCCCCCCCCCCCCCCCCGTGTAGATGCCTCTTTAAGGGAGGACGAAACATATTGTGCTCCACACCACTTACCCACTCCCGGGATGTATTGTCCCTTGGTACCCATTGTCCACTATGCAACCCACTTCGCACAATTAAACATATAAATAATCAATATAAGCATGCTTACATGTATACATATGATTAATAGTTATCAAAGCAGCATTCCACAAAACATTTTCAGTAAATATCTCGTAAATCATTTAGTAAACATTACAAGTTATAAAAAGGTTTAGCAAGGGAACTCACCTGTGCCTAGATCGACTTTCCTCAAATAGTTCTTGCCTATTGAATCTGTAATAACTCTAAGGCATTAGTGATCTTATCTAATCGATAGATTTCCTAACTATGGCACCCCTAGATTTCCTTTCTATATAAATAAATCACTACAGAACCTTCATCCAAAAATTCTAACACTAGTATCGAAATTCCCCAAATCCGACTCTAAAAACACCTGAAGTCCGACTAGGAAAACTCAATAGTGTGGTTCGGACTAATGATTAGTCCGACCCGGACAACACAATAGTTCCACTCGGACTACACAATATTCCGATTCGGACTATTGAGTAGTTCGACCCGGACAGCTCTATAGTCTGATTTGGACTATTGAGTAGTTCGACACGGGCAACTCTATAGTCCGATTCGGACTATGAAGTAGTCCGACTCAGATTTTCTCAATCGTCCGATCCGGACTTTTCCAGGGGTTGTCCGATTCAGACTTCCAGATTTAGAGGAGGTCGAGATCTGGTACTCCAAAATCGCTCAAAATAGTTCTAATAACACAAGTAACACCACAGATGATTCTACATTCCTAATACAATTCCTAATACAATTCCTAATACAATTCCTGATGAAGTTGCTGCTAATCCCTCAAAACACGAACACACACACTGATGTAATTTACCCTAAATGAAAAAATCTCAGGTCATCACCCCTTTAAATACCATGGTCCTTGGGTCCTTGGCGCTTAATCTTTTCCTCAAATGGTAAGCCCAATTTAATTAATATGACAAGTTTTCTCAAAATGCTACATTTAACCCCTGAATGTCAAAAGATTCTAAAATTAATTCCCATTCATCAAACTATTTACATTCCTAAATCCCGGTTATTACACATATACCCCACGGATTTTCTAGTACCAGAATTACCCGAAAACATAAAGGTCCCTATTATCTTTGGTATCTTGTACACGTCCCAATCAGTAATAGATATGAGGACTCAAACACTCTGTCTTGGGCACGGTGACACAAGAATGATGTTTTCTCCATGTGGATCCCACATAAAACTCGTTTTTGAGTCATTCTTTTCAAAGACCGAAGAAAACAGGGAGGGTTTGAAGGCAAGCACATCGGAAGGATCATCCAAAGCGCACAAAAGCAAGAAGAAGTCAAATGGGGTGTCATCTAGATGCTCCAAGAAGTGATCGAAAGCTGAGAGTCATGCTCTAGACTCATACAAAAATGAAGCGCTTCTCAGGAGGCAACCCGTGTTTTTTTGTTTTTATCTTTGTTTTCACTTTTTATTGCTTAGGACACCATTGAGAATGAAGGAGGAACAAGAATGAAGAATTTCAGATGATGAAACAAAAATTGAGTTGGAGGAATAGAAAGATTCTCGCGTTCGCGAGATCAGAATCTCGCGACGCGAGATCATCTTCGAGGTGTCAGGTTTGTTCTTCTTTTATTTTCGCTACGTGAGGTGAATTTCGCAAATGAAAAAGCGTCAATTAGGGTTTTTGACTTTAGGGAAATTTGGTTTTCGGAATGCGAAACTTAGGCCTTGCGACGCGAAACGGCTGACGAGGGTTTTAGAAGGCCTGAATTAACTTTTGTTCATTCACTCTTCTCCCCCATAATCGTTGGCGACATAAAATCAGATCTCAAACCTCTCTCACTAAGCCATCCTAAGTCTAATCTCTCTTCAATTTCATCATCTCCTCCATAGCACCCAAGGTATGTTCATCTTCTTCTCCATATCTTTAAGCTTTGGTATGAATGTTCATTCCCTTTTCTCTCCATGGTTATGTTAAGCTTCACCACTTCGCTTGCTACGAACTTATATACTTAGATTGATAATAGGATTGGTAAGTTCATGTAATTGCAATTTATCAAAGCATTATGCATCAATTTAATTTTTTTGATGTTTAGATGATTTTCACAAAGGAATTATGGTATTGATTGGATGGAGAATGTGAACCCATGGTTTATGCTTGATATGTGTTTATGCTTAGACTACCAAAATCTTAAGTGTGGGGAATTTACAAATTCCCCATCTTTTTCACACATAAGCACATAGATGGTTAGTTACAAGGAGGGATGTTCAATTTGATTTCTTAACCCCTTATTTTTAGATATGCAAAGTTCAAGGATGCGGATTTTTAGCAAATCCCCACTCATTATTCACATGTGAATAAGTGAAGACTTCATTATCTAACAAAACTGATAAGATGGTTTGAATGTGGTTTTGAACAAATAATTGATTGGAGTTATTTTATATGTTTTGTAGAGAGCACGAACATCTAGAACCGATCCACCAAACCTCTGTGCACCCGATGGCAGTCACTCGTTTACCTACTTTGGAGAGGGTGACAATTTGTCTAGAGACTGAAGGGATGAGCTTCGAGCAACAATAAAAGCACTCTTCTCCAAACCGATTGTTGTGCCTAGATGAGTTCACTAGGCAGTCTTAGATACCTTGGTAGTCGGCAACCGAATCCGTGACTATTTGACCAAACAAGCTATTGGCAAGGATGGGACTAATGTTGTTTGATATTAACGAAGTTATCTACCGGGAGCTCATTTTGGAGTTCCTTGCCACTTTCATCTTTGAGAAGGTGAAAGCAAGGAATGATTGTTGTGAGGATTGTATGTAGTTTTGATTGGGAGGTGTGTGGCGTACTGTTTCTTTGGTCGACTTTGCTCCAGCCTTGGGTCTATATACGGCTGCAGAAATAGGAAGCCCGGGATTCGAGGATTACTTGGTCTCTTGTGACACAGGTTATGACTATTCTTTCCGACCCGCCAACATTTGGGCAATCATTGGATCGGGATCTTACAGTACCGGAGAAATCAAGGAAAAGAGGTTGCTTTCATTTGATGATAGACTGTTGCATGGGACGCTCGTGCATGCGGTCAACAGCCGAACATCTAGCTGAGAGAAGATCAATACTTATGACATATGGCTCCTACATCAGCTCCATATGGATGATGCTTACACCAATGTTCTATTCTTAGTCGCTAGCCTCCTTAAGAAAGCCAAAGGTTTTTCGTGAGGGGAGCAACCTCATGGGTGGGCAGTACATTACGCGCCTGGCTCATCACTTGGGTGTTTTGTCTAACGGGGTTGTCAGAACCAAGGTGGGAGATATGGGTATTTTAGATTTGGAGCAGTTGAGAGGAATGGGAGTAGTCACTCGAGTTCAATATGGGAGCCACCCCTCTTATCAATGGAATCGATCCCCAACTACTCAAAGGGGCTATTAGGAGCCGGCCACCGCCCATGAGATTGGAGGCACACCAGGCACAGTTCGACGTGACCAACCACCACCGAAATGGGAGCCATAAGCGGCTTATCAAGGAATTACCTTACAACTTAATGGATTATCTCTTTTGCAAGGTAATTTCTTTCGGTGATCGGAGTACCGAGAGACGAAGGCTTTGAGGCAACAAAACTGGCAAAGCAATGCGATCAACATAATTGCCAGTCATCAAGGAATAGAGCTTCAACCTCTCTATGCACCATCTCTGATGTGGCCGGACAACATGGAATGCCCTCCTGGCTTCTCAACTTTTGGGGATTGGCAAGCCAATTTCGTGGTCCTTATTGATTCTCCTTATAATCAATATTGTTGTTTAAGACAATTTTTATTTTTTGTGTTTGGTTGGTAGACTTTTTTATTTTCTTTATGTCTGGTTGAAATTAGTTCTAATTGTTTGATTTGTTTAGGATTTTAAGCATTTGGTTTATTTTTAATTTTCTTAGTGTGTTTTATATTTTTCTTTTTGTTTTCGGTAATAGTTGCAGTTACTGTTGATTACCATCGGTTCTCGATCTTTGGAACTTCTTCCGGGTCCATGTCTCATAACCCAGGGAGTTTCCTGTTTCCCTTTCACCTCCTTAGTTGTTTTAATTGTTGCATTTGGGGTAATGCAAAACTTAAGTGTGGGGAGGGGTTAAGTAAACTGAATTTGATGTTTTGTTTTGCAATTGATTGAATTTTGGGGATATTTTATTCATAGAACAATTTTTTTCAAAATCTTTGATTTTATGCATTTAGGAAATTGAATAAAGTCTTATGTTAAGAGGACACTATTAGAGTTTTATGAGTTTAAAAGCCATCTGTATGCTAATTGCCATGTGAGCCTCACATTTGTCATGAGAGATTGCGCATTTATTTCTTTATATTTTGTTTTTTCGTGAGGATACCGATTTTGATCCAAGTAGAATTTGTCACTTTGAATGCTTGTCGAGACCACAAGAGGAAAGTATTTATCACCATTGCACTGATACAGGCCGTCATTTCAACCCTGTTTTAGCTTGAGTTTCCGTTAGGTAATCCGATTATAGGATTTTCTAATTAATTTGCCTAGCCTAATTATTAGAAAGTGTTCACTTTTAGCACTTGTAGTTCCAGATTCAAGTTCCAAACATAATGAAAACAAGTAGAGAATGAATTAGGAAGCCAATCTTATTAGATCTTGATGAATTCGTATACACACAGCGATCGCACCAAGAACGCACACACACACTAGTCTCCAGCTCTCTCTAAATTCACTCTCATTTACAATGAAGTGCGTAACTGAAAACTGAAAACTCAAAAGGCTTTTATACCCAAACTCTTTAGACCCAACACTATTCAACAATTACACTTTTCACCCTAAGAATACAAATCTATTACAAATGAAATAATTAACAGCTAAAACAATAAAGCAAGCTTTGACATCTTTGACCGCTTTGACTTTGCCTTTGACTTCGCATTTAGCACCAACTTGTGATTGTTAGGATTATGTGCAAGACAGTAACAGGGATTACCGTGTCCAATGTTATAAGACACTAGTAGGTCACACCGTTGCACACCTAATTTGATAATATTTGTGTGTAAGAAATAATTAAGGAGATAAATAAATAAAGAAATAAATAATTAGTTAATTATTTATTAAATTAATTAATCAGTGAAAATTAATTAATTAAGTAATTAATTAATTAAGGAATTAATTAATTAAGGAGATCATTATAAAGGAGTTATAATTAGATACAATCACTGCCTTGTTTATCTTTATAAATAAAGGCTTAAGGTGATAAAACAGTTGATACTTCTCCTGAAAAATTACTCTCTCCCACTCTCTCCTTGATTGCCGCCGGCTCTCTCACACACAAGCAACCGGAGTCGTTTTTTCGATCAGTCACGGTGGTCTAGCAACCTATCTCACGTGGTGTCATTAGCGGTGTACCCCCTGCTTGCGTTTCGGAGATTATTCGCATAAAGGTAAACACTCTAAAACATCCTTTTTGTATCTGTAAAGGTTTAGGTTGGGTCCTCGATTGGGATTCGGTTTTTGTTTTCCGCTGCATGTATGTTTATGCTGCCGGTTCCCAACAGTGGTATCAGAGCCACTTCCTAAACCTACAGATCAGGTTTGTTTGATAATTAGGTTTGTTAAAAATTTGATTTTTATATGTTTTATGTTTGTAAAAATTGAATTTTTTCGAAAACCAAACGAATCGGAAATCGGCGATGGAACGGCGACAGTTAGCAGGCCGAACCACCAGGCCAATCACCGCTTACCGGAAACCGCAGCCGACCGCACCACACGTTGTGGTTACGGTGCTGACTGCGGCGAGGATCAACCACCGCGCCACCGCTTGTGGTGGCGGTGGTAATCACCTCGACCACCGAGGCCGAACCACCAAGCTAATTCCACGGCGACGGTGGTGGCTATGTGGTTTAATTGGGCTGCGCATCACGTCGGCAATGGTGGCGGTCAGCTGCTGTTGTTGCGGTGGTGGCGGCGTGTAGGGCTTATGGCCGCCGCACCACAAGTCGGTGGGCATGGCGCTTGGCCTGGACCCGATCGAGATCCCCACCCCAGATGGTGGTGATAGGGTCGACTCGATGGCCCGTACGCAATCGACCGCCACACCACCGTATGTGGTGGTGGCGGCGATGGTGTTTTTGTTGTTGTTCACCGGAAACGGCAGCGGTGGTAGCAATTTGCTACCGCCGTCGTCGATTCCCACCAGTGGCGACGGTGGTGCTGATTTGCTGCTGCCGTCGTGGTGGCAATGGTGGTTTTTATCAAGAGCGGCGGCAGCGGTGGCATTGGCTGCCGTTGTCGTCGTCGGTGACAACGATTGGTGGTGGCGGTGGTCGATAACCGCCGCAAAGGGGTATCGGCCACTGTCGGTTTTGGTTTCCGATCAGGAGAGACGGCGGCGGTGGCCCTTGGGCTGCTGTCGTCGATGAACACCAGTCAACAGCTCGCGCCGCGAGGAGCCCTAGCTCGCGCCGCGAGCAGGCGCCTGTTGATGGTGGCTGTTGTTTTCCGAACACTGACCAGTGCGGCGGCGATGGCAGGTAGTTGTTGCTGTTCGTGGTAGGTAACAACGGATAAGGGTTTTTCTTAAACCAGATAGGTTTAAAACCCTAAGAATTAAATTTACTTAATAAATTAATTGTGTTTAATTAATTTAGGCCCTGTTTACTTCGTGCTGACCAGCTCAATTCGGTCAGCAACACTGACTCGGTCAGCAGTCAGTGTGTTTACCAAGGTGCTGATGCTGACCGAGAACTAACCCACATACTGACCAAGAACTGATTGAACCAGCTCCAAAACGACGCTTACCCCAGTCAGTTTTCAAGTTTCCAGACTTTACCCTTTACAAAATTTACCCAATTAACACCATTATAATATTCTAAAAAGAAATTACTCAAATCCTTCAATCTTTTCTTCAAGATAATCAAAACCCACAAATCCCATAAGAAAAAAATAGAAATACTTTGGTCCAATCGAGTAAAGTTTGAGGTTTAACAAAAGATGCATTGGACATACAGAATAAATTTGATGGGTGAATAATTGCTCTGATTTTGGGGAACCTTTTCTTGTTATGTGGTGTGTAGAAAATGTGACAAATTTGCATAACCACCAATCATGTGGAGAATCAAGAATGGATCTTTTTTCTAAACCCAGATGAAAGAAAGAAGATGAAATAGGTTTTTTTTGGGATGAAGATGAGATGAATGGGTTTTTTGGGATGAAGATGGGATGAATGGGTTTTTGGGAAAATGTGATGTGAAAATGGATGAGTATGAGGATTAGGTGGAGATGGATTTGTGACCACGCGTATTTACTGATGGAGAAAAGTAATATTTAATATTTAAGCATATAAACGAATTATAATATTATTTTAAGTATGAAATTTCATTTAATTCTTTAAAAAATAATGAAATCAAACTTTTATAAAAATAGTATTTTATCATCTAATTTGGCATTTAAACATGAATCATAAGTAGTTATATTAAGGAATTTTCTAGTTAAATGATTGATATAAAAAAAATAGTTACATTTAATTTAACATAGAATTGAAAAAAAGAGGTTAAAATGGTCTTTTTTTGAGTCAATAAGCACTTACCAAAAACACTTGGTAAACGCTCTAACCAAAATAACACTAACCCAAGTCAGCACTTATCTGGGCCAGCACTCTTATTCAGGTCATAACTTACCCGATTAGAGCAAGTAAACGGCCCCTTAGTTTAAATAGAAACTAGTTAAGTTTTTATTCTTAACGTCATAATCAAAACCCTTTGACCCATGGTTGTGGATTACGTTTATGTATGCTTGTTCTATTCATTCGTTTTTGGGTACGAGAGGCCTGCGTGCCATTTACAACCCGGTTTTATTTATGTAATATTTTTTTAAATAAAATAATTGAAGAATCAAGAACTGAAGACGGAGCACGAAGTCAACCATGGATCTTGGAGCCGGTGGGAGCGCCGAGAAGTTCATGCCCTGTGTGTTGTTGTCACCTAGGATTGAGACCGTCGTTTTGTATTGGCTCACAAAACGGCAATAGTTTAAGGGTTTTTGACTATGACATGTTGTTTAACTGGGTGGTTGTTTATATTTAATAGCTTGTATAATTAAAATTAAATATAAACTGTTAAAATAAAATGGATACAAGTACAGTTTGTGTTTGGATCCAAGTTTTTGAAAACTGTCATTTTTGGAAACCCTTGTTAAAAATCATAGATCAGTAAGTGCAACCCACTTTAGGGACACCTCCGGTGTACAGTACGTAGGGCGTTGTGAGTGAGCACACCTCGAGCGCCCGAGTTCATACCGAAATTGGAGGGGATAAAACTCTGCGAATTATCTCCGGGTGGTACCGGCCAGAGTATGTCCAGGCCTCGGGTGGTGCGATCTGTTTTGGTAATTGTTTATTCACCGGGTGGTACCGGACCAAAATGCACTAGAGGGACCAAATATGCACGGATTGAATATCCGATGTCCCGACGATCTAGAAGTCGTGTTTTCGTATTAAAATGCGATTGGTATAGTTTTACCTACCATAAATCACATGAGTCGGCCTGATGTGATCACATGCTTGCCGACACATGTGAAATATGGATTCTAGTCTAATAAATTAATTTAAGGGTTATGATTTATTAGAAGTTTTATAATTATAAACTAAATCGGAATTTTATTCTTATATTTGTAGATGTCTAAATCTGTAGTCGCGTTTTATACCCTTGAGGAATCGCTCCGCCTCATCAACGGTAAATGGAAGCTTACAGGACAAAATTTCCTAGTTTGGAAAATGTACCTTGACAATGTCTTGAGTGCACAGGGTAAGCTGTACAATTTGGAAAAACCTGTTTCACGACCCAAGAGCAATTCTCCTGAAGAGGAATTTGCTCAGTACTTTAAATATTTGGCGGATGAATCTGATGTCATGTCGATTCTAATTTTCTCTATATCACCTGAGTTTTCGGGAGGTTTAAGAGATAAATCCTGTCATGAGGTCGTGAAAGACATAGAAAACCAGCTAGGTTTCTATAAGCACACAGGTAAGCTTGTGATTATGAAAGAGATACTTTCATTGAAGCTGAAGAAGAACCAATCAATTAAAGACCATCTCATAAATATAAGGAGGTCGTGAAAGACATAGAAAACCAGCTAGGTTTCTATAAGCACACAGGTAAGCTTCTTATTATGAAAGAGATACTTTCATTGAAGCTGAAGAAGAACCAATCAATTAAAGACCATCTCATAAATATAAGGAGGCTCTTTAAATGCTTGACACGTCTGGGATACAAAATGGCTCAAGAAGAGTTAATGCATCTCATATGGTACTCACTCCCGAAGGAGATATGTGACACAGCTAGTGCCTACATGAAGGAACCAAGGAAAGACGTGGCAATGTTACATGAGGACATTTTGGCCAGTCTAGAGCCGAAACCAACACCTGCTGAACTCATGGACACTGATTGAACTGATGATCTGGGAGATCTGAGTTGCCCAGAATGCGGTAGCCAGGATATTTGCGAGCACTCGATGAATATCGACCAGATAGAGATCGGTTTACCCGATGCTCCAGGTATCTTTATGATAGATTGCTTAATCACTTCTTATGAATCATGGGTAATTGATACAGGAAGTGGTAACCACATTTGTAATCATTTACAGGGATTCACTAGAAGAGAGACTTTGAGGAAGGACTGTTCGAACCTACGAGTTGGCGAAGGCACTCCGCTGATAGCTGAAGCAGTAGGATCTTATAGTCTTAGTTTACCTTCGGGTCTAGTTTTGGAACTGGAAAATTGTTATTATGTTCCAAAGATGATTAAGAATGTTATGTCTTTTGATTTATTGGTAGACCAAGGATTTTATTATAAATATGATTATAAGATGCTTTCAGTTTTTAAAAATAATATTTTCTATTTTAAAGCTACACCTGTGAATGGTCTATATACAGTAAATCTGGAAGATGATAATAAAGAAATCTATCATATAAGTAAACGATCCAAAGACATTGACGATCAAACTTACCTTTGGCATTGTCGTCTAGGCCATATAAACAAGAAACGCATTGAACTACTCCTAAAAGGATGTTTTCTTGGTACTTTTGACTTTAAACCTTTTGACAACTGCGTATCATGTTTATCTGGCAAGATGACAAAAGAACCTTTCAACAAAGATAATGAAAGGGCTTCTGACTTGTTAGAAATAGTTCACACAGATGTGTGTGGACCATTTAGTCATAAGGCAAGAGGAGGATACCGGTACTTCATCACATTTATTGACGATTTCAGTAGATATGGTTATGTCTACTTGACGAGACATAAATCTGAAAGCTTTGAGAAATTCAGAGAATATCATAATGAAGTACAGAATCAACTTGACAGAAAGATCAAGTTTTTACGGTCAGATCGAGGAGGCGAATATCTTAGTCAAGAGTTTGGCAATCATCTGATGGAATGTGGGATTGTATCACAACTCACACCTCCGTATACACCTCAGATGAATGGTGTGTCAGAAAGGAGGAATCGTACATTGCTTGACCTGGTACGATCGATGATGTGTCACTCTACACTACCAGTGTCATTATGGGGACATGCGCTCGGAACAGCAGCACATATACTGAACAGAGCACCAACAAAGTCGGTGGAAAAGACACCATACGAGTTGTGGAAGGGTAAGAAACCCAAAATGTCTTTTCTGAAAATTTGGGGTTGTGAGGTTTACGTCAAGCGACCTACCTCAGAAAAACTCAAGCCCCAAATCCGATAAGTGTTTCTTCGTAGGATATCCTAAGACCACCGTGGGATATTACTTCTACAACCCTGAAGAGAACAAAGTTTTTGTTGCTCGAAATGGAAAATTTCTGGAAGAAAATTTTCTCAGTTCCGGGAACCCCAGAGAGGATGTAGATCTACAGGTAGTACACGAAGAAAACACTACACCGACTGTTGAGCCAGAAATTCAACATGAAAATGTTGAACCTCAATCAGAACCGATTGAGGAAGTGCAAACACAGTACCTTCGCAGATCCACTAGGGTAAGACAAGAACCAGATAGGTATCTTGGGTTTCTGGTCTCTCGGGTTGGTGGAGACTTGAATAAACCAACATCCTATGGAGAAGCTGTGTCAGGCAGTGAGTCTGAACAATGGCAAGAAGCCATGAAGGCCGAGATGCAGTCCATGTACGACAACCAAGTATGGGAGTTGACTGATTTACCCTAGCACTGTAGAGTTGTTGGACGTAAATGGGTTTTCAAGAAGAAAACTGACATGGACGGGAACGTGCACACCTTTAAGGCTAGACTGGTCGCAAAAGGATTCACGCAAACTCATGGTATTGACTATGATGAAACCTTTTTGCCAGTAGCCATGTTAAAGTCAATTAGGATTCTGATGGCCATTTCAGCGTACTTTAATTAGGAGATCTGGCAAATGGACGTCAAGACAGCCTTTCTGAACGGAAAGGTAACAAAAGACGTCTATATGGAACAACCAGAAGGATTTGAAGATCGTAAGAATCCTAATAAAGTGTGTAAACTGCTAAAATCCATTTATGGATTAAAGCAAGCATCTCGAAGCAGGAACTTACATTTTGATGAGCGAATCAAAGAGTTTGGTTTTGCGAAAAGTGAGTTCGAGCCGTGTGTTTACACTAAGTTCAGTGGGAGCATAGTAACCATCTTGGTCTTGTACGTAGACGATATTCTACTCATAGGAAACGATGTACCTGTTGGGTTTTTGTGGGTTCCCTCGGGTCAATCTTACACGAGGACTATCATGGATCTCGAAACCTCACTGGTTCGATAAATCCCAAAGATCTGATAACCAAACTGGTAAAAGACCTATATGACCAAAACCAAACTAATCTGATCTAATGCGGAAGCAATTAAGAAAAACCCAAAAGAAACTTATTGATCTTTATCGTTGTTTTACTTAATTCTTAACAGTTATAGTAGATTTACCTGGATTGCTTGAGAATTGATCCACCAATGAACGACCAACGAATTGTTCCTCTAGCAGAACTGAAACCCGAAAAATAGAAAACCGAACTGGTATCACAAGGGAGGGGGCGGCGCCGATCAGAGAGGAGAGAGAGAGAAAAACTGGAAACTGAGAATTAGATTGAATAAATTAACCTTAAGCCCATAAGGCTTATTTATATGAAGGTAAATACAGTTTCATTCAAATTCAGTTTCCTTTTGTAATTATCCTAATTCTTTTCTTCCAAGAAAAGAATTACTTTAGATAATTACTTATATATATTTATCTAATATATATAATTCCTTTAACTAATTATTATACATTTATTTATCAAATAAATATATAATCTACTTAATTAATTAATAACCCTCCAACGTTGGGATTTCTGACTGAAATTATCCAACTGATTTATAATTGACTATTATAAATCCTAACTCTCCATTTCTGGGTTTCATATAACTTATTCGATTTATAGGTCCTCACAGGTGTGACCCTCAAGTGTCTTGTAACATTAGATGTGTAATTACTTGGTTTGTCAACTTATGCACATAATTACTAACAGACTCCCACTTGTGCAAGTTGGCAATACCGTCTTGATTACACGGACCTAAGGAGGCCCCTAGACAGGCACTTAGGCTGACCAGGTTACAAGAACTCTTATACCCAGACAGGTGATATGAATTTTCCGTAAGGAAATAACATCTATGAAACTACTGTTCATAGATTGGGTATAACTTGGCTTTTCCCTTTGCATCCCGATATTTCATCTGTGAGTATGAGCTTGGAAAGTGTCAACTCTAAATACTCAAGATTCTGTTTTCTCGACTATCCGACTTTTACTGATAGGTAAACGACAAAGAACTAATCAGTTCGTTTGGGCATGGCCATGCACTTCATCAGTATACTCAGTCAGTCAAGAAGGGCCCAGAAATATCTCTCTTCTAAGAAGAGGTGCAAATCCCATCTTGCATATCTGCCTTTAACACCACGGCTTCCGCTGAATCTAGTTACCCCCTTTATGGCCACCCTGTTACGGCGTAGCGGTTGAGTGCACTAAGTATTCAGTAGTCCTCATGACATCAAATCAGATACCTCAGGTGATAGGGACAACCACTGTGAGATTTACTTATGACTGATTCCAAGAAGTAATCTCATTTGCGGATCACGTCCGATATTTGCTACTCTATCAAATATCTGTGCAACTTTTAGTCTACAACACTTGTAGCTGTTATTTAGTAACTGATCATAACTACCTAAAAGTTCACAATGACTTTAACACCTTATCGGGTTCCCACCATGATAAGTTTGTCACGGACAAATTTTGAATGAAAAACTGAAACTAGTTTCATTCCTGGATTATAAAACATGCAAAGTATAAAAGTGATAAAGAAATTAATTTTGTATAGTCCATACTACACGCTGTAATAATAACAAAATTAATGACTTTTCTTAATAACTATTATGATATCTATTTAATGTTTGTTAAATACTGATCTAAAATGAAGTATCACCTATCTTCAGTTTAAATCCTTTGATTTAAGTTTACCATTTTAATCAAAGTGATAACCAAATAATATAAGTTTGTATTTACTGATACAATCCTCTTGATTATGCTAATTATTGTTTTGCAAGCATTTAAACAAAAATTAGTCTTTTATTTTATCATATTCCTTGAACTTGGAGACCTGGAATAACTCCCAGTTCCTGAATATGTAGAATTAAACTGTAAGTTTCCTTAGTTGCTGTGTAGATGAATGATTTCTTCCTGAAATCAGATCCCATTTACTATGCTGGTAAATTTACTGGAATTTTATATTTAATCCAACACTTCAATTTAAAAGTCAATCATGACTTTATTTTGTTTCAAGGATCTTGAAACTTTTATCCTTTTGACTATAAGGTAAATTATATCTTATGAATTCTCATCCTACCTGAATCATGAATTCCGAGATATATTGAATCAATAATTTTATCTTTCATTCTTTATCTCGGACTAGATAGAGAATAAATTGGGCTCCCACTAACCTATATGAAAACCAATTATTACTCAAAATTCACTATTGACTTAGCCAAAACTTTGATTAGTCAATTCTATTTTAAGTAATATAATTGAGAATTCTAACATTTATAAAACTTAACTGAATTTTGTTAAATCCTAATTCCAAAACTTGGAATTTTCTTAGTTTTATAAATACTGTTATTAACTTTATCTGAGTTAATATCCCAGATTCTCTTCTAAACATTTGAATAATTAAACTTGATCACAAAAATATTATTCATAAATGGTTTATTCCCAAAAACACATTCTTATAGAATTTCGTGTGTTTTGATAGTTTTCATATAAATTACTTCAATTTAATAAAGACTATTGAAGTAATTATAATAGGCAATATCTGGGATCAAATCAAACAGATTCAAAAGTACTATGTTCAACAGATATTTCAATGTCAAGACAATAACTTCTAAAATTAAAACCATAGATTGTAAATTTAAAATTATAATCATCCAAAAATAACTGTTTAAAACATAAGTCTAAAATGAAAATGTCTTGACTAGAATTGAAATGAACTGGTACTATAAGATCCTCAGCAACTCCTGGGCACTTCACTTCTGACCTCCTGCAATAGTCATTTGCTCTAGGATCAGTACACTTGTAAACTAACAAGTAAGAAGTGACAAACTAAAGCAATCATAAATATATGAGGTTTACATACCTGCTTCATGAGGCTTTGGGCAGTTCTGCCTCCAGTGACCGACCTCATTGCATGTGAAGCAGCGGTTCTCGGTCCTAGCTTTATTTAGCTTGACCTTCTTGCCCTTGCCCTTGCCTTTGTCTTTCTTGGGTGCACTCTGGACGGCCTGAACTGGTCCCTTCCCTTTCCTGGTGCTAGTATGCCCATTCTTCTTTTTCACCCCTCCATCTCTTACCATCAGGACATCTCTTAAGCATGGAGTGTAATTATGCTATTGACTTCTCCATGTTGTTCATGTTGTAATTGACTACAAAGGGCTTGTAGTCATCTGACAGTGAAATGAGTATAGTATCCGTTGCTAGCTGCAACGGAACTAGGTGACCAAGCCTCTCCAGATGATCCAAGTGCCGTTTCATTTTCATGACGTGGTCACTTACTCATGTCCCTTTAATCATCTTGCATTCATTAAATGCTTTTGTGGCATCGTAACGTTCTGTACGAGCCTGTGTCTGGAACATGTCCCTCAACTGGCGGATCATGTCATAAGCATTTGTATTTATGAGCCCTGCTTGCAGATCTGGGCTCATAGTTGCTAGCATGAGATAGGCGACATCTAGCAGATCATCTGAATGCTTCTTGTGAGCATTCCTAGCAGCAGCCGGAGCAGTTGCCGAGGAGCCTCCCCAAGAGGCTCTTCAAGGACATACCATTTCTTTTCGTGTCTGAGCACAATCATCAGATTGCGCTCCCAGTCAAGGAAATTGGGGCCGGTTAACTTGTCCTTTTCAAGGATAGAGCGGAGGGAGAGATTATTTGTGCTGGTAACAGTGCTTGCCATCTACACACATTAAAACTTTTGGTTTTTTAGCAACTGTAAGCAATCTGAGACACGAACCCGAAACCCGACCTGAACCGAACACGAAACGGGTCGACACGAACCCGATTCGAAATTAAAATGGGTATAAAATGGGTTGACAGGAACATGACACGAAAAAAAAATGGGTCGGGTTCAGGTAAAACCTAATTACCTGAAAATGACCCGATTAACCCGAATTATTAAATAAATATTTATCTAACTACTAAAATAAATATTACATCAAATTTTTAAATTTCTAAATTAACCTACTAAATTTATATTTTTAATTATTAATAAAGTGGTGGAAATTTCAAAATTTTATTTTTTTTTTCGTTTTTAGTTTGAAAGAAAAAAAAAAGTGGGAATTGAATCCAATATATATTTTTTAAGTATTAATAAAGTGGTGGAATTTGAAATTTTTGTTTTGTTTTCATTTTCAATTTGAAAGAAAAAAAAAGTGGGAATTGAATCAAAATATATTTTTAAGTATTAGGCTATGTTTGGCAAAAATAAGCTAGCTTATAAGCTAGTCCATCCAAACATGTACCAAAAGCTAGCTTTTTGAAACGCTACTTTGAGTAATTTATAAGGAGCTTATTCTAGTTTTTTCCAATTATACCCCTATTAATATTAATTATTAAATTCAAAGATACCCTTTTTGGTCATTTTACATACTCATAAGCTAGTTTTTGCCAAACATAATTTGTTCATAAGCTAGCTTATCAGCTACTAGAAAATTTATCAATCAACAGCTAGCTTATCAGCTACCAGCTAGCTTATCAGCTACCAGCTAGCTTATAAGCTACGCTTGCCAAACATAGCCTTAATAAAGTGGTGGGAATTTGAAAACTTTGTTTTGTTTTCGTTTTCAATTTGAAAGAAAAACAAAGTGCGAATTGAATTTTTGGATTTGTTAGCTTAAAATATTTATGTGCTTTCAAGTTTTAAAGTCTAAATATGTATGCATTTTTTTTCTTGAAATGGGTCAACCGGTCAAACCGAAACCCGACCCGAATACCCCCCACCCGCAAGAAAACTTACACAGTTTTTTTTTCTCGGTAGTAAAATGGGTCAACACGAAACACGACCCGAACCGAACACGAATGGAAGTGACACGAACCGAACCTGACACGAAATGGATTTGGGTCAAAAATGGGTCGACACGAAAGTAACACGAAAATGGCCGACCTGAAAGTAACACGACCCATTTAACCTGAACCTGATCTAAATTGCCAGCCCTACCAATAAGTATCAATAAACCCTTAAATGATCAATTTATTGGACTAGGATCCTTATTTCATACGTCCTGATCTGGGGTATGTTCTTGCTCCATCAGGCCCGTATTTATTTCGGTAGGTAAGGACTTTTACCAATCATATCTAACTGATATGACTCTTAGATCTCTTCGGAACCACGGTAATTATCCGTACATGTTTCGGTCCCTCTTAGTGCATTTTGGCCCGGTACCTCCCGGTGAACTTAACAGTACCAAAGTAGATCTTATCATTTTGGGGACCTGATCACTTTACTCTGGCCGGTACCACCCGGAGATAATTCGCAGAGTTATGTAACCCCTCCAGCTTCAGTTTGAACACGGACGTTGAATGTGTGATCACTTACAACGCCTGTGTACCTTACGCCGAAGGTGCCCCTAGATGGGTTGCACTACCGATCTATGATTTTCGGGGTTTTGAAAAATTTTACATCCAGGTTTTTGAAAAACATAATTCTGAAAAACTGATTGTCATAAAGGCTACTGATGTTTAAAACTGACTGTTTCAAACATACATGTTATTTAAAACTAACCGTTTTAAAATCACTTCCTAATTAAAACTAACTGTTTAATAGCATACTTAGTTGATTAAAACTAACTGTTTTATCAACTTGCCTTTGAGACCATCATTTATAGGTTTAAGAATAAAATCTACCGTTTGGAAATTTTCGGAAAAACTGGTGATTTTAATTATAAAAACCTACTTATTTTGTGATATTAGTTAGTTTTAAAACTCCTTCTATTCTAAAACTAATAAATATATAAGATATCACAAATAAACATTCAACCATGCAGTTAAATAAAAATCAATTACACAATAGCCAATTATAGTTTTTGCCAACGTTTGTTTCCTGGGGACCAATAATGACCTATTCTTAAAGGTTTCAAAACTTGCGTAGCTCCCACTGGCCTTGTCATCTTCGTCTGGACTCCTAGAAGGAAGAAAAACTCCAGTAGCTCCCACTGGCCTCACCATCTTGTAAGAATAAGTGGGAAAACTAGAACTATCTATCCTAAGGTCATTATTACAAAAAGGGGTTGTAAATGGCACACAGGCCTCCCCGGAAAATTGTCATGGGTCTAGGTTGGCAAAAATTCTATAATAGGCATAAATATATGTAAGCATTTAAAAAAAACATGCATCTCATATAAGACATAGAATCAAGCAATATATATTTAAGAGTAAATCAAAACTAGATCCGTTAAGATTATCTCGTTTTGTATACCACAAAGTTCGGTTTTAACTGATTTATAAAACAAGTTGTTTTATAAACCAACATTAATATTTTATAAATTAAGTTTTATAAATGATAAAATTTATTTTATAAAACGTAAAACAATTTTATAAAATATTTGCCTTTTATCAAACCGGACATTCCGAACTAATTATTTAAAATACTGGCCTTTGTGTTTTAAACACGACATTAGGCTCATTTGACTAAACAGGTCAGAAATTAAAGGAAAAACTCAATTTTATAAAATGCTTACCAAACCTGACAATCCAGACCAACTGGTTTGAACAAAAAACACTGGCCCATACACTGTATTGTGGTTTGACCAACTGGTCAAATCTCAACACAAGGCCTATTTGACCGATTGGGTCAAATTCCTGGTTTGACAATACAAATTTTATTGGATAATAAAAATTTCCTAAATAAACTTATTTTAAACAGAAATTAATTTCGGATAAGATGGCTTAAAACCAAACGAACCCTTTTTGGACCATAACTTAGTCCAAAGAACAGGGCTTTGGACCTGATAACAGAACTTGGCCTAGACTAACGAAAAACCCTAGACGGATAGCTTGGCAGCACTGCTCGTACCACGAAGGCACGGCTCGCGCCGCGAGGGTCAAGAGTCGTTCGCGTCGCGAGGACCTTATCATGGCTCTGCTCGCGCCGCGAAAGCTATCATCATCACCATCCATCGCCGATGACCGCCACCCACAGGTGGTGATCGGCGACTACTACTAACGCCGTTAACCGGCGACGATGACAAAACGCCACCGCCACCCCTGTCAACAGCAATCATCGTTATCGCCACGACGTCGATGGCAATCGGCCACCGTCGTCGTGTGATTTGGAAACCGCCGGCCACCATTGCCATCGCCGTTGTTTTGGCCGTCGATCATAATCACCAACAGCCGCCACTGCCACCACCATCTGTGGTGCGGCCGGCTATCTCGTCTACGGCTGGTGATCACCACCGCACAACGCCATCGATCCCCACCAATCTGGTGGCGATCCGATTGGCGATCAGAATTAACGCCGCCACCATCGACACGGTGGTTTTGGCTAGCGATGGATTAAACGGCATCCGCCGCCACCGCCTTGCGCGGTTTGGCCGGCGATTGCTGGCGGTATGAGCCGGCGTCGACAGCCAAGAACACCGCCATCCACCACCGCTCTAGCGGTCTCTGGTGGTTGCGGTGTGGCCACCGCCGACTGGCGATGTGGCCGCGGCCCGACGTTCCACCCATCGCTGTTTGACCGACGATTGAAACGAACGACCTCCACCGCTGTCGATCACCACCATTCGGTGGCAATCGATCCGTCGACCATGGTTATCACCACCACCGTGGCTGGCGATTGTGATCAACGACAGCTGCTGCCGCCGCCACCACCACTTGTGGTGCAACGGGTGTTTGATTATCGGGCGGTGGTTCGATCGGCTATCTGCCGTCGTTCCACCGCCGTGTGGGTTTCCGGCCGGCGATGACAGCGGTGACATCACCACCATCACCACCTCGTGTTTCTAGGCGATTACCACCGCCACCACCGATCTGGTGGCTTGGGTGCGGTGGTGATTTAAGTACGACTACCCGCCACCACCATCGATCTGTGGTGTGGCTGCGGTGTGCGACCACCACACTGGTGGGTTTGGTCTTGGTTTTTGTGGCAATTGGCCACCAACTGCCGGATCGTTTGGTGATTTCGGGGTTTTTTCGAATGATAAATCAAATTTTTTACGTAATCAAAATTTTTATAAAAATTAATAACTTGATACAAAAGAAACAATTTAATCTTAACGGATCACATGAGAATAAATAAAACTAAAAACGATTAGACCAGAAGCTCTGATACCACTGTTGGGTTTTTGTCGGTTCCCTCGGGTCAATCTGACACGAGGACTATCATGGATCTCGAAAACTCACTGGTTCGATAAATCCCATAGATCTGATAACCAAACTGGTAAAAGACCTATATGATCAAAACCAAACTGATCTGATCTAATGCGGAAGCAATTAAGAAAAACCCAAAAGAAACTTATTGATCTTTATCGTTGTTTTACTTAATTCTTAACAGTTATAGTAGATTTACCTGGATTTCTTGAGAATTGATCCACCAATGAACGACCAACGAATTGTTCCTCTAGCAGAACTGAAACCCGAAAAATTGAAAACCGAACTGGTATCACAAGGGAGGGGGCGGCGCCGATCAGAGAGGAGAGAGAGAGAGAGAGAGAAAAAAACTGGAAACTGAGAATTAGATTGAATGAATTAACCTTAAACCCACAAGGCTTATTTATATGAAGGTAAATACAGTTTCATTCAGATTCAGTTTCCTGTTGTAATTATCCTAATTCTTTTCTTCCAAGAAAAGAATTACTTTAGATAATTACTTATATATATTTATCTAATATATATAATTCCTTTAATTAATTATTATACATTTATTTATCAAATAAATATATAATCTACTTAATTAATTAATAACCCTCCAACGTTGGGATTTCTGACTGAAATTATCCAACTGATTTATAATTGACTATTATAAATCCTAACTCTCCATTTCTGGGTTTCATATAACTTATTCGATTTATAGGTCCTCACAGGTGTGACCCTCAAGTGTCTTGTAACATTAGATGTGTAATTACTTGGTTTGTCAACTTATGCACATAATTACTAACAGTACCAACTTTACAGAGTGTAAAGAGTTGGTTAAGAAAATGTTTCAAGATGAAAGACATGGGAGAGGCCGCTTATATACTTGGTATAGAGATCTACAGAAACAGATCTAAGCGGCTTATCGGACTGAGTCAGAGTACATACATTGATAAAATCCTGAAGAAATTCAGGATGGATGAATCCAAGAAAGGGTTTATCCCGATGCAACATGGCATAGTGTTAAGTAAAATACAGTGTCCTGTTTCCAGTCAGGATCAGGACAAAATGAAATCAGTTCCATATGCTTCGGCAATTGGATCGATTATGTATGCCATGTTATGTACTAGGCCCGATGTTGCTTACTCAGTAAGTGTTACGAGCAGATATCTACAGAATCCAGGAGAACCTCATTGGGTGGTTGTCAAGAACATTCTCAAGTATCTGAGGAGAACGATGGAAATGTTCTTGGTCTTTGGAGGTTCTGAGGATGAAATTAGTGTCATCGGATACTCTGACGCTAGTTTCCAGACCGACAGAGATGATTTCAGATCACAGTCAGGGTACGTTTTTACCTTAAACGGAGGCGCGATCTCGTGGAAGAGCTCGAAGCAGGATACGATTGCAGATTCAACTACAGAAGCAGAGTACATTGCCGCATCCGATGCGGCAAAGGAAGCTGTCTGGCTGAGGAATTTTCTATCGGATCTAAGAGTCGTTGCCAGTGTCTCTAGACCGCTCGATATATTCTGTGACAACTCGGGAGCCGTGGCGCAAGCAAAGGAACCCAGAGAACATCATAAGTCAAGACACGTGCTCAAAAAGTATCACCTCATCCGAGAGATCATTGGAAGAGGAGATGTAAGAATATGCAAGATTCCGACGGAATACAATGTTGCAGATCCGCTGACAAAGCCGCTAGCAAGGGTGAAGCATGAGGCTCATGCAAATTCCATTGGGATGCAGTACCTGGACACCAGTAGCTAGTTTTAGTTTATTATTATTACAGTAGTTTAATTTTGAGACATTAGATCATGTAACGTTTTATTTCACAGTGTGATTGAAATATTGGAGGTTTTAAATTCATGATTGTTTCAAAAGTTAAACTTTTTTTTGCATATTTAATGTATCCATGATTTATGCAAAGTCTTGCGATAAAATATAAAATTCCGTAGCCACTTATTAAAATGAGAATTTCAATAGGGAGTTTAACACTATTATAAATACTTGATGATTTATTCAAAGTAAAGAGTAAAAGCACAAGTGATGTGACCAAGTATTTATAGATACTCATCAGAGTGTTTGAGTATTGGAAGTGACCAGTTTCAAGTCTGCTTCATGGAGCCCCAGTCATAAGCATTGACTTGATGATAGGTTGTCCTTAGACCTGAGATATTTGGTTTGAGAACACGAGGACTACTGTACTCTTAGCGCGTTCTAACATTGCACCGTAACAGGGCGGCCATACGGGACGTGACTAGATGCAGCGAAAGCCGTGGATTCAAATGCAGATAGTCAAGAAGGGATTTGCACCTCTGCAATAGAGAGATATTTCTGGGCCCCTTGACGATTGAGATTTGCAGAAAACGCGTGGCCACGCTCGGATAGAATAACAGTTGTTATTTAGTAATATCCGTTACTGCAGGCAATCGAAATCAGAGTCAAGAAATACTTGAATTCGAGAAATGAATCCTGCACTCCATGTCTCAAATTTACTTTAGAAATATCGCGTGCAAAAGGAATGAACGTGTGTACAAATTAAAGCGTGAATTGTATCTCTGGATATAAGAGATCTTATAACCTGGTTAACCTAAGTGTCTGGCTAGGGACCTCCTTAGGCTAATGGTAACAGTACAGTTACATGTCTGGCACAAGTGAGAGTCTGTTAGGATTATGTGCAAGACAGTAACAGGGATTACCGTGTCCAATGTTATAAGACACTAGTAGGCCACACCGCTGCACACCTAATTTGAGAATATTTGTGTGTAAGAAATAATTAAGGAGAGAAAGAAATAAATAATTAGTTAATTATTTATTAAATTAATTAATCAGTTAAAATTAATTAATCAAGTAATTAATTAATTAAGGAATTAATTAATTAAGGAGATAATTATAAAGGAGTTATAATTAGATACAATCACTGCCTTATTTATCTCTATAAATAAAGGCTTAAGGTGATAAATTAGTTGATACTTATCCCCGAAAAATTACTCTCTCCCACTCTCTCATTGATTGCCGCCGGCTCTCTCACACACAAGCAACCGGAGTCGTTTTTCTGATCAGTCACGGTGGTCTAGCAACCTATCTCACGTGGTGTCAGTAGCGGTGTACCCCCTGCTTGCGTTTCGGAGATTATTCGCATAAAGGTAAATACTCTAAAACATCCTTTTTGTATCTATAAAGGTTTAGGTTGGGTCCTCGATTGGGAATCGGTTTTTGTTTTCCGCTGCATGTATGTTTATGCTACCGGTTCCCAACAGTGATCTCGAATACAATCCGATTTTGCACCCAACAATTTTAACCCTTGAAACCAGTTAGAAGCCTTAGCCTTTTCATATATTACCCAAAATCAATCATTCCTTAGCCTATTGTTTTTAGCTATCTTTTGGTCGTGGCTCAAAGTCATGAACTTTTTAGATTATGATTGTTTTTTAGAAATCTGACAAAGGAAAAAGAAAGGACTTAGAAAAGAAAAGTATATGAAAAAGAAGAAAATAAAAGACCGAGAGAAAAAGAAAGAAAGAATCAAAAAGTCAGGATAAGTGAAAAATAAATACACAACAATAAAAAGAAATATAAGCCATTGATAGAAAAAGATGATTGTGCTTAAAAGAGAATGTTTAAATTCCTAGTGCAAAGAAATATTTAAAAAGGTCAGATAAGTTTCATGTGATCTGAATTTGATAAGTTTTTGAGTTTTTGCCACATGTTTTAGTCATTTAAAAATAAATCCTTTCTCCTACCCTTTTACCCTTAGCCTAATAATACAACCATTGTGTCCTTTTGACGGTTGAAAACTTTTCAGTAGCAGAGATGAGATTTGGTGACAAGCTTATGCATTCGGTGATGAGTTGTGTGTCAGAGTGATCACTATATGACATATTACCCTATGACAGATACACATCACAAGTGAAGGTAAGAGGTAGAACGCCGCTTGATAACTTGTTAAAGTTTAGGGTGTGTCCAATTGATACACGGTCTCTTGAAGATTTTCTTTTTTCATAATCATTTATGGTGAATAATTTTGTCTTTATCTTTCTTATTTTTTGGATTTTTGATTGAGGACAATCAAAGGTCAAGTGTGGGGATTTGATATAGCCAAAATTATACATGTTTTGTGAACGCTACATCTATGGTTTTCCCCCCATTTTAGACCCGTTTTGGTACATTTGACCTCCGAAAAGCTTTGTTTCTTAATTTTGTAAGTTTGGAAGGCACTTGAAATATAAAGAACGAAAAAAGGCCAAAAAGCATGAAATATGGATTTTTAGGAATAGAGAGACTCTAGCATTCGCGAGATCTATATCTCACGTCGCGAGATGTTCACCACTTGGAGAAGATTTTACGCTTTTGAGAAGTGCCAAAAAAATGAGAAGTAGAGAAGTGATCTCCACCACTCATCCGGTCAATAAAGGTGGCTTTGACTGAGTCCCTCCTTTAATAATCTCTACCCTCCCATGAATCGCGTAAATCCCCCGTGATCGCGTCCACCGTAACCGGTCAAAGTCACCTTTATTGACCGGATGAGTGGTGGATGTCACTTCTCTACTTCATATTTTTTTAGCACTTCTCATTTGAACATCTCTCTCTCTCTCTATATATATATATGTATATTCACCGTGTCACCAATCTTTCCAACATGGGAAACTCACTTTCCGACATGCTTCCCAACATGTCACTTCCTGACCCCCGACGTGGGAAACTTTCTCACCCTGACGTGGGAAACTTTGCCAACGTGGGAAACTAGAAGTCACTTACTGACTCTAAAACAACACAAAAATCCAGGTTATGATTCGATTTCTACTTCCCAAAATTAATAAAAACTAACATAAACAAAATTAGATTGAGGATTCTTACTAGATAAGATTGACCTTTTTGCAAAAACAAATCTCTCGATCAAACCTTCTTCTTGTTTCCCTTCTTCCTTCTCTCATTCTCTACACATATACACACACAATGAAAATCTTTACACTAAATGGCAAAAACCCTCATTTTTCTCTTATAAATACCATGGACCCAAAGCCCATAATTTCTTCTCTTCCTTCACCTCTCTAAGACAAGCTCAAAAGAAATTGGGTTATTACATTCTCTTATACCCTCCTTACCCTGATGTCACATCAGCTTTTTCCCATACTCTTCTTATCCTAAAATGTAAGAGAGAGAAAGAGGAGTATTGATTTTTGGTTGATTTCAAAATAAATTTTTGATTTTTTATTCTACTTTATTTTAGGTTTTTCTTGAAAGATTTTTAGAGAACTTTTTTATTTTTAAGTAAGTCTTATTGAAAATATTGGTTAGTCCTTATAGTTCTAATATTTATAACAAAAACAATTTTAAAAAAACAATTGAAAATTTAAAACTTGCAACTAGAAGGACTATACCCTACCATCTCCATAATACAAGACCCTGAACGATCTCAATACCTTGAGGTTATTTGTTATAAATTTGTGCTCTCAATATCTAAAACACACTCATAATCAAAACGACGTACTTTTATAATTTTATCAAACAAACTGAACCGGTATACATGACTTCTTTCTAGCATATTAATAATATATTTATAAAAGGAGACTAGATCACTTTACACTACTAATCTTATTCATTATTTAGATGAAAAGACATATCTCATTATTTATTAGAAAATCAAGATTTTCTTTTTGAATGAATAAATTTGTAGAGAAATCTACGGTTATGAAAGATAGATGAAAATATGTGGTATTTGAGTTTAGTTGAGGTTATAATTGGAATTTGGAGTTTTGGAAGATGACAAGAAGTAGAATGAAGGGTTGGGGCCATCCTGCCTCCTGTACTAAAAACTTTACTGACTCACATGACATTGGGGTTCCATCCCTACCCTTTCACCTCACTTCACCTCTTTCCATGTAATTTCCTTTTTGCACAATCCTCTAACTCAACCTTAATTATTTACCACTTTGTCTTAAATTTTCTCTAAAATAAAGAAACAAAAATCAATATCTCCAAAAGAAATTATAACCATCTCTAAGAGATTCTTCATTGGATGTTGTTAGCAACACCCCCCTCTAGTTATATAACCAATCAAAAACTATCTAGAAGTTTGGAATATGCTATTTTAAAATAAAAAAGTCAACTTATTATAATAAAAACTGTCTTGGAAATTGAAAAAAATGTCAATTCATAGACTAGAGGGTGGGGTGTAATGATCCAAACCCTTCTTCATTTTGGAGATTTTAACACTAATTTATAATATAAAAATATTCATCTTACCTGTTAAAATACTATTTCTCTTTCTAACTTTTTATTTTCAAAGTTCCCTATTGGTTCTCACAATGTGTAATCATTTTTGGAATGATTTCCACATTTGAAGAAAATTTCATTCTCTCTCCTATTTTCTCGGTTTTGGATATAGTTATGGAGAATCTATTGGAGCAAATTTTTTTGCCTAAAATCCCCATATTCTCCAATTTCCCTATTTTGGGGAAGCTGTTGGAGATGCTCTAAAAGTAATTCTACTTGCATCTTTATAAATATCATAATCAGTTAATTACTCTGTAGAGAATATAAATAGCAGTTTCTAATATAGATGTATGTGAGAAAAAACATTTACTAGAGATGTGTTTAGTTATATATAAAAGTTTAGAAGTAGGTTTAGTAGTTATGTGTTAATCGTTAGAGCTGTTCCTAAAAAAATGTGTTAATCGTTAGAAAACTGTAATATATAAAGGTGTAATTAGACTTTCTTTTTCTTAATTTCTTCTTTCTCTAACAAAGAAATAAAATACGCCTAAACAAAAATATTAGATTATTCATAAATTCAAGGAAAATTAACTACATTTAAACAAATAATTTTCTTCTTATATATATTGACATCAAAATATGCTATAATAAATTAACTAAATTAACTTTAACATGAATACCAATAATATTATTATTACTCCCTTTGTCCCAAAATTATTGTCCAGTTTTGACTTTGACCTTAAATATTTTTGTTTGTGTTATGTAATACTTGATGAAAATACATTACAAACACACTCATTCATATAATTTGCATCAAATATTATATAACACAAACAAAAATATTTAAGCTCAAAGTCGAAGAAGAAAGACTTTTAAAAGTCAAAAGTGGACAATAATTATGGGACGGAGGTAGTACTTTTTAAGGTCACTTGTGCCACAACTCTGGTAGGGGGCAGGTTCACCAAGCGGGTACCCGTCCTGGTGATACGGGCCATGCGGGTAAGGAAGGTAGGTTTTCAAATCCGAGCATATCCGTCCTCTTTCACTTCCTCTTTCTCTCTCTCTTATATATATATATATATAAAGGAGAGTTCCTTTGTTAACCACAAATAGTGTGTTAACTTTGTTAACTCACCTCCACCAATCAAATTCATTATATAGGAAAGGGTATTTTCGTAATTAAATTAAATAAGAAATAAATGTTGACTAACCTAATACCACGTGAGTGACAGTGTGACACCCATTTCATCTTCTCCCCTTTCTTCTCCACCAATCCCCTCCTTCCTCCACCACCACCTGAGCCACCGCCTTCCACCACCACAGCCACCACCACCACCGAAGTCGTCGGCTGCCACCACCACCACCGAAGTCGTCAGCTTCCACCACCACCACCACCACAACACTCGCTGTCACGTCCCAAGAACACCACCACAGTCGCCGTGCCTTCCTAACCCTAGTCGCCGACTCTCCTCTCCGACTGCAACTTCGCCACCATCTTCACCCGGCCGGACTCTTCCTTCTCCGACCAATGCCATCTTCACTCCACCACCGTTGGCCTTCCACCAGATCTGCCGCCCTAGATCGTCAATTTAGGGTTTTGGTGGTGGTGGTAGTTTGCAGATCTGAAATTAGGGTTTTGGTGGTGGGTGTGGTAGTTGCTTGGAGATGGTGGCTGTGGTGATGGTGGGTGTGGTTGTGGTGGCTGTGGTGGTGGGTGTGATTTTGGTGGCTGTGGTGGTGGTGGTGGACTAGTGGTGGTGGGTATGATGGTAGTGGCTGTGGTGGTGGTGGTGGCGGCTGTGGTGGTGGTGGTGGGTGTGGTGGTGGTAGCTGTGATGGTGGTGGATGTGCACGTGTGTTCACCGGGTGGTGGGTGTGGTGATGGGTGGTGGTAGTTGTAATGGTGGTGGATGTGCACATGTGTTCACCGGGTGGTGGGTGTGGTGGTGGTGGTGGTAGCTGTGATGGTGGTGGATGTGCACATGTGTTCACCGGTTGTGTGTGGTGATGGGGTGGTGGTAGCTGTGAGGGTGATGGCCGTGCACATGTGTGTCACCGAGTGGTGGGTGTGGTGATGGTGGTGGCTGTGCACATGTGTTCACCGGGTGGTGGTGTGGTGATGGTGGTGGATGTGCACATGTGTTCACCGGGTGGTGGGTGTGGTGATGGTGGTGGATGTGCACATGTGTTCACCGGGTGGTAGGTGTCGTGATGGTGGTGGTGGTAGCTGTGATGGTGGTGGCTGTGCACATGTGTTTACCGGGTGGTGGGTGTGGTGATGGTGGTGGATGTGCACATGTGTTCACCGGGTGGAGGAGGATGGAGGTGGCTTTCCCAAAATACCCCTGTGCACTTGTGTTTGCTGTATTTTTTAATTATTAGTTATTAAAAATTCCCTAATTATAGGGATTTAATCTTGACCCTAGATTAAGATTATTAAGGGTTGTGATGGGTTAACACGGTTAACACACTATTTGTGGTTAACAACGGAACTCAACCCTATATATAGGGGTGGGTTCAAATGTGAACCACTTTTTGGTTGCGAACATGAGCACAACTGAGAGCGCGACACGTGGCGGATGACTATGCGCCACGTCAAGTCCACGGCGGATGACTAGGCGCGATTCATTGGAGGGCATTGAATTAAAGAGGGGGACCATACTCAAAGCCGCCACGTGTTGCACTCTCGATTGTGCTCACGTTCACAACTAAAAAGTGGTTCACATTTGAACTTTCCTCTATATTATATATATATATATATATATTGAAATAATAAAAAATATTTGAGTTAGTTTAGAACAATGATACTTCATTTTAAAGTAAGCATGGTACGAAAAAGAAAAAATTGATGTAGCGGACATCGGATTCTTAAAGATCATGGTACTCATGCTCTAAATAGTTTTGGTTTGTTACTACCATTCGAGGCCTACCACCAATGACCAATCACATACATGTGCAAAAGATACGTGTCTTGTCACCATCACCCTTTCTCCTTTACCGCCACCTCCAACTACCAAATATATACTTCAAGTTTTTCAAGTTTCACCTTTTTATGTTTCAAATTGAAATATTAAAAGCCTCACATTTTTTAGTTTTGAATTGTAATATAGAAAGGGTTTAAATAAGGTATCCATACAAAGATAAAGGCTTTCACCCAAAGTTTATGTTGTTTCATAAAAAAATCTAAACACTGTTAACCAATTAAGTATTAGCCTTAATGAAGTCATACCTTGATTAAATGGGCAATAACAAATGGTGTCCGGTTCACAAATGACAACAAACCAAATACAGTTAAAAATGATTTAAATTGAAAAGGACATGATTTAGTTTAGAGCTTAATATAATAATTCAATCTTGGAGTGATTATTGAAAGGTTTAAACAACATATAGCTAGTTGATTGTAAGGTAGCAACATGTCATTAGATGGTCACATCGTGAGTTTTATTAATTGTTAACTACTAATTTTGTTGTTGTAATTAGTAAATAAACATCAATTATTTAGAAAAAGAGCTATTAACCTGGTGGTTAGGGTGGTAGAGGGAAGAGTCAAATTACCAAATGATGATTTTATAGCAACTAATTATTATGCTTGTGCTTAATGACTATAGCTTGAAGAGACCATCAAAGGAACCATGATATAACGTTGAATTAATGGTTGTAATTTGGGTGTTGTAGTTCAAATTGGTGAACATCATCTCAGAACAAAGTTATGATTTTCAAGGAAGGTTCATACCTCTTGTGAATCAATAAAGTTATTCCTCAATCAGTGCTTGCTAGCTAGACATGCAATATTATAAATTAAATCATGTCAAAATTTGAATATACTGCTCATTCCATGATCAAGCCCATCGTCTGACATATTTAGTCTCATTCTCGTCAATTTTGTTTTTGTAGGTTTAGGAATTTCACCATCACAAGTCATGTAATGTCGATGAAGATTATACCTTGTGAAAGATGTACACATTCTTTGATCCCATGCATCATAATTCATGCTACCATATATTACCAAGATATAAAGTAGAAAATAGGTTGATAACTCGAGATGCAAACATTAGAATCCTCAAAAATATTAATAGTTTGACAAAATTTTATAGTAACATTGAAAAGAAAAAAAGTTATTAAACTGTAGAAATCAAAGATTGAGTTTACTCGATAGATAATTATAAATCATATAGAGTTACATAAATTTTAAAGTTTTGTACATTAAATGAGCCTATGATAAAAGAGTAATATAAGAAAAAACATATAGGATATTAAAAGTTTCAAACATTTTGTGTAAAATTTCGGTTATACACATCTTTCCATTTTAATAAAAACAACTAACCTTTAAAATTACTAATTAATTTGATTGTATATAAATAATTGTAACTGATTGGAGTTTAAGCTTGAAACAAATACTCTAACCTTGTTCTTGAAGTGTTTAAATTGAAAGCATGATCTGAAGATGAATCCAAATCATTTAAAATGAGTAATGATTTGAAGTATTTAACTTTTTAAAAAAATTATTGACCCTCAAGAATTTGTACTCGATCATGTTCTAATTGTCCAGTCCAACTTGTAATAACTACTGGTTTTATTGTTGCAGGTTAGATCGATAATATGATCGTATGAACCATTAGGCGTTAGGATGTGTTTGAAGTCATCTCTTTCAAGTATAATTAGTGGGCAAATCTTTTTTCTCAATAAACCATCCTAACTTCGTTAGATTTTTGAACATTTTGATTTTAACTAATCGTTTTGAATAATAATAACAATAGAATTAGTCTATGAGTTTCACCTATAAAGGCATATCCGTAAATTGTCTCATGTTTTGTTTTTTTGTTTGAATTTTTGTGTTCGTCATGACATAACTGTATACATATTTATTTATACATACATGATTTGATGTGTTTGCTTTTCAATTTATAACTCGGCAACATAAGACAATGTAACAAGACTTGTTATACACATATGCTTATTTCTTTTTATTATATGATAAAGAAAACGTATGCCAAAAGTGTTTGACGTACGTGTAGGCTTAATTACTCAAATCAAAACCATATTTTTGCATAGCAAAAGTAATTAAGTAATATAACGGTAATTTCACATGATTTACTATATTTACAAATTAAAATTAAATGGATCGAGGAGTGAATGTTTGAAGGGTGCTATAGGATAATCGTGATTACAAGAAACAATATTAACCACAAAATATGAAAAAAAATTCTTTCAAAATCAATAAAAGAAGTTAGAAAATCCTTTTGAAACAAATAAAAAAACTTACAAAATTCTTTTGAATGGTGAAAATCGACTAAAACATGATGAACAATTTTACAAGCCTTTAATCCATCTAAGAAATGCACGTGGACGGAAAAAAAGACTAGATGTGCCACTAAGATAAAGGCATTAATACATTAGATGATATATAGATAAATATATTATATAAGTAGGAAGGGTCTTGATCGTTAACCAAATACCTTATGACCATATACATTAGAAAATGAATAGTGCCACCTCAGTAGATATTGACATAAAGGATATAAAAACTTTGGAAATTACCATCTAACTCTATACGCAATCCTTTTTAATTGGTTCATCATCTCCTACACTCTTCTCATGACGGCGCACCATAGCTACCAACGTTCCTTCTCTTTATAATCTTATATCATGTCTATCCCTTCGAAATTTCTCTAAAAGGTCTCTTATAAACTATCTCTTTTCTTCTATTTTTATCATTTTTGAGGAAGTTTTAAGAATATATTGGTACAAAAAATTACTTAAAGATTTTAAAGATTTTTTTTCTTTAGAAAAGGTCTCTTATAAACTATCTCTTTTCTTCTATCTTTTCCTATTTTAAAGATTTTTTTTTTATTAATTGAAATATGTCTGTCAACATGACCTTTTTTTGCAAAATGAATTTCTATTGAGTCAAATTATGTATCATAATGTAATAGTATTATTAAAATATAATATTATATATTAATCTAAAACAAATTAAAACACAATAAAATTATTTAGAAACCAAAAATAAACAAAATCCCATCATTTATGGATACAGTTTCTAGAATGAGAAATAAACAAATTAACCATACTTATATATGTTGTCATTGGCCATGCTCCTAAATCCCATCATATCTACTAATTTATATATACATAAAATATGATACATTGTTTTTCAAAATCAATGGTTTGAGAATCTGTTTAATCGTGCAATGTGATCACTGTGTTATATGATAACTTATAAATAAGAGTAAACTCTAATTTTGATCCTCGTGGTTTACTGAATTTTTTGAAAGTGGGACTTATGGTTTGTTAAGTATAGATGTCGTCCCCATGGTTTACTCTTTGCTTTGAAAATGGTCCTCCATCACTAATTCCGTTAACTTTCTCAATTAGTGATAGGGGCATTTTTGTCCATTTACCTTTGTTAATAATTAACAGGCCAGGTTCTTTAAATAGATTTCCTATACCCTGCTGTTGTCTTGTTCGATCATAAGACGGGCACTACTCCTACATCGATCGTAAACCCTTTCTTATACCCTTCTTAAATCATTCCATCATTTAATCAATTCAAAAAACCTGTGTTTCCCTCATTCAAATCAGAAAACGCAAACTTAACTTTGGTATTTTTGTGGAATGGACATCAAATTAGTTTTTGTCACCGTCATCTTGTGTTATTTTTGTGGACTGTCATCAGATTATTTTTTTGGTTATTAGTGTGTATTTAACCTTTCCATTTGGTGGTTGTATAATCTATTGTATACCCATGAATGTTAGACAAACTTGAAAACTTATGCATATTGAAACACACGACTAATTGGATACTCATGAGCTCCAGATGCATATTTACATCATGAACTGTCAATGTAAATGCATCAGCATCAAATATAATGCAGTCATTTACTTGGATTGTTAAACTCAATTAGGTGAAAAAGCATAAAAGAAAATAGATGCAAAAGAGCAAAAAAGGAAAATAGATGCATAAGGAATGGGTATCTACATTGATAGTCGTTGAGTACGCTCCTGGGTTTGATCATCGACTCGCGTCTTCAAGGACCTGTAGTTCCCTCCAAATCGACGTTAACAACCACAACTACTAGGAGTGGAGGTCTTGTTCGTGGTAAACAGCTGACTCAAAATTCGATTAAACTTTGTGACGTCGGTAGTCGTCTAGACTGCAGCTACGTCACACACAACTTATTCCTCTTTTATGTGTTCGTAGTAGACAATCGGTAATGACTGTTACGTCTTCTTCGCTTTGAGGCTCATGAGGATTTGTGTTTCGTAGCTTGGTTCAATCCTAGTTTTCGTTTCTTGACCGCTTTTGGTTTTTGGCTTTCGGTTTTAGTAATTGGTTGTCTTCGGGTAATTTACCTTACCTTTTGTAAATTAGTCGGTAATGGAAGACCAAAACAGAGAATCATTGGAGCCGGTCTTAGCATTGGGTTATGGGGGCTGAATTTCTACTTTGCACTCTTGATAATCTGCTTCCACAATAGTCTTCAACAATCTTCAATAACCTGCTTCCACAACCCTAAATTCAATGTGCTTCCACAATCAAAGAGTTCTTGATCCACATTCGTAAATCGCAATAGTAATCACATAGGTTATTTATCCACAACATCAACAATCGATTTTGGATACATTAACAGAACTCGATTCAGTTGATTTTAATTCAATCCACAACATCCTTGCAATCTAAAGCAATCGATGACCAAAATTCGATTAAATTTTGATCAATTTTGCATTCGTAAATTGTAAACCAGTTCACTATGATTTCGATTTTGGATATGACTTGATCAAACTAACTAATCAGTTGAACTCTCGATTTTGGTCAAGGCTATTTGATCGAAAAGAGTTATTTGCTTGAACGGTTTTATAAGGTTAATTATTAAGAAAGCAAGATGGACAAAAATGTCTTTGTCGCTAACTGAAAACTAACGGAGTTAGTGACGATGGACCATTTTCAAAGCAAAGTGAAAACCACGGGGACGATTTTTAGACTTAACGAACTATAGGTCCACTTTCAAAGAATTAAAAAAACCACGGGGACCAAAATTAGAGTTTACTCTATAAATAAACATTAAAGAATCAACTCAAATAAACCGTTTTTTTTTTCTTCAAAAAAAACTCAAATAAATCAAATGAATGAATACTTCATATTTTATGAAACAATTTATCATTGAATTGGTAAACTATTCAAGAAATTAAGAGAAACTATCAATTAATTAATAAATTAAGTGTATTAATGTTGACATGTTTTTTAAGAATTAGATGTGTCGTACTCATACCATATAATAATATGTAATATTTATTTTAAATGAGAAATAGAAAACTAATATAATTTCTCATTAAAAAACTCTATACATGTGTAAACATAAATACCAAATAATGGTTTAACATGAGTTATAGATTTGAACATCGTGTTAAAAAGGGCCAAATACATCAATAAGAGTGATAAATTAAATACTATAAACTGGCTTCTCATTTTGATAATGATCATTTGTTACTTTAGAATTTCATTATCAAACTTAATGTGACAAAAATATTGTAAATGCAGATATGCAACCCCTCTATGCAACTTAGGTTGCTTGAATAAATGCCTTACTCGCATTAGAGTTGGCGTGTAACTTGGATACATAACCCTCTCGCATGTGTCACTTGAATCAACTGGGTGTGAATGTGTGACACTTGCCATGCCAACGTATGCTTTCAGCTCATATGATTGTTGAAATATGATATGAATTTCTTTCCAGCAATTATTTCCGATAAGCCTCTATGGTTCCTTTTCTTTTTGGATAAGCTCTAAATCCTATAGCTTAGGATAAACTCTATCTACATTAAGACTCCTATTCAAAGTCTTTTATGTATCCTTATAAATAGATCCCTGGTTAGTTGCAGGATACAATACGATAGGAAGCTAGCTAAAGTTCCATTGCATCCTTTGTAATTCTCCTCATATTCTCCATAGTGAAATAATCGGTTGTGCCTGTGGTTTTCCCGATAAGGGTTTTCCACGTAAAATCCTTGTGTTCATGTTTGTCGTGTTTTCTTTATTCTTTCCTATTGCTCTAAATTATTAACGATTGGTATCAGTGCCATGGCTACTTTTAAGTATGATTTACCACTGTTGGATCAAGACACGAGGTTTTCACTATGGCAAGTCAAGACAGATGGATCTTGATGATGTTTTGCTTGGGCTCGATAAGATGCCCACAACCTGGACGCCTGAGGAGGAAGAACGGAAGGACCGTAAGGCTTTATCTCACATTCATCTTCATCTATCGAATATTATTATACAGGAGATTCTAAAAGAAAAAACTGCATCCTCGTTATGCCTAAAGCTGGAACAGATCTGTATGAGAAAAGATCTCACCAACAAGATGCATCTTTAGCAAAAGTAGTTCTCACACAAGTTGCAAGAAGGAGGAGCAATGATAGATCATCTTCTGGCATTCAAAAGATTGTGTCTGACATAGAATCTATGGAGGTAAAATATGACGAAGAAGATCTGGGTTTATTTTTAGGGATTACTTTTTCAAAATGTATTTAACTATCCCCAATATACTATTGTATGTATCAACCTAAAAAATTCCTTTTGTATATATGAAACTTTATTTTTGAGTCTATTATGTGTATTTTTGAGTCTATTATGTGTATCCAACTATCCCACAATATAGTATTATGTGTATCAAAAATACACATAATAGTCATGATACTGTAACCCTTAATCAAGTTTATGAAGCTTTACATGCCAAGGAAAAGATGAAGAAGATGGTATCTACAAAAGGTTCAAGTTCTCAGGCAGAACCTCTAAATATTCGCGTCAGACAAAAGCAGAAAAACATATACAACAATAGCAAGAGTATGAATTATAATAGGAGCAGATCAAAGTCCAGAGGCTGGAAACATCAAAATAAATCTTGTAAGTATTGAAAAAGAGATAGACATGATATATCTGAATGTTACAAGCTAAAGAACAAGTTACAGCCACGTAGAGGTCGAAACCTAATCAAGATTCTAAAGGCAAAGCAGTTGTTGCTGCCGAAAAAGATTCAGATGGAGAAGTTCTTATTGCTTTTGCTGGATGCGAAAAAACTGACGCTGAATGGATTCTTGATTCTGGTAGTACTTTTCATATGTGTCCAAATATGGAATGGTTTAGTGACTATATAGCTATATAGGGCGGTTTAGTGTTAATGGGAGATAATGCACCATATAACATCGTAGGGGTCAGTTCGATCCAAATTAAAATCTTTGACAACATAATCAGAACTCTAACAGATGTACGTCATGTTCTGGGCTTAAAAAGGAATCTTAGCTCTTTAAGCACTCTTGATCTTAAAGGGTACAAATACTCAGGAGGAGGTGGAATTTTGAAGGTGACAAAAGGCTCCCTTGTCATGATGAAGGCTGATATAAAAACAACAAATTTGTATCATCTTTATGGAACTACAATCACAGGTAATACTGCAGTAGTTTCAAATTCCTCTCCTATTTCTAATGCCACGAACCTTTCGCACAGGAGACTTGGACATATGAGTGGGATTGGCTTCGAAAGTCTAAGCAAAATAGGACTACTAGATGGTCAAAGCATCGGAATATTGAACTTTTGTGAACATTGGATCTTTGGCAAACAAAAAAAGGGTTCAACACATCTGTACACACTACACAAGAAATCCTTGATTATGTACATTCCGACTTATGGGGACCGTCTCAAGAAGCATCACTAGGTGGTGCATATTATATGATGACAATTATTGATGATTACTCTAGAAGAGTCTGGTACTATTTCTTGAAGCATAAATCAGAAGGTTTTTCAACATTCAAACAGTGGAAAGCTATGGTTGAAAAACAAACAGAAAGGGAGGTGAAGAAGCTTCACACAGAAAATGGATTAGAATTTTGCTCCAGTGATTTTAACTCATATTGCAAATCGAAAGGCATTGTTAGACACTACGCCGTTCCTCATACGCCTTAACAAAACGCTGTAGCCGAGCGCATAAACAAAATCATTATTTCGAAGGTTCGATGCATGTTATCTAATGCAAAATTGTCTAGGGCTGCGTTTGGTATGCTGGAATGTTTTTGAAGGAATTGGAATCCTGAGGAATTTAGAATCCTGAAGGAATTGGAATCCAATTCCACAATTTGTTTGGTTGGCAGGAAATGGAATTGGAATTCAATTCCATAATCTGTTTGGTTGGCAGAAATGTCCGATGGAATTGGAATTCAGAAATGCAAAGTGACAGAATTACCCTTTTTTTGTTCTTATGTCGAAGCGGTAGCGGTGGGTCGAGGCGGTGGCGGCGGTCAGCGGTGGGTTGAGGCGACGACGAGCGGCGGTCGAGGCGGTCAGCGGTGGGTCGAGGCGGCGGTCGGCGACGGTCAGTGGTGGGTCGATGCGGCAGCAATCGGCGGCGGCCGGCGATGGTGGGTCGGCGACGGTCAGCGGAGGGTCGATGCGGTTGGCGGTGGGTCGAAGCGGCGGCGGCGGTGGGTCGAAGCGGTCGGCGGTGGGTCGACGCGGTGGCGGCGGTCGGCGGGGGGTCGACGCGGTGGCGGCGGTCGGCGGTGGGTCGACGCGGTGGCGGCGGTCGGCGGTGGGTCGACGCGGTGGCGACGGTCGACGGTGGGTCGAAGCGGTGGTAGGCGCTGATGAATATCTAGGGTTAGAAAGATTAAATTAGATAAGGGGTAAAATGGTAAAAATCACATTCCCACATCCATTGGATTTTAAAATCCCACACCCCCTTGAAGGATTTCACATTCCATCACATGAGGGATTTTAATTCCCACATTTAAATTCCAATTCCATCCCTTATAACTTACCAAACATGAGATTTTGATGGAATTGGATTCCAATTCCATCAGAATCCTATGAAATCCTGCAAACCAAACAGGCCCTAGGGGTTTTTGGACAGAGGTTGCCTCTACAGCTTGCTTTCTTATAATATGTCACCCTCCACTGCAATTGACAAAAAGACTCCTATAAAGGTATGGTTCGGTTCTCCGGCTAATTATTCAAATTTAAGAATTTTTAGTTGCACTACTCACGTTGATAATGGAAAATTGAAACCAAGAGCAATTAAGTGTATTTTTCCTGAGTACAAATCTTGTTGGGTTTTTACGTGTACCAAAATGATACAATTAACTGTGAATCTCAAACCTAACTGGAATCAGAAACATGAAACATAACCCGGAAAAAAAACTGATTCCAAAGGGTTATCGAAACCATTATGATTGAAATCCATAGGTTTAACAATCAAACCTAACTAGTTTGATTAACCGGAAGCGATTAATGACAAAACCCAAAAAACACACAGATCTTGTTTATCTTATTTACACATATATTATTAGGGTTAGAAAATTACCACGAAAGCTTGAGATTAGTCCATCCGCAATGAGACCAAACGAATTCCTTCTAGCCGGATAAACCCCGAATGATCATGAACAAACTGTACGCAAAAAACTGATCGAATAGACACGAAAACCAAAACTGGTTTCGAGCTTAGTGAATCCATCGATCAAGGGAGAGAGATTTTCGGTGAATAATGTTTTCTGATTGAATTCAATTAAATTATTTGGTCAACCCTTATTATCTATATATATGGTAAATGTTACCATATATTAGATAATACCAAAACCAAATAGTATTTATCTCTTTGCAAATAATTATTTACTTAATCAACAGGAAAAGATTTTCCTTGTATATATCTATATATTTTTTATTATATATATACAAATCAATTTCCAAAATAAAAAATTCCAAGATAAACATTTTAACTGAATAATTAATTCTGTTATATTTATTTAACTAGTAAATATATAAACCCTATTAATCATTTTCTTTTAACAAGAAACCTTTAACTTTGAGTTTCTTATAGAAAACAACCAACTGATTTATAATTAACTATTATAAATTCAAAATTTCCAAACCGGGGTTATTTTACTATTCAAAATTACAGGCCCTCACAGGTGTGACCCTCAAGTATCTTATAACGTTGGATGTGCGATCACTGGTTTGTCAACTTCTGCAAATAATTACTAACATACTCCTACTTGTGTAAGTGGGCAATATCGGCTTGATGACACGGACCTAACGAGGCCCCTAGATAGACACTTAGGCTAACTAGGTTACAAGAACTATTATACCCAGGTAGGTGATATAAACATCCCTTAAGGAAACAACATTTATGAAACAACTGTCCATAAATCGGATATAACTAGACTTTTCCTTTTGCAACACGATATCTCATCTTTGAGTATGAGCATGGATAAAGTCAACTCTAAGTACTCAAGATTATGTTTCTCGAGTATCCGACCTCTAACCGATTGGTAAACGACAAAGAACACATCAGTTCGTTTGGGCATGACCATGCACTTCATCAGTTCTTTCAGTCAGTCAGGAGGCCTAGAAATATCTCTCTTCATAGAAGAGGTGCAAATCTCATCTTGCATATCTGCATTTGACACCACGGCTTCCGCTGAATCTAGTTACGCCCCTTATGACCACCCTATTACGACGTGATGTTAGGACGCACTAAGTATACAGTACTCCCAGTAATCCCAAACCAAATACCTCAGGTGCTAAGGACAATCTACTATGAGATATACTTATGAAAGAATCCATGAAGTAATCTCATACAGCAGATAACATCCAATATTCGCTACTCTATCGAATATCCGTGCAGTTTTTGGTCTACATCGCTTGTAGCTATTATTCAACAACTGATCATAACTACCCAAAAACCCATGATGACTTTATAGCCCTATCAGGTTCCCACCATGATAAGTTGTCACGGATAATTTTCGAATAAAACTGAAACTAAGTTTATTCCCGGATCAAAAACATGCTAAATATAAAAGAAACAGAGAAACTAATTTTGTATAGTTCATATTCCACTCTGTAATCAATTACAAAATTAATAACTTTTCAAAGTTACTTTTATGTTGTCTAATCAAAATATACTTATACTGGTTTAACCAAAGTATCACCTTTCTTTGGTTTAAACCTTTCGATCAGTCGTTTACCATACTAATCTAGAAATAACCATAACAACACAAGTTTAGTATTAAATAATACTTTCAACTTGGTTCTGCTAGTTTTGTTTTGCAAACACCTTAGAACAAAAACTAGACTTCTCTTTACCATATTCCCTGAACTTGGAGATACTGGAACAACTCTTAGTTTCCCTGAATATGTAAAGTTAACTCCTCAACTTTCCTTAGTTGTTGTGTAGACGAATGATTTCTTCCTGAAATCAGACAAAATTTCTATCTACTAAACTAGTAAATCCAGGAAATTTATTCTAGTGTTTTACAACACTTCATAATCCAAAGATATTTAATATCTTTACTAATTATTTCAACACAAGTAATTATTGATTTTCTTAAAGTCAAAACTTTGACTTTATACTATTTCAAAAACTTTGAAACTTTTGATCCACTTTTGTAACTAAAAGTGGATCATATTTCTTATGAATTCTTATCCTACATGGATTATGAATTCTGAGACACATGAATCAATAATCAATACATCTTTTATTCTTTATCAAAAACTTAGATAGAGAATAAACTAGGCTCCCACTAACCTATATGAAAACTAACCATTACTTAAAATACACTTATTGACTTAGTCAAAGACTTTGATTATCTAGTCAATTTATTTTCAGTAATAAGTCTAAGACTTTAAACTTTTTTTACTAGAATTTAACGTTTATAAAACTCAACTGGATTTTATTGAATCCTAATTCCAAGACTTGGAAGTTCTAGTTTTATGAATACTGATGTTATCATAAAAGATAATCGAAATAACATCTTAAATTCTTTCCAAAACATATGAGTAATTAATTTTGACTATAAAATACTATTATAATCACTTTACCCGTAAATGTTTTAGTCCAAAACACATTCCTAGAAAATAGTACTTCGTTTGTTTTGATAGTTTTCATATGTTTCTTCAGATGATATTTAATCATTTAAAACTTTGAAGTAATTCTGTTAGTGTAATAGAAAATATCTAGGGTCTATAATTGAATCAGGTCAATCTTGACTTAATCAGATTCAAAACACCATGCACAAAGATATTTAAATCAAGACAATAATTTTAAATTTAAAAAACTGATAAAACATCCAAAGTTTAAAAACAACAAATATTCAAAATCCAAAACTTGGAGTAACAAGATTGTTTTAACCATAAACAAAAGTTTTAAAATTGTGTTCATAATATCTAAAATAAAGTCTGCATGTCTGATCCTCGCAATCTAGGCACCTCACCTTCAATGACCACCTGCAATTAAACATTTGCTCTAGGTGTCAATTAACTTGTAAACTAACATGTGAAAGTGATAAATTGAAGCAGTCACAAATACCTGAGGTGTTTATACCTGCTTCGTGACGCTTCGGGCAGTTCTGCCTCCAATGGCCGACTTCATGGCACTTGAAGCATTGATTCTCGGTCCTTGCCTTGTTGGGCTTAACCTTCTTGCCCTGCCCTTGCCATAATCATTAACCATGGGTACACTCTGGCTAGCCTGAAACTAGCTCTTGCCCTTGCTGGTGTTTCCATGCCCACGCTTCTTCTTCACTCCACCATCTCTGACCATTAGAACATCCATGGTCATGGTCCTCATACTCAACTCAGCAATTTTTAACATGAAATGCAGCTCAGCAATAGTCTTATCATGTTATTCATGTTGTAGTTAATCACAAACTGCTTGTAATCTTTTGACAATGAGTTGAGTATCGTGTCCGTTGCCAGCTGCAATGGAAGCGGGGGTGACCGAGCCTTTCTATGTGATCGATGTGCCTCTTCATTTTCATGACATGGGCACTAGCTGAGGTCCCCTTGGCCATCTTGCACGCGTTTAGAGCTCTTGTGGCATCATAACGCTCTGTGCGTGCTTGCGTCTGGGCATTTGCTAGTGGGGCCTCCCCTAGTGGCTCTTCTAGGACATACCACTTTCTCTCATACCTGAGTCATCTGCAGATTGCGCTCCCAGTCGAGAAAATTTGAACCAATGAGTTTGTCCTTTTCGAGAATAGAGCGAATAGAAAGGTTATTAGTGTTGGTTACTGTGTTTGCCATCTACACATTAAAAACTTGGTTTTAGTACCTTTGAATAAACATTTCCCAGTAAATATCAATATACCCTTAAATGCTTTAAGTATCGAGCTAGGACCCTTACTTCATACGCCCTGATGTACGGTTTGAGCACGTCACACCAGGCCCGTACTATCTGGTGTGAAAGGATACAAGTTGTGGTGTCTAAAAACTAAAAGTATAGTGATTAGTAGAAACATTGTTTTTAATGAATCAACAATGTTGCATGAAAATCTTTTTACCAATACTCCTGTTGAGAATCAAAATGAAACAAGTGTACGGGTAGAGCAGGTTTTTAACTCAGCATAAAGAGAAATATGTAATCATCAAGATGCACCTATTGTGGAAGAACGTTCAAGTACATCCCAACAACCTCAACATTCCATTGCAACTGACAGACCTAGAAGGGTTATCCAACATCCCAAAAGACTGATTGAAGAAGAAAATGTTACTGCTTTTGCTTTGCAAATCGTATTACAGAACCTTCAACTTATGTAGAAACTATCACATCCTCCAAAAGAGATAAATGGATAACTGCGATGCATGACGAGATGGAGTCACTTGAAAACAATGGCACTTGGGAACTTGTAGAATTACCAAAAGAGAAGAAACAGATTCGTTCCAAGTGGATATTTAAAAGAAAATAAAGCATTTCACCTTGTGAAGAGATAAGATATAAAGCAAGGCTGGTTGCGAAAGGGTAAAGCCAAATCGTAGGAATTGACTACACAAAAGTTTTTATCTCTAGTCGTAAAACATAGTTCAATTCACATTCTGTTAAGTATTGTTGCTATGCATGATTACGAGCTTGAACAACTCGACATTAAGACTGCATTTTTACACGGATAATTGGAAGAATACATTTATATGGAACAATCGAAAGGCTTTTTCATTCCTGGAAAAGAAAACCTGGTATGTAGATTGAAGAAATCTCTTTACGGCTTGGAATAATCGCCAAGACAATGGTACAAAAGATTCGATTTTTTCATGCTATCTTAGAACTTTAAAATATCAGATTATGATAGTTGTGTTTACTTCAAACTAGTAAATGGCTCAGCTATATATTTGGTTCTCTATGTTGATGATATGCTAGTTGCAGCAAAAGACAAAGCTGAGATATCAAAACTGAAGACCTAACTATGCAACAAATTTGAGATGAAAGAGTTAGGAGCAGCAAAGAAGATCCTAGGCATGTAAATTAAAAAAGACATGCAACATGGAAAATTATACCTTAAGCCAACATGGATATATTGAAAAAGTTCTTCATCGATTCAACATGCATGAAGCCAAGCCGGTGAGTACCCCATTAGCAGCATACTTCAAACTTTCTTTAGCATCATGTCCTCAGACAGATGATGAAGTGCAGAACATGTCTAAGGTTCCATCTTCTAGTGCTGTTGGTTCACTAATGTATGCAATGGTATGTTCACGTCTCGACTTATCCCATGCACTAAGTGTTGTTGGTAAATACATGGCTAATCCCAGGAAAGAACACTGGAGGCGGTTCAGTGGATTCTTAGATTTTTATGTGGTACTTCTAAAGCATGCTTGTTGTTTGGAAGGTCTAAAGAAAATCTAACTCGTTTTACAGACTCACATTTTGCTCGAGATCCGGATAAAAGAAGATATTTAACACGTTATATTTTTACTATCGAAAGATGTGTTGTTAGTTGTAAAGCAAGCCTGCAAACCACTATGGCCTTATCAACCACACAAGTAGAATATATGGCAATTTCTGAAGCATGCAAAGAAGCAATTTGGCTATGAAATATGTATGTTGAGCTATGTGGAGATTCGTCTTGTACCACTATATTTTGTGATAACTTATTGATCCAGCTCTCCCAAGACCTGATGAAATGATAATGATCCTAAAACTTTACTTAGTGAATAGATGGTTTGCTTTTAATATAGCTTGAAGAATTATCATTGATTATGTTCGTTCAGTGATATTTATGTTTATTCAAGCATTAGAACTTAAACTGCTCTATCAGGGACATGAGTCAATGCGTTCGTTTAGTGACCACTGAAACTAATAATCAGCAAGGCATCTTCAGAAAACAAAGAAGTCATGTACAAAGAACCATCAGCGAGGTCGAAGAATTAGCTGATGACAGAGACATCGTAGCTCGTGATCTGATGACGGATTTAGTAATTTGCAACCTGTCCACAAACTACATAACACTCTGAAGACATCAAGCTACAGGACCACTGATCATCATTAGTATCAGTGATCGCATCGTTGATTAGTAGCCTGATCCTGAAGATTAAGATTGTCTTATTATCTTATGCATAAAAGGATTACACGCGTTTTTGACACATAGTACAAAACGACAGTCACTTTACTGTTCCCTCCGTACTTATTATAAGGAAACTATTCACTATAAGCACCATTTTGCTCATGCATGCAGAGGTATTTGTTTATAGTAAATAGTTCACTTGGACCACCCAATACACAACATGTCTAAAAGGTGATTCTGCCATGCATTTAATACATGGGGTATAAATTGACGTGAAGATATGTTCTTCAAATATTCTTCTTCCTCAATATTATATCCCATAATCCTTCACACCCTTCACTTCTTCTCAGTTATTTCTTTCTCTTCTTACTCACTAGTGCATAGTGAAAGTTGTAAACCTTAGATTGTTTAGATTAGGTTTCACGTTATCTATTTCGGCAACAATCTTGTAAATTCAGTTTGTTAATACAAAAGAATTTAAAAGTGAAAACTTGTGTGTGATTGTATTCAACCCCCCATTCTACAATCCTTATAACCTTGAAGGTCAGCTACTTGGGACCAACAAGTGGTATTAGAGCAGATTCAAGCTTTGTCAACTTCTAAAAATATTCTTGTGATCCTTCAAACACTACTTAATGGCTCTTCAAAGTAATAAGGAGAATTATTTCGACAATGGCTCTCTTGCCAAACCTGCTCCTAGATTCAACGAAGATAACTTCCCTCTTTGGAAAACCAAGATGGAACCTTTTCTTGCTAGATCTGATCCTCAAGTTCCATACTTCATGGAAAATGGACCTTACGTCCCCACTCAAACAGTTCATGTTGTTCCTGCCATACAAACTGAAGCTGCTTTCCCTTTAAGGGAAATCGAGAAACTAGTTACTAACTGGAGTGATAAAGAAAAATGTCTTGTCAATATTGACACCAGAGCTAGATCTCTCATCTCCATGTCTCTTCCTGATGATGTCTTTCATTCTATATGTCATCTTAGGACTTCTAAAGAGATATGGAACACTCTATGTGTTCAATATAAGGGCACCTCTGTTCTCATGGAATCAAGGAAAATTTTCCATGTTCGACAATATAAAAGCTTTATTCACATCAAAGGTGAAACTCTCTCTCAAACTCATCAGATGTTCAACTGCCTTCTCATCGACCTGATGACAATGGTACTGAATACTCTAACTTTGAAGTAATCACCATGTTTATGGAATCTCTCCCTGAACATTAGGTGACTTACACCACTTGTCTTACTATACAAAACTAAATAACCACTCAAAAATAGATCACCAGTTTTGTTGCGTGTACTTTTCTTTAACAACTTCATTACTAAAAATGCATGTTCCACACTTAATGTTGCAACGGGTAAGATCAATGCAAGTGTTAAGAGTAAATAAACCTTCAGAAAGATTATATGCTTCTTTGTCACTACAATTGGAAATCGAATTGCAAATCGCTAATTTGATTGCGAATTTGATTGCGAAATGCAAAATCGAATTGCCAACTCCAAGTCTAGCAAAAGTCGAAGTCAATGTCGAGTAGGAGATGAAACGTCTATTCAATCGGCCATAGCTGTTTTTGTTCTTATCTTTATTGGGTATTTGAGTTCTTTTACTTAAAATTGAGATTATTGGGAATTTGGGTCAGACATAAAATTGTTGGGCCTTAAACAAAAAATTTTAAAAGAATAAAATAAAATTTGGAGTGCAAAAAGAATGGAACCTTTGGACTTCTATACACAACATGGGGTGTTATCCATCATGAAACCACAATTTTAGTTTCCCTTAAACTGTTAAACAAATATTTAAGGTGGTTCCTCAAAACTTTTTAAGGCAGGTCCTAAAACAATTCTATATAACTTTTAAAAAAAATGAATAGTTTAGGTAGGTCCCGAAACCTACCTATGCTACACCATAAATTCGCCCTTGATCTTACCTTCAATCTTACCATGTAAGGACCCCATATGGGATCCGGCTAGGTTTTTTATGGTGGGATCGTATGATCCTACGATCCTACAAGCCGGATCTAGATCTTAACAAACATGAATATGAATAGCACTCATCTATTTAAACTCATTCCCATATCAAAATCATATAAATAAACTTATGTATAAATGTATAAGTGTTCAGATGAAGGGTTACGAAAATGTTTTTATTTTTTAAGGTTTTCTGTTGATTGCCTCACCCCTCTTTCTTTATATATATAGATATTATTCTCACCTTTGATTAGGTGGAGGAAAATTACAAGTTGTCTTAATTTAGTTTATGATTTATATATATGCATGGACAGTTAGTCATAAGAAAATGTTAAATTAGTTTTTAGTTAAAAGCTTAGGCAAGTAATATAAGTAATAAGATTAGAAAAAGAATTAGTTGGTTAAGTTTGGTACCACCCTCCCGTCAAGTATAATTTGGATTGACCCTTGACCTAAAACAAACACTCTAACACCCTGTCGGCGGTAGTTACATTACAATTACATACAACTTTCTCCTATAAATACCTTCTCATCATCACTTAATATTTCTCCCTCAAAACACACACACACACACACACAATGACCACCCACTTTGATACTACTCTCTTCCTCTTTGCACTCACCACCTCTAGTAACTCCATCAATAACATCTTCATCTTCTTCACTCTCATATTCATAATCAAATGCTTGGTCTACACCTACTCTCATCGCCTCAGATCCACCATCCCAGGCCCTATACCTTTACCCATCATTGGCAACATGCACCTCATGTCCGGCCTCGCTCACCGAAAAATCGCCCAAGCCGCACGCTCCTGCGGTGCCACCCGTCTCATGGCCTTCACCTTGGGTGAAACCCGTGTCATCGTCACCTGCAACCCCGATGTCGCCAAGGATATCCTCAACAGTTCGGTTTTCGCAGACCGTCCTGTTAAGGAGTCCGCATACGGGTTGATGTTCAACCGAGCCATCGGATTTGCACCCTACGGGGTTTACTGGCGAACCCTACGAAGAATCGCAGCCACACATCTCTTCTGTCCAAAGCAAATCAGGGTTTCCGAAAACCAGCGGATGCTGCTTTCTAATCAGATGGTGGACATGGTGTTTCTTGTTCTTCATCATCAACACCAAGGGAAGAACAAGACGACGAGTTGTGTATGTGTTCGTTGTTGGCATAATCCAGAATTAATTGTTTTGTTTTAGTTGGTTTTACTTAGTTTTTATTTTGACCGAATCAAGGCCATGTTGGCCATTTTGTTTCCTTTTTTCCAGCTTAGTTGAAACATGGGTGGTTCTCCCTAGTTTGTAGGTGCTTATTTCTTTTAGTAGTTTTGTTATGTACTTTTTCTTTTCGTGCAGAAATTGAGAGAAAATTGCCCCATACCTTCTTCTTCCTTTATCAATCTATGTATCAGATTACCAGGTCTGATCCAAGTTTTTAATTTACACTTGGTATCAGAGCGAGGTTTATGCCCAAATACCAACCCGAATCTGCAAAAATGGCAGACAAAACCGAGAAGGAAAGCCAAGTTACCCTCCACTATCCTATGTTATCGAGAAACAACTATGCTGCTTGGGCGATCAAGATGAAAGTCTTTATGCAAGCACAGGGAGTTTGGGATGCTGTCGAGCCCAAGAATCAAAGAGAAGTTGTGGAAGTCAAGAAGGACAAGATGGCATTAGCAGCCATTTATCAGGGAATCCCCGAGGATTTGTTGTTGTCGCTAGCAGAGAAGCAAACGGCAAAAGAGGCGTGGGGAACCTTAAAGACAATGTACATGGGAGCAGACAGAGTCAAGACTGCGAAGGTCCAGACTTTGAAGGCGGAATTTGAAACCCTCAGCATGAAGGATACGGAGGTAATAGACGACTTTGCCGTGAAGGTAAACAACATTGTAAGTAACATCCGGGCTTTAGGAGAAAAGGTTGATGAAGCTTACGTTGTGAAGAAATTACTCCGAGCCGTTCCGAGTAAGTTCTTGCAAATTGCTTCCACTATAGAGCAATTTGCAGATCTCGACAGGATGACCGTTGAAGAGGTTATAGGTAGGCTGAAGGCACATGAAGAAAGGGTTCGAGGCCAAAGTGATAGTGGAGAAGGGAAACTTTTGTTGTCATATCAAGAGTGGTTAGAGAAGGCCAAGAAGAAGGGCGATGAAGAAAAAAAACCCGTGCAACGAAATTATCGATCTGTTGCCTCGAGTAGTCGAGGTCGAGGCAGAGGTCGAGGAAGGGGCGGTTTTAATAGCAGCCGTGGAGGACGACGTGGTGGTGGCTTTTATCAGAGTCGAGATGGAGGCCGTGGATCGTCAAGTACCCGTGATAAGAACAAGATTCAATGCTACAACTGCCAGGAGTTTGGACACTTTGCATATGAGTGCAGGAACCCACGCAAAGAAAGAATTCAAGAGGCTAATTTAACACAAGAAGATGATGAACCGGCACTTCTTCTCGCCGCCTCTAACACCGTTCATGAAGTGATCGAGGAGGTGTATTTGAATGAGAAACATGTAACTCCAACGCTGAGAAGTTCGAATGAAGGAAGCAACACGACTAAAATATGGTTCCTTGACAATGGTGCTAGCAACCATATGACGGGTGACAAGGAGAAGTTTTCTGAGTTGAATGAATCCGTTCGAGGTTACGTTCGGTTCGGAGATGATTCAAGGGTTCGAATAGAAGGTAAAGGATCCATATTTTTTATATGCAAAAACGGTGAGAAGCGGATGTTACGGGATGTGTATTACATCCCAAGCTTATGTAACAATATCATAAGCTTGGGGCAACTTGCACAAGATGGTGATAGAATTCTGATGCATGGGTTATTTTTGTGGATTCATGACAAGAAGGGAAGACTCTTGATGAAAGTAAAACAATCCAAAAATCGTTTGTATAAGATTGTTTTAAGTCATGAGGAACCACATTGTTTTTTGAGTAGGAAGGAGGAGTCATCGTGGTTGTGGCACTCACGCCTCGGCCACGTTAATTTTCAGATGTTGAAGCAAATGCGTGACAAAGACATGGTGTATGGATTGGATAAGATCGAGCAACCCTCTACGCTGTGCAAGAGTTGTTTAGAAGGAAAACAGACTCGGAACTCGTTTCCAGCACAGGCAATTTACAAAGCAAAAACGAGATTGGAACTCATTCATGCCGACTTATGTGGGCCAATCACACCACCAACAGCCTCGGGTAATCGGTACTTTCTTTTACTCGTTGATGATTTTAGTCGTGTGATGTGGATTTATCTGTTGAAATCGAAGGATGAGGCACTTAGTTCTTTTCAGAAATTTCGTCTGTTAATTGAGAATGTAACAGATGAAAAAGTTAAAACCTTACGGTCTGATCGTGGCGGTGAATTCCTTTCGAAATCATTCACGATGTATTGTGATGAAACGGGTTTAAATCATCAGTTTTCAGCACCGTACTCTCCACAGCAGAATGGTGTCGTTGAAAGGCGAAATCGGATGGTAATTGAGATGGCGCGAAGCATGATGAAGTACATGAAAGTACCTGAAGTATTGTGGGGAGAAGCAGTTCGTCAGGCCGTATACATTCTGAATCGGGTTTCCACAAAAGCTCTTAATGACAAAACACCCTACGAAGCTTGGTCTGGGAAAAGACCCAACATTGGGCGTCTTAGAGTATTTGGCTGTGTTGCACACTCAAAGGTATTAAGAGGACAACAACGTAAACTTGATAGCCGGAGTGAGATGTTGGTACATCTTGGAACTGAAACGGGCAGCAAGGCTTATCGACTTCTCGATCCAGTTTCGGGAAGAATTCGAGTGAGCAGAGATGTGCGGTTTGAAGAGTATAAAGCATGGCCATGGGATGATACGATCAAGTTTAAAGGTAAGGTGGGTGCTACCTTCATTGTTGAAGGTTACAAACAAGAAAATCCCGATGTAGAAGCTGAAAGTGGCGAATCGGTTGAACCGTTCACTGATCCAGAAACTCCTCAAAGTCAGCCCCTGGGTGAATCTCAATTAAACGCTGATCAGAATGAATCTGTCCCAATCGAGTCACCTGTTGCTTCAGTGGGTTCGTCTAGTACCGCATCAAGTTCAACGGGAGGAGGAGCACCTAAAAGGTATAGAAGCCTTGCTGAAATATATGAGGAAACTGATCAGATCGAATTAGAACCCGAGCAACTCATGTTCATGCAAGATGTAGATGAACCTACAACGTATTCGGTGGCTGCTAAAGATCGTGAATGGGTAAAAGCAATGAAGTCTGAGTTAGATGCAATTGAAAGAAACAAGACTTGGAGTCTAGTTGATTTACCTGCAGGTCGAAAACCCATTGGACTTAAATGGCTCTTCAAGCTGAAAAGGGATCCAAATGGTAAGATAATAAAGTACAAAGCAAGACTAGTCGCCAAGGGTTACGTTCAAAAACCCGGAGTTGATTTCGATGAGGTGTTCGCACCGGTTGCGCGACTTGAAACAATTCGAATCTTGCTTGCTCTCGCAAGCTCACGTGGCTGGAAGGTACACCATTTAGACGTAAAGTCGGCGTTTCTAAATGGGAATCTCGAGGAGGAAGTGTACGTCACACAACCGGAGGGGTACGTGAAGGCCAATCACCCGGAGCAAGTGTATAAGCTGTCAAAGGCACTTTATGGGCTTCGACAAGCTCCTAGAGCATGGAACTCGAGATTGGATAAGTGTCTAAAAGGTTTGAAGTTTGAAAGATGTGGTTTGGAGCATGCAGTGTACACGAGAAAAGAGGGTGGTAATCTCTTAATTGTCGGAGTTTATGTAGACGATCTGGTTGTCACAGGGAATTGCGATGAAGATGTCAAGTATTTCAAAGAACAGATGAGCAGGGAGTTTGAAATGAGTGATCTTGGATTACTCTCATACTACTTGGGTATTGAAGTGTCTCAACATGAGGATGGAATAAGCCTCAAACAAACAGCTTATGCTAAGAATGTTCTTTTGAAGGCAGGAATGGAGGATTGCAACCCATCACAATTTCCAATGGAGCATAAAGAAGAATTAACGAAAGATGAGGAAGGAGTTCTTGTGGATCCTACGCAATATCGAAGCATCATTGGAGGTCTTAGATATCTAACTCACACCCGACCCGACATTTCATATGCTGTCGGGATTGTGAGCCGGTTCATGGAGAGACCTACTTTAAAGCACATGCAAGCAGTGAAGAGGATATTGCGGTACGTGAGAGGCACAGTTGACTATGGCCTCATTTATGTGCAGGAACATAAAGGTGATGCAATCATAGGATTTTCGGACAGCAATCATGCAAGAGATGCGGAAGATAGACGGAGTACGGGTGGAATGGCATTTTATTTGAATGAGAATCTAATTACTTGGGGCTCAAAAAAACAACAATGTGTGGCACTTTCCTCTTGTGAAGCTGAGTTTATGGCTGCAACGACCGCAACGTGTCAAGGTATTTGGGTTAGCCGGTTGGTTCATGAGATAACCGGAAAGAAAGTTGGTCCTTTCATGCTCTATTTAGATAACAAATCGACTATAGATCTGATCAAAAATCCGGTGTTCCATGGAAGGAGTAAGCACATCGATTTGAAGTACCACTTCATTAGAGAGTGTGTTGAACGTGGAGATGTGATTGTTAAACGTGTCTGCAGCAAGGAACAAAGAGCTGATATTTTTACGAAACCATTACCACGACTCCAGTTTATAGAGATGAGGAGAATGCTGGGAGTGAAGAACTTGATTGATTCTGGATTAAGGGGGAAATTGTTGGCATAATCCAGAATTAATTGTTTTGTTTTAGTTGGTTTTACTTAGTTTTTATTTTGACCGAATCAAGGCCATGTTGGCCATTTTGTTTCCTTTTTTCCAGCTTAGTTGAAACATGGGTGGTTCTCCCTAGTTTGTAGGTGCTTATTTCTTTTAGTAGTTTTGTTATGTACTTTTTCTTTTCGTGCAGAAATTGAGAGAAAATTGCCCCATACCTTCTTCTTCCTTTATCAATCTATGTATCAGATTACCAGGTCTGATCCAAGTTTTTAATTTACATTCGTGATGTGCTGAAGAGAGCTTCTCTTAGCAACATGATGTGGTCCGTGTTTGGTAAGAAGTACGGGCTGGATTCAGACGATGTCGAGTTGGTGGAGCTGAGGGAGCTGGTGGACGAAGGGTATGAGCTGTTGGGTGTGCTTAACTGGACAGACCACCTTCCATGGCTGGCTGATTTCGACCCACAAGGGGTTCGATCCAGGTGTTCCAAACTCGTTCCAAAAGTTAACCGGTTTGTGAAACGAATCATCGACGAACATCGAGCTCATGATCCATCATCAACCGGCCAACTCAACGCTGATTTCACTCATGTTTTGCTATCACTTCAAGGTTCCGACAAGTTATCCGAACCCGACATGATAGCGGTTCTTTGGGTAAGTAAGCCGCTAGCTATTGCTTACTAATTAGAGAAAAAAACAAATACCATATATATGGATGGAATCATATTCTCTTTGTATATATATTCCGTATGTAGGTTAATGGAGAAAAATACAAAGAAAGCCTTTTTAAAACTCCAAATTCTCCATCTACTTGTTATGGAAGTTTTGACTTGTTCCGTTGTTTTCTTTTCCTATTTTTAGAAAGTTAACAAGTTTTTAAATACTATTTCAACAATCTATAAAAAGGTTTTTTAGGTTGAATAATAATAACTTAAAAAAGAATATATAAGGAGACCAAAATATTTCAATTATTTATATATGTTTATTTATATATTCTTTTGATTAATTTTGAATGATTGATCAATCGACAGGAAATGATATTCAGAGGAACCGACACGGTAGCGGTGTTGATCGAGTGGATCTTAGCAAGGTTGGTGCTTCATGTGGATGTTCAATCAAGGGTACAAGAGGAGCTTGATAGGGTGGTGGGGAGGTCTCGTTCGGTCACGGAATCTGATATCAACAACTTGGTATATTTAGGTGCGGTGGTGAAAGAGGTTCTTAGGCTACACCCGCCAGGCCCGCTTCTCTCATGGGCCCGTCTAGCCATCACAGACACCACTGTCGACGGTCATGATGTGGCTGCAGGGACTATGGCAATGGTGAACATGTGGGCCATCTCTAGGGACCCAGAGATCTGGAAGGACCCTCTAGAGTTTCAACCAGAAAGATTCTTGGTTGGATCATTAAAAGATATGTCGGTGATGGGATCCGACTTGAGGTTGGCTCCCTTTGGGTCGGGCAGGCGTAGTTGCCCGGGGAAGAATCTTGGGTTGACGACAGTGAGCTTTTGGGTGGCGTCCCTGTTGCAAGAGTTTGAGTTCGGCAGTTGTCAGGAGGTTGACTTATCGGAGATATTAAAACTATCTTGTGAAATGTTAAACCCACTTAAAGTGACTTTGCGACCAAGGCGAAGACCTCTGTAAACACACTGAGGCATGAAAATACAACATCCATCGTATAAATAAACTTGTAAAGAAGAAGAAGAAAAATTAATAGTGTGGGTTTCTAATCTTTTCTTTATTATTGTTATATTTAAGATCGAGTTTGTGTTTGTAAGTTGAATTATATTGTGGATGTATATAAAGTTATATATATATTTATATAAGTTGGATCAAGCACTTAATTTGTATAGATGCTTTTAATTAATTAAAATGAAAATGATGTTGGCACACGATTACTAATTTATTTGCGTAGTTGTTAAATAAAATATGCTTAGCAAATAATTGAATTAATTAACATGGCCATATATGAGCACATGCTGACGCTATATATCAATGTAATATATATATATATATATATATAACTAAATAATAACATATTATAATGTTTGCACTAAGTTCCAGCCTCTTTGGGATTAATTATAATACAACGTTTTCTCTGCTTAATATTTTTTTTTTTAATATTTAATCAATTCCAATGTGATATGTCGTCCTTTCTACATCACCTATTTATTTTATTACCATCTAGTACATATAAACAATTCATCATTTCCAACACTCATCTGATCTTAGTCTAATTTACTTCTTCTCCAATTTTTATATAACAATACATTTCTATTTCTAACGTCATTCCGACCAACTTGTTCGACATTTCCTTAAAAAAAACTTATTTATATACCAAGAAACAACAATAAACTGCCCTATATTTATTTATTCAAAGAATTAAATAAATAAATTTCTGTCCCTTTGCCTCCATCTCTTTCTCATCTTTCTATTTTCCATCATTTTCGTTGTCTAGATAATTGATAATAGATATAGAAAAATATATCTCTACTTAATTGCTCAACTTCCTATGTTATCAGCAGAAGGAGCATGGACTATTACCACACAAAAGAACAACCTGCCCCAAGCCAGTTTGATATGTTTGATTACTAGTAAATATCATTATACAGTGGTAAAAGCCGAAAACCAACCTACGTTAATTAATCTATCTTCCTAAGGCCTAGCGTAGCACCCTTGTGGGCTCGGCAGGCTTGACGGGCTTGACGGGCTTCCCGATTGGGATTGTGGGAATGGGTTTGGGAACCGATAGGCGGGCTCCGATCGGGCTTTTGGGAATGGGTTTTGAAACCCAGTGAAACCGATCTCTCTCTCTCTCTCTTTCTCTTATCTCCTTTCTCTCTATCTCTCTCTACATGTATGTATTTAAATAAATAAATAAAAATATAATTCTTTTTAAATGTTGTTGTAGGCTTGTAGATTGTGGTAATTGACAGAGTAAGCTTATTGTTGGTTTGTTGGTAAAGATGACTTGGAATAGTGAACTTGTGGGCTAATTGCCTAACAAGTAAAATTGATAAAAGTCCACTGGCAGACGCAGCATCTTTGAGGATAGGGACATACGATTTGGACCAAAAACTAAGGCAGCGTCTAAGCTAAATTAATTTGGAAAGATTTTTATGGGTTTCGTCGCTTTATGTGAGTAGCGTTGACACGTGCCCCAAATAAAGTGTATAATAAAGTGAGAAATTTGATTTTCTAAGTGGTACAAATACAATTATAGAAGTGGATTTTTGGGAAAATGAAACAAATAGTAATTAGTTTATGCCATTGTTTTAAAAACCAGGTTCAACCGGTCGGTTGAACCGGGAATCGATAAAGAGATCTGGTCAAATGTGACCAGTTTTATGGTGTTTTAAGGACCGAAATGAAATGATCGGTTTATTGATAGAAACGGTTGAACGGTAAAAAACCAATTAACACTATTTAAAATATAAAACTTTTTTTTGAACGGCATTTTACTCACACACACGTTCCAGGGTTATCCGGATCCATACGGGCACCGACTAATCTCCCGCGCCCATGAGCCGACCCGAAGGCCAACCCATGGACTCGCCCTGAACCGACCCAAATACGGTCAAGAGCAGGATACCGCAGAAGAGGTCTATAAGGCCTTTGGCCTTTTTAACGTTTTCCGATCAATGTAAAACTTATTGTAATACGTATTTTTAATGATTTAAATAGTGAATATCAAATTCTTAATTTTATATATATGTATAAAAGAAAATTGAAAATACATATAATACTTGAAACCGGTTAAAGTAGGAATTGAACCAATTAAATTTGGAATCAATGATTATACTAGTTCAACTAAAAACCCAATTTTTAAAACAGCAGTTTATGCATGATTTTATAGCTGAAAACTAAAAACCTCACTTCAAGGGCGTATTGTGTCGTGTGTGATATGAGTAGTTCACCACTAGCCCCATGTTCCATGGCCAACCAAAAAGGTTCATTAAGATAACTTCGCCACTTAGTAGAAAAAACAACATCACTTCCCTATTAAAGCCTTTTTCTTTTTGATTCATATTATAGGTAAGAAAATGTTAAAAACATCATTTTAGTATCTAAAAAATTTACATACATAAGTAACTTGTTATCTTGACATGCCAAATCCATGTGTGGCATGCACCTTAATAACATTTAACGATAAAAAAACACTTTAATAATATATTCTTCTTTTTTTAAACTCTAATAACTTTGTATTCAAGTGGTCATCGTTAATAATATAGTGAATTTTGAGAATTTTAGACCACTGTCGCTTAACTTCTTGCGCTCTTTATTTTTGAATATGTTGTAAACTTGTAGTTCCTTTATTTGTGGGAGCCTTCCCAATGCTCACATTGCCTTGTGTTTGGCCATAAAACAGCCACGTGTGTGAAAGCTGTGGTAGCAAAGAATAAAAAAGGGAAAGCTCAAGTGGTTGATGAAGAGGGATTCACACGGGTTCAGGCAAAGGAATGGAGACCAAAGCATGTTGGAACGACTTCTGGGATAGTACGGATAGCTCAAATGCTCACACAGGAATTGTGGAGGAGGCTGTGTTGAATGCTTCTATGGAGACCATAGCTATGGTTGAGCCTAGGGGGAGCCTACGGTTGCCCCTGTGATTGAGCATATGGTTGAGACTTGGGAGATATAGCTACAGAGCAAAGGGACCAATGGGTGGAACAGGTTACACAGAAGGATGCGCAACGGGAGAAAAGTGTGACAGTTCCTACTAAGAGATTGGATAAGCGACCTGAGGGAGATTCGATGGTAAAGCCGGTGATAGCACATTTCTCGGCTCCGCTTGATGTTCCCTTGATGACGATTCTAAAAAGCACTAATAGGTTCTCGCCATTGGCTGATCCAAAGAAAGGGGATTCTGGAATTGAGCATAAGCGGCCAGCTACACCGGCTGCAAGGGGACAAGGTTCGTCTGCTACTCCTTTTAAATGTTAAAGACTTGCTGTTGGAATATCCGTGGTTTAAATTCACGGATTAAGCAAAAGGTGGTTAGGGAGTTCATTAGATCTAAGGGTATTTCCTTGTGTGCCTTGGTTGAGACTCATGTTCGTGGAGATTTGTTGTCTGTTGTTTGTTCTTCAGTTTTGGGTCTTGGAAGTGGTTATTGAATGCCCATAGCTCAAATAGGGGTACTAGAATTCTGGTTGCTTGGGATGAGTCGATTGGGGATGTTATGCTAATTGATACTAATGCTCAGTATATGCATGCTTTTATTAAATTACGTGACAAACAGGAGGGGTTTTTTATTACTATTGTGTATGGTTCTAGTCTTTTGGTTGATCGCGGGTTGCTTTGGTCAAGCCTTCGTAAAGCAAAGGTGTTATTGTGAGCAAAGCCTGGATGATTATGGGTGATTTCAATGCCATGCTTTTTCCACATGATGGTTTTCGTGGTAGCTCCAGACGCAATGCTAGTATGGAGGATTTCTTTGCATGTGTGGCAGACATTGAGGTGATCGATATAGTGTATACAGGTGTTAATTAACTACACTTGGACATAGAAGCCGAAAGGTGGAGATGGTCTTCATAGAAAGCTTGATCATATAATGGCAAACACTGAGTTTCTATCAAAATTTGATGGATCGATGGCTTTATTTGAACTGCGGGGTTTATCGGATCATGTGGTTGGCTTATTAGAAATCAAAGGGGTTATGTGTAAGCGTGTCAAAGGTTTCAAGTTTGATAACTTTGTCACTGATAATGCTCATTTCCTAAAAGTTGTTGACCGGGAATGGAGGGAGCCTGTTTTTAGCTCTTTTATGCATAAGCTCTTGGTGCATCTAAAAAAGGCTTAAACGACCGCTTCGTGGCTTGCGTGGTCGGTGTGGGGATATTTCCAAGCATGTGGCTGATCTAAAGGTAGAATTGGATGTAATACAATTGGCTTGTGATGTTGACCCTACAAATCTAGATCTGATGGAGGATCTTGCGCATATCTCTCTAGTGTATCAAACTGCGCTTTTAGATGAGAATGCTTACTTAAGGCAACGTGCAAAGGTGGCTTGGCTTACGGGGGATGATCGAAATACAAGATTTTTTCACAATGTTGTAAAAGAAAGGAGAGGCCGAAACTTTATCAGATCCATTGCTGGTCCGGATGGGAGTTTTGTTTATGATGATGATGTAGGTGGTCTTTTCTTGGATCATTTTCGGATGTTTTTGGGCATGAAAGACACTACGATTGTCCGGATATGCCCTCTCAATTGTTCCAAAATAAGATCTCGCTTGCTGATTCTTTGCACATGATTCGCCCTATAACCGATGATGAGATTAAAGATGCTTTATTTCAGATTGGTAGTGATAAGGCGCCGGGGTCAGATGGGTTTTCTTCTAAGTTTTTTAAGGCTGCATGGCAGATTGTTGGTAAGCATGTCCAGATTACGATTCATAATTTTTTTCTACACAGGCCGCCTTGCTAAGGAAATCAACCATACGTTGCTGTGTTTCATTCCGAAAATTCCAAATGCCACTCGGGTTTCGGATTTTCGACCCATCTCTTGTTGTACAGTTTTATACAAGATAATCTCAAAGATTATATCTGATCTTATGAAACCGTTCCTTGTGGGCATTGTTAGTCCCACACAGTCGGCTTTTATTCCTGGGAGGAGGATTTCAGATAATATTTTAATGGCACATGAGTTGGTGGCGGGATATCAAAGAGATGTGGGGAAGCCGAGATGTGCATTTAAAATAGACCTTCGGAAGGCCTATGATATTGTTGATTGGAGCTATTTGATGTAGATGATGAGGGGATTTGGTTTTCATCCGGTTCTCTGTAGTTGGATAAATGAGATGTTGAGTACATCCTCTTTTTTAATTGCTTTAAATGGAGAAACGGTCGGTTTTTTCAAAGGAGCGAGGGGATTGCGACAGGGAGATCCTATATCCCCATACTTGTTCACTTTTGTAATAGAGGGTTTCTCGATGCTATTGAAGCAATGTATTCAGGAGGCTGCTAATTTCCAATACCATCAGGGGTGTGAGGATATGCATATAACCCATCTTTGTTTTGCAGATGACCTGTTTGTTTTTACGGCTGCAAACGTGGAGTCCGTGGACGTGCTCAAAAAATCTCTTGATTTGTTCAGACTAAGATCGGGGCTTGAACCGAATTTAGCTAAGAGTGAGGTTATTTTCTGCAATGTACCTACGGATGAACGACAGGTTATCTTGAATATCTTGCCTTTGGTTGCTGGTACGTTTCCTATTCGTTACTTAGGAGTACCGTTGTCGTCTACATGCTTGCGAGTTGGGGATTTTGCACCTTTGATTACAAGAGTAAAGGACCGAATTCATGATTGGAAATCTAAATTCCTTTCATTTGCGGGTAGGAAGCAACTTATTGTGTCAGTTTTACAATCGATGCAGTTATATTGGATGATGGTTTATGTTATACCCTCGGCTATTACTCATGAACTTGAGGGTCTTTTTAGGGACTTTCTTTGGGCTCAAGGAGATAGTTCTCGTGGGAAGTGTAAGGTTTCATGGGAGGTGGTTTGCAAACCTGTCCTTTGCGGAGGTTTAGGGTTTAAATGTTTATCTACTTGGAACCGTACATTCCTAACGAAACAGATTTGGGATCTTTTATCCAAAAGGCGCACACTTTGGGTTGATTGGATTTGGAGGTATCGCTTACATACGGGTTCCTTTTGGTCTCTTAATCCACGGCCTTTTTGGTCATGGATTTTCCTAAAGCTTTTAAGTGTACGGCCCATGGTGAGACAATTTTTGTGTTACCAATTGGGGAGAGGAGACCAAATCAATGCATGGGAGGATACCTGGAACGGTAATCGGCCGCTGTCTACTCTGATATCTTATCGACGGTTCTGCTTGGCGGGTTTCACTATGCACTCTCTTGCTAGGGATGTGGTGTTGTCACTCAATGGAGATTGGCCATCGGAATGGTTTTCATCTAACCCTGTTGTTTTTGCTAATCAGATTTCTTTACTTGATGATAACAAGGATGATACTCTTATTTGGAATGGTGTTAACGTGAGGACGGCAGATTTTACGGTGAAGGAGGCTTGGAGGTCTATGGACGGCAACCATCAGATCGTTTCTTGGACTAAATATGTTTGGTTAAAGCACCACGTTCCGAAACATGGTTTTTGTATGTGGACGGCTTGTCATCGACGACTTCCAACTCAGGATCGGTTAAATGCTTGGAAAGAGAATCCACCAGATTATTTATGCACATTGTGTAATGATTGTCCAGATTCTCACAATCACTTATTCTTTACTTGCCCATATTCGCGTGATGTATGGAGACGAGTTAAGAATGAAATGGATCTTTGGGGCCTTCCGGATGCTGGAGCGATATTATGGACATCTTGGAGGATAACCGTGGCCCAAAGATTTTGATTCAAAAGTTGGCTCTTTCAGCTGCTATTTATTTTATTTGGAGGGAACGGAATAGAAAGCTTTTTAGGGACTTGAAGCAACCTGCGTTGGTAACCTTTAAGATGATCAGGAGCTCTTTCATTGATTGTATGGCATGGAGGCGGGTTTCTGCTATAGGTTCATGATGGTTTTCTTGTATGTTTGGTGTTTGTGTGATGGGTGTTTGTGGACTTTGTTGTGTTTTTTCTTGTTTGGTTGGTTGTTTCCTTGGCTTATTTGGCTAGCCTTGGGGCTTGTCCTTGGCACTTAACTTTTTTGTTTGGGTCTTAGTACCCTTTTTCTTTTGTTTTAATATGATTGCCGGGCTTGATCCCTTAAAAAAAACACTTGTAGTTCCTTCATCTCTATTGATATATATATATATATATTTGAATGACAAGTTAACACACACACGCTCAAGCGGTATCGGGCCTCCAATTGGGCAATCCCACTAATCCGCTACGACCCGGTCCAACCTATGGCTGAACCCGACTGACAGGAAAGTGGATCTTATAGACTGGATCCTCCCATATCGGCCCCGAACCTGGCCCAAACGACCAGATCCAAAGTCTGGATATCTTAAAAATGTCACACATGGGATTCAAACCTTGGTAGTGTGGCTTTGAGTTCTCTTCTTTGATATTATCTGTTTAGATATATTATCTTCTTTGAGTTCTCTTGATTTTCAAAAAAAATTATCAATGATTATTCAAGTGTTTGTTGATTTTCAAAAAATAAAATTATCAAAGATTATTCAAGTGTTTGTACAAAATAAGTGTATGTACAACAAAAAAGGATAAAATTAAAAATATATTTTAAAATTTTGTATAAAAACTTCACACAATCAAATGTTATTGAGGTGTATATCACATCACAAGTTACTTATAATGTTAGAGATATCATATTTAGGTATTAACAACAAACAAAATATATATATATATATATATATATTACACATATCAAAAAAAAGTAAAGTAAGATGAATATTTTTTATCTATGGATGGAAAACTATTGTACACATCCTTGAAGTTTTAAACACTAAATCCAAGATTAATTTGGTAAAGAATAAGTATAGTAGAGGTGCACATGTTTGGTTTTAAAATGGAGCCGGATTAAATTTTTTTGATCCAGTTTTTTAGAGTATTATAAAAAGTTGTTTTTTGAAAGCTGGATTGGATTTAAATCGGTTTGGAGAGGTAAAAAGTGTATCTGATGAACCCGGTTCCGGATTGAAAAAACCGATTTTTTCAAAACAGGTTCGGGAAAAATCCGGTATTTTTTTAAATAACAAGTTAGGTATCGAATCAGGTTCGGGGAATATTCTTTGGTTTCTCCTTATTTCACAGATTAGGTCATGGATTGGGTTGCTAACGGGCTCATTATGGCGTAATAAATCCTATTCAATTTGGTAGAATTTGAATTAAAAAGTTTTCCCCCGATGGAAGATTCAACTGTGCGTGGATCGGTATCCTTACTAGGGGTTTAGTTACCCAAAATGTATCTAAATTGTCACCTTTTGCTATTGTGTGTACTATACTTAAAAAATTACCATTTAATGTACCAAAGTTTTAAAAACTATCTTTTAATGTATCATGACCTACTATTAAAGGTTACCAGCCGGTTACCATCTTCTCCGGCAACTTTTCCAGCGACCATCATTTTCTCCGGCAATGTTTCTGGTGACCACCATCTTCTGTGGAGCTGTACGAGTTCCGGTTCACGATGCCGATGATTCCGTCGGTGACATTAACATTGTTGAATGTGGCGGTGGTGGCGCTGGGGTATTTCGAACAATGCACATCCCGTTTCCGAAGTGGAGTAAGCTGGTGGGTGGGGTGTTATTTAGTTTTCGGGTTTTATGGCATTTGTATCCGTTTGAGGAAAGGGTTGATGAAGGTCGCCGGACGAGATGGAGGTCGTCGGAGACGATGGTGGGTGCCGGATGTCTTACTAGTGACTGTTGGTGGTAAAAGTCTCGTCGGAAAAAGATGGGTTCTTGTTGAAGGTCGTTGGAGAAGATGGGTTCTTGCCGAAAAAAGTCTCGCCGGAGAAGATGACCGGATGGCCGGAATTACCGGCTACCTCTTCAACAAGTTTCCTAATACACTAAACAATAGGTTTTGAAACTTTGGTACATTAAATGGTAATTTTTTAAGTACAGTACACATAATAGCAAAAGGTGACAACTTGGATACATTTTGGGGAACTAAACCCTATTTACTAGTAATAGCCATGAAGGAAAAAAAAAATAAGAATTGAGAGAGTAGGAATTTTGGTGTGAATCAATCCAATACATCCCCAAACTATATATATATATGTGTGTGTGTGTGTGTGTGTGTGTGTGTGTGTGTGTGTGTGTGTGTATGAACTTATTTTTGGTGTGAACTTGTGAACTTCGCAAAAAAGACGATTATATAATGAAATTGGTTATTCAAATTGTTTAATATGATGAAATTATATTATATCATACATTTTTTTGTTAAAATTGTTTCATATTTCGGTGGTTTTACGTGAAATCAAAAGGTTACATAAAAATATATGAAACAGTTTCATAAGAATAGAAAATTTTCTATTACAAATATGTTTTTTTGCCACGGTTTTTAAAATTCATGTTAGTCACGGTTAGGTCTAGAACCGTGACTAAAAGTCATAAATAAAATTGGAGTATTGTTTTAGCCACGATGTAACTCAATAACCATGACAATTAAAAAACATGTTTAAACATAATGTCATGGTTTAAACAAAACCGTGACTAAATTGTTCGTATGGCCATAATTTTTTTGTCGTGGCAAGTAACAATTAAAAACCGTGGCCATATACATATATATAGTCACAATTCTTTTTATGACAATTATTATTTGTGACCATAGATCACCTATGGCCTCATGAAGTCATTTTTCCGTGACCAAAAGAAAATACATATATAGCCACGAAAATTTGTAAAATGTAGTCAAAAGTCATGGGTATTTGTAGTCATGGTTTTAGAGTAAATTACGGATTTGGTCCCTGTGGTTTGGGGGTTTTTATGGATTTGGTCCCTAAACTTCAGTAATTACGTATTTAGTCCCTGTGGTTTGCAAATTCTTTTGGATTTGGTCCTTGGTAGTGCAAATAGGCAGGGACCAAAACCAATAGAATTTTCAAACCATAAGGACCAACTCCAATCAAATTTGCAAACCACAAGGACCAAATCCAAAAGAATTTGCAAACCACAGGGACCAAATCTGTAATTATTAAAGTTTAGGGACCAAATCCATAAAAACTCCCAAACCACAGGGACCAAATCCGTAATTTACTCATGGTTTTATTATTTTGTGTGACAAGAAGACAACCAATAGCCACGATTTATCGTATGAAGCGTGACAATATGTGATGATTTCGTCACAGTTAATATGAAATGTGTGTAGCTATTAAATATAGTTAAAACCATGATTAAAATAATTTATTGTCACTAAAAGCTAACCAATATGTCTTGAATTAGCCATTGTTTATTATGTGTGTGACCAAAAAGATACCTGTAGCCACGGTTCTAAAAATTAAGTGTGACTATGTGTTATGAATTTGGCCATGGTTTTTAATATTTAATGAGATACTTTTAACAAAATCATTATTGCCCTGGTGGTTGGTCCATTCCTTATCAAAGATGACGTCTCAAGTTCGAGTCTTGGCCACGTTAAAACAAATATACATGATTATAGAGCAATCATCGGCTACATTAAAAACAAATTATGTGGCTATGGGTAGTTTATTGTCATGCTTTTTTTATAGATTGTGTGACCAAAAGATAACTAAATGCCACGTTTTATGTGAGTTTGTATGGCGAAAAGTACTTTATGGCCACGGTTATAGGTAAAATGCTCTAATATCATAAAAATTGGATATGCCTATAGCTACGGTTTTTAAACTATGGCTATGGTTTTTCATTTGATATGGTGACACATTTTAAGCGTGACCAAAAGGGTATCAATGGTCACGCAAGAATAGGCTACGGTTTGATAAAAATGAAAAATTGTGACTAAAGGCCTATGGCCACGGTTTTTAACCGTGGCAAATGTGAGTTTTTGTACTAGTGAAAGTTGCGTAAAAAATACCGAAATACGAAACATTTTCATCAAAAAATGAATCATATAATATAATTTCATCATATTAAACAATTTCATTGATTTAACCTATGAAATCGTCGTTTTGGCTTGAGTTCACAAGTTCACACCAAAAATAAGTTTACAAAAGAAAATCCCTATATATATGTGCAGAAGTGTCAAGTGGGAGTCTGTTAGAAATTATGTGTAGAAGTTGACAAACCAGTGATCGCACATCCAACGTTATAAGATACTTGAAGGTCACACCTATGAGGACCTGTAATTCGAATAAGTAAATAACCCCACTTTGGAGAGTTTAGATTCATAATAGTTAATTATGAATCAGTTGGGCGTTTTCTGTAAGAAACTTCAAAGTTAAACGTTTCTAGAATTAATTAAAAGGCTTTATATATTCATTAGTTAAATAAATATATAACAGATTTAATTAATTGATTTAATATTTATCTAGAAAATATTATGGAAATATATAATGGGATATTCTTTTCTTGGTGGAAAAGAAAATAATAGCTAATAATTTCCATATAATATGAAGGTTATAGAAATTGTCTACAATATGGAAACCTTTTTCCATATAAATAGATGGTTAGGGTTAACCTGAAATCATAAGTTGTTTTCCAAACCTAAAAAGAAACCTGAAAATCCTCCCAATTCTCTCTCTCTCTCTCTCTCTCTCTCTCTCTCTCTCTCTCTCTCTCTCCTTTCTTGGTCGATTTCAGCCATAAACCCGAAACCAGTCTCGGTTTTGAGTTTATTTGATCAATTATTCGCGTAACAGCTTGTTCGTGAGTTTGGGGTTTTATCCAGCTAGAAGGAATTCGTGTGGTCTCATCACGGGTGGATCATATCTCAAACTTCCGAGGTTATCCTTAATCCTAATATTATGTATAGATTTTAGATAAACATAGATCTGTGTTTTATGGTTTTTCTCACGTATTCGCTTCCGCATAATCAACTAGTTAGGTTTGATTGTTTAAACCTTGGGAACAGTTTGATTCTCAAAGTTTTATATCGTGTATCTCATTCCAGTTAGGTTTTAGATTTACAGTTAACTCGTATCAGTTTGATACGAGGGTTCCACAAAAACCAAACACCCTTATCACAAACTCACGAATTTCCGGCTTCAGGATCTCATTCACTAACTCTATGGTCTGCTTCATCAAAAGAAACTCACTAGTGAGTCTCTCCACCTCGATCTGTGACTCGAACTCCACCCGGACTAGCTCGGTAAACTCCTCCCAAGTCATAGCAGCGACCTGCTGAATAATCCCGGACATGGTGATCACGTTCCACCAATCCTTCGCCGGCACTCTCAATAGGTTTGATGCAAACCTGACTTTCACCTCAGCCGCGCAAAAGCTAGTGAGGAACGCGCCCTCCACCTCAGAGACCCATCTGGAAGAAATGATAGGGTCTTTCTCCCCCTCGAACTTCGGCGCTTGATACGCTGAGAAATCTTTGTAGCACACCGTTCTGGGGTGACCAGATTGGGAGTTTCCTGCCTCATTTCTCTACCCTGCCGTTGCAGACTTCACTTGCTGAGTGACCATTTCGGTCAGCTCTCTCTTCTTTTGCTCGAGGAGTCCCGGTAGCAACTTGTGGAACACTTCCCCCACCTCCGTTGTAATGATCCCCCTCAAATCAGGGGTTTCCCGATCCTCCTCACTCGATGGTTGACTATTGCTTCTACGAGTAGTAACCATATTGATACACGAATAACAACCCTTAGAACAGTTTACTCTAGTGGATAGGTCCTAGCATGCTTCTCTCACCCAACCCTTCACAGTTATATCTCATACACCCTATCCTAGCATGCTACTAACCCATCTGAACCATAGTTGGTTCATAGATCCCCTCTATAACTTCGCCAAGTCCCAACATGTACAATGTAATTGTAATGATATGGGCCTTTATATCATCATAATTACACCCTACATATCTAGGCTCCACGTCTTCATCAAGGGTCCCAATTCCCAGTTCCAGTTAACACATAATAAGAAGTTCACACAAACAAGATAATTCCCTATTTAACACCATATAATAGCTACGCTACACCAATCAAATCACCATAATGCTCATGCATAACTCATAAATATATTTACAAATAGTATAGCGTTCATAACATTCACCACGTGCATAATTCCTTAACATGCTCACACCGTTATCAACATAGCATGTTAACCCCAAATCATAATAACAATATATAACTTTTATGTGATATAAACAAATGTGCTCACCTCATCTTGTTCCTCGATCCTTGGCTCAGCTCTTACCCCCTCTTTTCTTAAAATCAAAGTTTAAGGTTACTCGTTTTGAAAACACAAGCTCTTGGGTTTAAGTTCAAGCACTCACCATGCGTGAATGCCTGAATCCCTTAAACCAAGGCTCTGATACCAATTGTAAAAACTCAAAACGAATTTACAACATTTAACTGAAATTTTTAATAAAACTCAACCAAAGTACCTTGACAGTGGAAATATTTCAAAAGACTAAAACTTTTAAAAGTTATAAGGTATTAAATAAAAATCCAACATTTGATTCATAACAACTCCTCCAAAAATAAGTTCTAAATAAACAAAATGTGGAATTTCAATCAACCAAAACCATTGTACATCCCAATTGTAAAACAAATGTTTTTCCCAAATAATCAAGCTAAGCCTTGACCACATCGGAGCTTCAACCTTATTGTTGCCGGAAGAACCTACAAATAAAGAGTACACCACCACAGGTTAAGCTTTACGCTTAGTTATCACAAACCACACCAAATATAAACCACATATCACATAACCACATACGTAAACAAGAACTGGTCATGCAACACATATTATGTCCTTACAGCTCTCTACCATCAAGGACTATAGACACTGGTTGTAACACCCCATTTCCCAAAGTTAGATATTTAACGCGTTATGTTAAGATTAATCTAAGTTGGTCTCTGATGCGGTAAAATATATATATAAAAACAGTACCAAGTTTAACCTCAAAATCACCTAACCACTATTACCACACTCACAGGCAAGCGTACCTGATCGCAAGCAATATAGTTTAGGAAACTCCGGGTATCGTTCTTACCACTGGAACGGTCAAGTTATTCAAGATAAATCTAATAAAAGTTTAATTAATCTAAAAGGGTTTTTTTATGAAAGCGATTTGAAAAGACTACTTTAAATCAGATTCAAACTAAGAAAGCTTTAAACAAATATTAAACATGACAGTACTTATTATGGTTTATAAAGATTCCCCTTGCGGATGAGTTAATTAAGCAAAAGTCTAGTTTAGTTGGTTATTGTAAGAATTTAAGCTGAAAAGCACCCTAACATGTTTTATCTGAGATTATAAACCAGGTTGGTCTCCCGGCCCAATTACAGGCACTGGTTGTCAAGCAGTCTAGTAAAAGTCGTCGTAATTAATGCTAAGTCGTGGGATCCTACTGTTTAGTCTACTCTTGGTCCAAGCAAACCACTTACCACGTCTATCCGGTCACCAGAGTGAAAGGTAAGGAAAGTTAATTAACCTGACGGAGTCTACCTATCTTATTATCAGATAAATATATACACCCAACCAACAAGTTTAGATAGCCACAATTTAAACATAACTTCGAAATCAAAGACAAACATTCAATAAACCAAATCAAACTATTTAATAATTAAAATCAAAATATCATCCAACAAGGTTCATCAAAACCACAATAAGTACTAAAACAGAACTACTTACTAGACATGACTAAAACAGCAAACATAATGAAAAGATAGAGACTTTATACCGACCGTGAAACGGGAGATGATCGAACACCGGATAAACAACTCCGGATAATAATCCGCTCACGCTCAAATCTCATAAAAGACTCTCTCTTTCTCACTACAGACTGCTATTGACTCTAAAGAATATAAGACAATTAATTTCTGAATGAATTGAATTGAGGGGTGGAAGCCAATATTTATAAAGTTGTGCCCGGCTCATTTCGCGATCGCGTAGTTGCCTCTTCGCAGCGCGAAATACTTACGACGCCCTATTTTTTCCTTTTCTGCTCATTCTGGAATCTTCCATAAAGGGTCTTCACTTACTTCGCGGTGCTAAACTTCTGAACTCCAACGCGAAGCTGGCCAAAAGCAGGAATCTTCTAGAATTTGCTCCCTTTGCGGCGTAGAAATATAATCTTCGCGGATGCAAAGTGCTTCTGGATCCAATTTGCACTTTTTTCACACTTTAACACAACTTTTCATACTTTTCCGTTCAATGGCCTCCAAAACCTACAAAACTAAGATTCAATAACGTTCGTGAGTAAAACAACCAAGAAATGGGGTAAAATGGGTAAAACGGGGTAAAACAATACAAACCGAAACTACCAACACATGTATAATTTTGGAGTTATCAAAATCCCCACATTAAGCTTTGGTTGTCCTCAATCAAAGTACTGAAAGATAAGATAAATAACACCAAAATTATCTCAATTCGGAATCATTTAAGAACACAAAGACAACAAACATAATTGAACACACCACAAGATACAATGAATAAACGAATGCCAAGGATCAACCTTTTACCCTCACTAAGTATGTATTTATCAAGTGTATCTCTCGGGGGGTAAAAGTGTATGTATAAAGTGATCACACCAATTACTCAACTGATTCCCGCATGCATAAGCTTGTCACCAAATCTAATCTCCACCACTAAGAAGTTGTCAACCGTAAATAGGACTTTAGGGTTGCAATGTTAGGCTTACGGTAGGAAAAAGGATATATAAGTGACTAAAGGTTTTGCAACAAAAACTTGAAAGACTTAATCAGTAATGATCCAACACTTTTTAGAGAACTATCTGACTTTTGAGAACTTCAACTTTTTGGGATGAGTACTAATTTTCTTCTTTCTTTCTATTTAGAATTGGCCTAAGCATATTGCTTATTTGGGGCTCAAATTCTTTTTCTTTTTTTCTCAACTCTTTTGATATTTTCTTTCTTTTCTTTGAGTTGCTATTTTTTTCTTTTCCTTTTCAATTTTCTTCTATTCAAGCTCTTTCAACCTCTTTCTCATTCTCAATCCCTTTCTTTTATTTGTCAGACAATGAAACAAACGGATCAAAACTTCTTAAGCTCTCAAATTTAAGTCACGGCCAAAAGATAGATAAAAAGAAATAGGCTAAAGGATATATGGTGATATTGGGTAAAGAAATGAAAGGCTAAGGCTCAAAATGGGTTTCCAGGGATAAAGTGTTAAAATTGAACACTTTCAACAAATTGGCTAGGCAAATTAAATAACCTTAAGATGAGGTTATCTAACGAAAGCTTAAAGGGGTTGAAACGAAGGCCTCTATCAGTGCAATGGTGATAAATATTTCTCTTATGTGATCTCGACAACCATTCAAATGACAACTTTTACCTTGGGTCACAGTCAGTAAATTCTCACGAAATGAATATTCAATAAAGGCTCAAACTCTCAAAGGAATTGGGTGAGGCACTCATGGTAATTAGCAATCCAAGGCATTACTCTTACTCAAATAACCTTATTTAGTGTTCTCCTATGCAAGCATCTAAATATCCAAAAACAATCCCAAATTTTGAAAAAAAATGGGGTCAAATTTATAAGCTTTCAGAATCTTCGAAAAACAACAATCAAAAGCATAAGCTAACCCACATATTAAAATAGTTAAGTCTACTTAACCCCCTCCATACACTTAAAATTTGCAGTGTCTTCAATGCAACAATTATAACAAGTAAGGAGAATTGCGAAAAAGAGAAACTTCCTGGGTTTTGTGACTTAATCCATCACAGAGAGAATTCCGGAACCATAAGCGGTGCTCGATCATAACACGGTTCATATATTACCAAAGAAAAAAAAGTAAAAAGAACAAAAGAAAATGAAATCCAAACAATTAACCAAGTCTAAAACAAATAAAAGCAAGCCACACAAACAAGCAATTAAAATTGTCTAAACAAACGAATCGAACTAAATCAATAAAAGAGCAAGATCAATAGGGGCCACGATGATGATTCTTCCAATCCTCGAAAGATGGAAAACCGGGTGGACTCTCATCGGAAAATGGCCACAACGGAGATGGAGCATAGGCGAGGTTCGGTTGTACACCAAGATGCTTCGCCACTTCGTTAAGCACTCCACTTTGCCAATTGGTTTGGTGGAGTGTTTCCGTGGAGTTATACTCCATCCGTTGATGAGGCTGGTCAAAGGAGAGTTGCAAATCCGAGAGTTGTTGCATCATCCCTTGATAGCTCGTGTACGCATTCCAATCCTCCGGTTCTTCCATCGCCGCCGCCCCACTTGAACTACCACCATGCTCTACCGTCCTTTCCATCGGTGCTTGGCTTGGTGGACGTGCATCCCAACAATATCGAACTCCATGCGCCGTTTGAATTGATCGCACTACCCCATACCTTTAAGTTGCTCCATGTCAATAACACCCATCTCACCCAAGCTCATCATCGAATCAATGGCACCCCGGTTGAGAATTCCAAAGTGCCGAGCGAGTCGTGTCACATATTGGCCACCGACCATCTAACTTCCGCTCCTATATCCACCCGCCTTTTGGAGTTGAATGACGATGATATAGGGTGCGTTGGGGTAGCGATCATCCGTAGAAAGTTCGTAGAGTAACCAATGATCGTAAACCAGGATCTTATCCTCACTAGACGAACGAGAATTTACCGCGTGAACCAACATGCGGTGGAGGAGTCGATCCAAAGACGAAAGCAAGCCTTTAACCTTGATGTTCGACGAAAAGTTCCCACTACCTTAATGTATTTCACTTGTTCTTATGTGTTTAATTTTGAGTCAATTGTTAGTCAATCCCAAGGGTTAGGGTTTATGGATTGTTGATGAAATTGGTGATCTTTGGATCACCAATTGATGTTGTGTTGGTGTTATTAATATGCTTATTCATGAGATTATGTTAGGGGATCAAAAGGTATGTTTAATTGCGTAGTTTTGGTGCAAAAATCGATGGCAAGGATGAGGTTTCGGACCTTGGATCGATTTCCCGTAGAAAAGTTGATTTTGGGGTCTGCAGGTGCTTTGCGCCGCGAAGGGCAGGCCCTCGGCGCTGCGAGGCTTCGCGCAGCGATGTTTGGGTCTTCGCAAATGCGAATACGTACTGTCTGTCTTGAAATTTCAACTTCTTCTTTTAGGGCTCGGTTGGGGTTTCTAGGTTCATAAACCCTAGGGGATGTCAACGCATGATGTCCCGTGAAGTTTGGGAGTAATTGGACTAGCGTAGCTAGGTCATTTCGGCTTAGGGGTCGGGGTTGCACCTTTGGCTTCTTTTCGGGCCGAGTTTGATATGTGTGTCATTGTATGTGTATTATATAGGTGCTTGAGCTTCTACGTGTGTCCTTATAACAAGTGTGTGATATCAAACTTCACTACAAGGTGGGTACATTAATCTGCGTTCACGATTGCTATGTTCATGATCATATAGTATGTGTTGCTATGTAACTAACTTGTAATTCTTATGATAGTATATATGGTGGTGGTTCACCCCTAGGGAAGTTGGATTTATGAGGCCTGGTACCAGTGTCAGTCATGATACTCATGATGATTGCATCTCGAGTAAAGGATCACGATACATGTTCAAGTTATAGTTTATGCTAGTGGTTGTTTATGTACATGCATAGAGCCTAGGTTTGTGCTCACTAAGCTTTAATGCTTAACCCGTTGTGGTTTAGTGACAGGTACTTCTTCCAAGGATAAGGGAAAGGCACCAGCTTGATGACTCGGATCAGCTCAGTACAGAAGTTTCTAGAGATTTTGGGAAATGAACATTAAACATTTTTTTATTTGGAATGTTTTGGGTTTGCAAACCAGACTAAGTTGACATTTTTATTTCAAGTTATTTCCGTTGGACCCAATTTTGGGGATGATTGTAACTTTAACTTTTTATTTAAGCTTCCGCAAGTTTTTGGTTACTTATTTCCGTTAAATATTCGTTAAAATGAAAATGGTTGTTACAATTGGTATCAGAGCCTAGGTTTGAGGGATTCCGGTGTTCGCAGGTAGTGAATACTTGAACTCAAACCCAAGAGTTCGTGTTTTTCAAAACAAAGTAACCAAAGAAAAGAAAGAATTTGTTTTAAGAAAAAGGGATTTAGAGCTGAACTGAGATCCGGAGCATCAAGACGGGAGTAGCACCCTAAACTCTAAGGGTTATGAGTAAGCATGATATGTTATTATGTATGAGCATCATTAGACTTTATGCTTGGTTGTTGTGAATGCCATCAATATGGTTTGAGCTTATGTTGACATGATAATAACTGGAACTACTATGTTGTCACTGTGAATACATGCATGGTGTCATAATGATTATGATGATGTATGAAGCGTTATGTTACGTGAATGGATGATTGATGTTTATGAGTCAATGAAATAAGTAGAATTGCCTATGACACTGTGGTTCGAGGTAGCTATTACTAAGAGTGCTAGCAGTAGTACATGTTATGTGTTATGTGTCATGTGTTATGTGTTATGTGGTTGAGCCAAGTTTGGGAAGTGATTCTATCATGATGACGGAAAAGACCGAATGTGTAGGTTGTAATAATAATGGTATAAGGGCCCATACCAATGCAATTACATTGTACCATTGGGGCTTGACGAAATTGTGAGAAGAGTTTACAAACCGAATGAGGTTTGATTAAAGAGGGGATAGAAGCATGTAGCTTTTAAGCTAATTAAGAGGCGTAGCATGGGATATCTACTAGGAATGTCCCTTGTTTCTGATGTAAATGCTATTAGTCTCTATAGAGTCTTTTGGTTGAATCAGTACGGTGACTACTAGAAGGAGCAATGGCCATTCAAATGGAGGTGACGACCAGGAAATCCCCGATCTGACGAACATAATTGCCTCCCAAGTAGGGGAAGTACTTCATGATATTTTGCCCGGCCTCTTCGAGCAGATGAAGAGAAAAATGACTGAGATAGTAACCCAGCAGGTGGGGACTGCAACCACGGACAAGGGAATGAAGTGAGTAGCTCCCAGTCGGGGCATACGAGGGCAGTGACGTATAAGGACTTTTCAGCGTGTCAGCCATTGAAGTTCGAAGGAGAGAAAGACCCAATCATCTCCACTCTGTGGATATCCGAGATAGAGGGAGCCTTCTTGACTAGTTTCTGTCTGGCTGACATGAAGTTGAGATTTGATGCGAATCTGCTTAGGGGACCGCCAAAGGATTGGTGGAACGTGGTTAATGGCTCCCGAACTCCGGAGCAGATTGGAGCTCTCACATGGAAAGAGTTCACTGGGATGTTCAGGGCGGAGTTTACGCCACAGATAGAGGTGGAACGACTTACCTTAGAGTTCCTACAGATGGTTCAGAGGACAGAGACAGTGAATGAAATCACTGAAAACTTTTTGGAGCAGTCCCTATTCTGCCGGGAGTATATTCAGAATGAGAGAATGAAAATGTACGTTACCGTCAAATTCTAAAGCCAGAAATCAGGGAATTCGTGTTAATGGCAGACTGTTTAAATTTTCAGCAAATGCAGGAGAGGGCCAGAGCAAGGGAGCTAGAGCTCGAGCGCCAAGGGAAAAGGAAGAAGGTTGAGGCAGTGCCGTCTCAACCACAGCCAGCCAAGAAGTTCAGGTCCTCCGACCAGAAAGGGGAAGTTGCAGAAGGATTATCCACGTTGCTTGAAATGTGGAAAGCATCATCCAGGGGAGTGTAGGATGGGCTCAGGAACCTGCTATAAATGCGGGAAACCGGGGAATCTCAGCCATGATTGCAAGGTGACCCCGAAGATATGCTTCAAATGCTTTCAACCGGGCCACTTTGCAAATGAATGCCCCACGACGGTCGACAAACTCAGACAGCGGGCTCCGCGCCCGTGAAGGCTTTGGAGGGAGGTTCGAGCAAGAAGATGGAAGCCTCAAAAACTCGTCCTAGAGTTTTCCAGTTGACCGCAGAGCAAGCAAAGGACGAGCCAGACGTTGTTATAGGTATCTTTCCAGTAAATTCGAGGCCTGCTTTAGTTTTATTTGAATCCGAGGCGACGAAGTCTTTTGTTTCCTTGTCATTCTGTAAAAATTTTATGAATGTAAATGATAAGTTAGACAGTCCGTTAGAGGTAGAGATTGCGGACGAGGAATTCCGTCTGTGTAAGAATGTATTTAGGGGCAATGTAATAGAGATATTTGGAGTCAAGTTTAGTGTTGATCTCATCCAGATACCTATGAGGGAGATCAATGTAGTGGCAGGAGTCGATTGGTTGAGTCAAAATGGGGGTCATATTGATTGTGAAAATGAGCGGGTAGTGATTCGGAACCCAAGTGGGGGAGAATTAACTATCGTGAGTGAAAGAAGGAAGAGATTACCAAAATTGTGTACCCTAGCTAAAGCCAGAAAACATGTAGTGCAAGGAGCTAGCAACTATTTGGTATATGTGGCGGACTGTCGGATCGAGGCAAAGAAGAAGACAGTGGCTGATGTTCCTGTGGTTTGTGAATTTCCAGATGTCTTCCCGGAAGACTTGCCAAGAGTTCCTCCAGAGAGACAAGTAGAGTTCAGAATAGACTTGGTTCCGGGGGCCGCGCCAGTAGCGAAAACTCCTTATCGTTTGGCGCCTCTGGAAATGCAAGAACTTTCGAGTCAATTAGAAGAACTGCTAGAGAAACGTTTCATTTGCCTGAGCAGTTCACTGTGGGGAGCTCTGATTTTGTTCATCAAAAAGAAGAACGAATCGATAAAGATGTGCATCGATTATTGTGAGCTCAACAAGCTTACGGTGAAGAATCGATACCCACTACCGAGGATCGATGATCTTTTCGATCAACTTCAGGGAGTCGCTTCGTTCTCGAAGATAGATCTTCGATCAGGGTACCATCAGTTGAAAGTAAGGGAAGAGGACGTGCACAAGACGGCATTCAGGACCAGATACGGACACTTCAAGTTCGTAGTCATGTCATTCGGGTTGACAAATGCACCTGCGGCGTTCATGGATCTCATGAACCGAGTATGTAGACCCATGTTGGATGGGTCGGTTATCGTGTTCATTGACGATATACTGATCTGCTCCAAGTCGAAAGAAGATCATGTTGAGCATTTGTGGGAGGTGTTAGAGACCTTGCGAAGGGAGCAGCTTTATGCAAAGTTCTCTAAGTGCGACTTCTGGTTGCAAGAGGTTCAGTTTTTGGGACACCTTGTGAAACGGGAAGGGATCAAGGTCGACCCAACGAAGGTCGAGGCAGTCATGAAGTGGGAAACTCCCAAGTCACCGACCGAGATAAGGAGTTTTCTTGGATTACCGGGTACTACCGCCGGTTCATGCAGGACTTCTCCAAAATAGTGGTACCGTTGACTAAACTCACTAGAAAGAACGTGGGTTTTACATGGGAAGAGGAACAGCAGTCAGCTTTCGAAACGTCACGGCAGAAACTTTATGAGGCACCGGTGTTGACACTCCCCGAGGGAGTTGAGGATATGACAATCTACTGTGATGCTTCGTATCATGGGCTAGGTTGTGTTCTTATGCAACGAGGGAAGGTGATCTCTTATGCAGTCCCGTCAATTAAAGATGCATGAAGTGAATTACCCGACCCATGATTTGGAGTTGGCAGCGGTTGTGTTCGTACTGAAGATTTGGAGGCATTACCTGTACGGAGTGAGGTGTATATTTACACGGATCACAAGAGCCTCCATATTTTCTAGACCAGTCGAACCTAAACGTGCATCAACGGAGATAGTTAGATGTGGTGAAGGATTACGACTGTGAAATCCTTTATCACCCGAGGAAGGCAAATGTGGTAGCAGATGCATTGAGCCGGAAGACTCATCATGTTCTTTTACGTGTACCATTGATGCGTCTAACGGTGACGACTTCTCTTCTTGATTTGATCCGGCAATCCCAAGCCGATGCAATTAAAGAGGAGAACTAGAAGCGAGAACGGATCAAGGGGTAGCTGGCATAGTTGGTGCCCGATGGTAGAGGGTTGTTGACTCGTTTTGGACGGGTCTGGGTACCAGTGTCATGTGAGGCGAGACAGACATTGCTAGATGAGGCGCACAGGTCTAAGTTCTCAATACATCTAGGCGCCACTAAGATGTATAGAGACTAAAGACATATTACTGGTGGCCCGAGATGAAGCGAGATGTGGCTAAGTATGTAGAGAAGTGCCTAACCTGTCTGATAGTTAAGGCTGAGCATCAGAGGCCGCATGTGAAATTACAGCTGTTGGATATTCCGGTATGGAAGTGGGAGCACATCACGATGGACCTGATCACGAAGTTACCTCGTACTCCTCGGGGTTTTGATACCATTTGGGTAATCGTTGACAGGTTAACGAAGAGTGCTCGTTTCATGCAGATTCGAGAGAGTTCTTTGTCCGAGGTTCTAGCAGATATTTATGTCAAGGAAATCATGGCTAGACACGGCGTTCCGGTTACCATCATTTCTGACCGGGATGTACGGTTTACGACACGATTTTGGAGCAAATTTCAAAAGGACCTGGGTACGAAAATGCATTTTAGTACGGCGTTCCATTCGCAGACCGACGGTCAAAGTGAGAGGACCATTCAGACTATTGAGGATATGTTGCGCGCCTGTGTGTTGGATTTTGGTGGTATTTGGGACACCTTCTTACCGTTGGCGGAATTCTCGTATAATAATAGTTTCCACGCCAGTATCGGTATGCCTCCGTACGAGATGTTGTACGGGAGGAGGTGTAGAACCCCTATCTATTGGGGATAGGTGGGACAGCGTGAACTTGGTAGTACGGAAATTGTTCAGAAAATGACCGAAAGTACGAGATGATTCAAGAGCGGCTGCGAACAGCTCAGAGTCGTCAGAAGAGTTACACAGACAAGACAAGGTCAGATCTGGAGTTCCAGGTGGGAGATAACGTGTTGTGGAAGGTGTCACCTTGGAAGGGGGTGATCTGGTTCCGAAAGAGAGGCAAGCTAGGCCCCCGATTTATTGGACCATTCAAAGTGGTCGCTAGAGTCGGAAAGGTGGCTTACAGACTTGAGCTACCACCGGAACTGAGTCAGATCCATGACACGTTCCACGTTTCACAGTTACGGAAGTGTTTAGCGGGTGACACGGCTCACGTACCGATAGACAATATTCAGGTCGATGAGCGATTGAATTACATCAAGAGGCCTATCGCTATCTTGGAACGGAAGACAAAGAACTTACGAAATAAGGAGATTGGTCTCGTGAAAGCTCATGGGAGCACCGTAAAGGGTCAGAGTGGACATGGGAATCGGAGGCGGAGATGAAAGCCAACTATCCAGAGTTATTCCACGACTAAGCGATTTCGGGGACGAAATCTTGGTAAGTGGGAGAGAGTTGTAACGCCCCATTTCCTAAAGTTAGATATTTAATGCGTTATGTTTAGATTAATCTAAGGTGGTGTCATTTATGAAAATTTCAGGTTTGAGGGCTTGGGTGTCTTTTTAGAAAGATGGAGGTTTTGTGTAACAAGTGTAAAAGAGGGCTTTCAAGCCCTAAACTCTTTCATTTGTGTAGTGTACGTATTTTGAGAGAGGGGACAGCTCTAGGCGATTTTGGGTTCAAACCTCAAGGAGGAAGTCGGTCAATTGGCTTAACAATTCTTCGTTCTTAATCATTGTTGGTTTTGTTAAGGTATTTCACTTGTACTTATGTGTTTAATTATGAGTCGGTTGTTAGTCAATCCCAAGGGTTAGGGTTTATGGATTGTTGATGAAATTGGTGATCTTTGGATCACCAATTGATGTTGTGTTGGTGTTGTTAAGATGCTCATTCATGCGATTATGTTAGCGGATCAAAAGGTATGTTTAATTGCGTAGTTTTGGTGCAAAAATCGATGGAAAGGATGACGTTTCGGACCTTGGATCGATTTCCCGTCGAAAATTTGATTTTTGGGGTCTGCAGGTGCTTCGCGCCGCGAAGGGGAGGCCCTCGCACCGCGAAGCAAGGCTGCGAGGCTTCGCGCCGCGATGTCTGGGTCTTCGCGAACGCGAATACCTATCTGTCTCGAAATTTCAACTTCTTCTTTTAGGGCTCGGTTGGGGTTTCTAGGTTCATAAACCCCTAGGGGATATCAATGCATGATGTCCCATGAAGTTTGGGAGTAATTGGACTAGCGTAGCTAGGTCATTTCGGCTTAGGGGTCGGGGTTGCACCTTTGGCTTCTTTTCAGGCCAAGTTTGACATGTGTGTCAATGTATGTGTATTATAGGTGCTTGAGCTTCTATGTGTATCCTTATAACAAGTGTGTGATATCAAACTTCACTACATGGTGAGTACATTAACCTGCGTTCACGATTGCTATGTTCATGATCATATAGTATGTGTTGCTATGTAACTAACATGTAATTCTTATGATAGTACCTATGGTGGTGGTTCAGCCCTAGGGAAGTTTGATTTATGAGGCCTGGTACCAGTGTTAGTCATGATACTCATGATGATTGCATCTCGAGTAAAGGATCACGATACATGTTCAGTTTACAGTTTATGCTAATGGTTGTTTATGTACATGCATAGAGCCTAGGTTTGTGCTCACTAAGCTTTAATACTTAACCCGTTGTGGTTTATTTGGTTTAGTGACAGGTACCTCTTCCAAGGATAAGGGAAAGGCACCAGCTTGATGACTCGGATCAGCTCAGTTCAGAAGTTTCTAGAGATTTTGGGAAATGAACATTAAACATTTTCTTTTTGGAATGTTTTGGGTTTGCAAACCTGTCTAAGTTGACATTTTTATTTCAAGTTATTTCCGTTGGACCCGATTTTGGGGATGATTGTAACTTTAACTTTTTATTTAAGCTTCCACAACTTTTTGGTTACTTATTTCCGTTAAATATTCGTTAAAATGAAAATGGTTGTTACACTGGTACAAGGCTATCACACCATGGATACCCTCGGTGGCCACCACCACTACAATGGACACGGCCAAAACAAGAAAACCGGTCTCATTTAAACCACAATACGTATACACGCAATTAGTACATGTAGCCACATATAGAGGGTTAATGTACTCACCTGTCACAACGTCAAAATTCGCAAGCATGGAATACCACAAACACGTATTAAGCACCTATAATACATACACATGCATACACATATCAAAACTCAACCCCAAATTGGATTCTAAAACATAACCCCAACCCATAACCGAAATGACCTAGCTACGCTAGCCCAATTTATCCCAAACTTCAAGGAACACCATGTACTATCATCTCTTAGTTCCATATAACCCAGAAGACCCCAAACGACCCTTAACGAGAAAAGTCCGGAATCCAAACAGAAAGATCTCGCTATCCGAGATTTAAATTTCGTTATTGCGAGATTCCAGCTTCGCGACGCGAAAACTGCCCAGAATGCCCAAAATCGACTTTCAAACAAGATTTCATCCCAAAGTCGAGGTTTTTACCTCTAATACTGATTTCTGCCACCAATAACCAAAACGATGCATATAGAAGCATCCCCAATCAATAAACAACGACTTAACAACGATTTAACATCTAAAAACTAACAAATCAACCAATAATTCATATCACCCCAACCGTATGAACCCTAGATTATGAATGACCCAAAACACAACAATAATTGGGAATAAAGTTCATACATTTTGCCAAAAAAACACCAATAATAGCCAAATTGCACGATTGCTACACCAATTGACAAATCCCTCCTTCGAGATGCACACCCAAAATCGCACTCCTCTTCTCTCTTTCTCTCAAAACCGTCTCCAGGAAGAATGAGAGGAAGTTAGGGTTTTAAACCCTTTTCATACAGGACCTTACTCACCTTCTACTTTGAGGAATGACTCCAAGGCCCCCAAAGTTCTACAATTCACATAAACAACTTATAAGTTAACATATCATAACACTGGTGTGGTTAAATTATAACTTAGGAAAACGGGGCGTTACATTGGACCCCCATATCCCTATATCGACTTTATGTGTTTTAACCGATTTCCTGTGTTTTATAAATCAAAAAATCACCAAATACCCAGTTCGAATAAAACCGAAAACTTCATACCAAAGCTAGTAATTGGTTTCACTATGTTTTGTCACTTTTAACCCTCATACGCTTGATGAAATTAGAAGCTGGTCTTCTGCTAAAAAATAGGTTTTGAAATGTTTGGTGTGTTGTTTATCGACTTGTTTCTGTTGCTTAGAATATGGAATTTTTGTTAGAATTCCTAAATTGATATGATGCGGAAAATGACGCCTATGCCCTTCAAGTCTTTTTTTAATATATTTTAATTAAAAAGAATGTTGAAATTACCATATATATATATATATATATATAAGCCCTTTAATCTTGGCCACTCATTTATAAAATCTAGGTGATGGAGAGGTTTGTAAGGTTTGTATTTTAAGAGTGGTTTGCAAATCAAACCAATCCTATATACAAATATATATATTTATGTGTGTGTGTACATATATATATATATGTACACACACACATAGAGGAAAAATCAAATACAAACCACTTTTTTTGTAAAAACTATAGGACTAATCTAGGCCATCAATTAATATTAATCAATGGTTGATATTAAAAGAGGACCATTGTAACACCATACTCATTTTATATGCATCACACATGATTATAAACCCACAGGGGTACTTTGGTCATTTTGAAACCCTCCTTCTAGAATCCTCCTTCATTATCTTCCAACCCCCATCTTCCCCATAACCTCCATCTTCCTTCATTTTGAAATCCTCCTTCATCCTCCTTCATCTTCTTTCACCACCACAACCACCACCACATCCACCACCACCATCACCCGCCACCGTCGCATCACCGCCACCACCACCACCACCACCACCACCACCACCACTACCGTCCACTACAACGACCGCCAACACCACCACCTGCTACCGCCGCCGGCTCCACCACCAACACCATCTTCTTCTTCTTTCAGATCTGAAAACCTCCCTCGTCACCGCACCACCGTCGGCCACCGCCGGTCACCGCCGGCCACCGCACCATTGTTGGCCACCGCGCCACCACGCCACAGCGCCATCGTCGGCCACCGCCACCACCGCCGCCATCACCATCCACTCTCTTCTCCCAGATCTACGCCTCCACCGTCCACCGCACCATCGCCACCACAGCTCCGCCACCGCGCCACTCCGGAAACCGAACGCGGCGGCAACGGCACCATCGCGGTGGTGGAGAGGCTCACAGGCGCATCGTCGTTATCACCGCCACTCGGATCTTGAAAGACGGAGGAGAGCGAGGCCAGAAACAGAGGCGAGTACGAAACCGTGTAAACGAACTCCTTCAACTTTATAGTATTTGCAATTCTGACCCTTAAGTGTTAGAAGTCTTTTCAGAAACAAGTATTTAAGTTCCAGGCATAATTAATGGCTTACCTTAACTGATGCAGGTGTAATGAACTGAAAATGGAAAACATGACATTAATGTATTGATTTTGAATGTGAGTATAGTTCTAGTCTTTCATTTTTCATATTTTTTGTTATTTAGAATATTACATCATAATTACATTTAGATAACATAATGAAATTTTATTATAAGTTTTATTTTTTATTTTTATTGTTTGTCAGATGATTATGAAAAGGTGTATGTTTGTTTATGTTTTTTGTGAGATTTGGTATAGTGTCATCATAAAAGGTCCCTCTTTTTGTTACTTTTCTCATGAGCAAAGATATACTTAAACTAAGAAAGTTTGTTCGGTTTGTATTCATAAGGTGAATATTCACCTGCTGAATGAATTTATATAATTTTTATTTGATTAATATGAATATTCATAAGGTGAATATGAATAATTCATATGGTGAATATATATTGAATATGAATATTCATATGGTGAATATATGATGAATATGAGTAATTCATATGATGAATATGAATGGTGAATATAAATATTCATATGGTGAATATATGATCAATATGAATATTCATATGGTGAATATGAATATTTATATGGTGATATAAATATTCATATGGTGAATATGATGGTGAATTTGTATAATTTTTATCTGGTAAATATGAATATTTATAAGATGAATATGAATATATGATGAATATGATATGGTGAATATGAATATTTATATGGTGAATATGATATGGTGAAATTGAATATTCATATGGTGAATATGAATATTCATATGGTGAATATATGATGAATATGATATGGGGAATATGAATATTCATACGGTGAATATGAATATTCATATGGTGAATATATGATGAATATTCATATGGTGAATATTCATATAATGAATAAGCTGCGATTTTTAGATCAAGGGTTTAGATTATTCCTCAAGTTTTTACAAAAAAATGAATATATATATATATATATATATTTTGTAAAAACCACATATTTTGTAAAAACTTTAGGAATAATCTAAAATGACGATCATGCCCTTTTTAGATCAAAGGCTTAGATTAGTCCTAAAGTTTTTACAAAAAAATGGTTTTTAATTGAAGGCCCCTCCACACACATATATATATATATATATATATATATATATATATATGTGTGTGTGTGTACATATATATATATATATATATATATACAGAGAGAGAGAGAGAGAGAGAGAGAAAAAGTTCAAATGAAAACTCATTATTCATTGTGAACATGAGGACCACTAAAATCATGTCACGTGACGATATTTACTCTGAATATCATGTATTATTCTGAGTGAATAAAGCTTAGGCGTATGCATTCACTCTAAATAAAGCATGATATTCAAAGTGATAATTGTCACGTGGCATGATTTTAGTGGTCCTCGCGTTCACAACCAAAATTGCGTTCACATTTTGTAAGTGCAAGAAACAATGGATTAAGCAATCAAATCTTCATTCCATGATGTCAATCTTTACAATATAAACTTTCTCTCTCTAGATTCTCTCTCTAGAACACACACATATGAATATCACAAATAATCTCCTTCCATCAAGTCTTTTTAACTAACTCCTTCTAACTCTCTATATATACCCTTGACCTTAACATACACATACATTGACTTTGCTAATTACAACTTTGACTTTTCTATTAAATGCTTTGACCTTTGACTTTCTTCATGACTTTCCATCTTTGACTTCCTTGTTTGACTTGCTTTGACTTCAACATTGTTTTCTCATCTTATGATCTCGGATACAATAATATTTGCTCTAACAATCTCCCCCTTTGTATTCGAGATCATTTTTGAAGATGAGCTTCAGCTTTAACGATCTTCTGTCTTCAAGTCAAACAAACTTTTTCCAATTACAAAGTCCATACAACAAACAATCTCCCCATTTATGCAAGCATCATCTTTAGAGCAAAGTCTTCAAACATGAACTCATCTTTTAGAAAAGCATACTTCTTCTGTTGAATCAAACATTGTAGATCACTTGAATCAACCCACTACACCGTCAAGCTTCTTAACCAACTTTGATATCTTTGACCAATCCAACATTCTCATCAATCTTCACACTTTGATATCAACCTTTAAATCCAAGGCTTTTCAACCTCAGATTCAAAAGAATCAAATTCAGAATTCTCTTTAGCTCCCCCTTAACTTCTGCTTGCCCCCCCTTAACTGATACTTTCTTCATACTTGCTTCAAATATCACTTTTTCTTCTCAAACCAAAACAGATATTTTTTTTTTACTTTCAACTGAATACATCTTCAAATTTCTTCACTATCAACATCAACACTTGCTTCAACTATTTACCTCTTCGAATCTTATCATCTCTTGTATTGAAAAAAACCATCATTAGTAACTTCTTCACAACCAACACCTTGAAATCTTCAAACAATGATACTTGATGTCTTGAACTCTTCAACATATAACATTTTGAACTCTTACACATAGTTCCCATACCTTCATTGTCTTCGCATATGTCTTTGATGAAACTTCTCCCCCTCATGATGATTAGGAGAATCCTGAGCATCATGAATAATCAAAGACATCATCATCAAATATCTCATTCACAGGAACTTCTCCCCTAAAAAGTTGGTTTACCATTCAAAGAACCCTATGTCCCCCTCAATCAAACATCTCATCCATATCAGAGTGCCCCCCCTCAAATCTAGCTCAAGTTGCTCCCCCTCAAATGATGGGTAATCAGCTAACATAGAAGCACATTTAGCAACTATTGACACAACAACTCATAGAATTGTGTGGCCTATTTTCAGTGTTGGCAACAGGGTAGCACTGATAGGACTTCCAGTCATCACTGAATCAAAGTGATAAAACTAAGTTCTCAGACTGTTCCGGCAATATCACAAAGATATGCAATTGGAATCACAAAGACTCGTGCAAGTGGCAAAGAAATATCATCATATCAATTAGGCTCAAATATTGATTCAACCTGGGACGCAGATTGAAAATCAATGACTCTTGTGCATAGAATATGAAGATCGGAGACCGGAGAGGATGTCTTCCTTGTTTCAATATCTAAATCTTCCGAGTGAAGATTAGATAGATGATGTGCTAATTCTCCGTGAGAAATTGAAACAAACATCTTTTAAGAGATATTTGAGTAGCTTGGTGGGGTGACACGAGTTATCGACACTGGGTCCATGTCTTGTTTCAATATTCATCTCCAAAGAACGAGAATGAATAGATTATGTGGTTACCCGGATAAGTGTATCGGTTTGGGAAGGATCTTCTTTTATTCTTTTTGATCCTGTCTCATACTCACCATTTTCTTTTAACTCCCCCTACACTCAAGCTCTCGGCATTTTACCTCATGCACACCCTCACAAACTAGGTCTAACCTAGGGATGTGTTTCTTGGGTAGATCCTCCGGCTCTGGAATGATCATAGAAACTTCTATATCCTATCACACATAAATTGATATCATGAAATGATATTCTTTGAAACTTTGAGTATATTCATACCAGAACGTGATATGATGGTGATTCAATTGTGATACAATATGTATATGGGGAACATATGTTGAACATAAATGGGGAACATTTGTTGATGAGAACATATGTTGAATAAATTCATTCAAATGCTCTAACAAGTGATGATTGATTGTAGGAAGCAAAAATCTTGATCGTGAATTCCAAAGAACAAAATTCAAACCCTAAACAGATAGACTCAGTAAGCACAGTGTATTCAAGAAATGAATCAACGATTAGAAAGTTTAATTGTGAAGAACAATTCACAATTAATAATCTGAATAAGAATTGAATCATTGAAATGAAATAACGTGCATTGAAATTAAATTGGAATTCAAGCGAGGGTATTTCCACCGAATAATTTCAACGAATATATGAGATGTGAAATAACTATGTGAAGAAAAAATATAACACGTGGAAATTCATGAAACGATTTAGAATCGGAAAGGAACAAACACAAGTAAGTTCCTGATGATGAACACCACGGTTAACGCAGTTATGCACAAGTTCTAAGCTAAGGGTTTAGAGGGATACTTACATTGAAGCGCATAAATGAAGTACGGGTCCTGAACTGAGTTATTCAAGAGCCACTAAGCATTGAAGACCGGGTCCTGAACTGAATTATTCAGGAGCCACCAACCTGCAAAATCAAACAGATTTTGGTATCCACTTGGATGTGGATCCTCTTTTGTTAGAGAAATTTGGGTTATAAGATGAAATCTTGTAAATCCCAAATCGTTCATCTATATAATCATCACTTACAAAATCATTTCTTTGAAAGTAAGAACCAGATGATTTTCTTTTGGATAGACTAAGAAGTTTATTTGTAGAATAAACTAACTGAGACTTACCAAAAGAAGTGTCATGGAAAAATTTGTTCTTTTGAACTTTCGGTTCCGAAGCAAATGATTTTGTATGAGCTACCTTTGTACTAGATCCCTTAACTTGCCAAATGAACTTACTAGTTGAATAACGATGTTTACCTGAACGATCAAGATGACAATCATAGAAGAGATTTGAATTACGAATCTGATCACTTGAGTTGACATTACTCCGTAAAGGACTATCCACATTGCTTGAATCATGAGCTTTGAAAATTGTCTTCTCAAGTTCCTTCACTTTGGAAGAAAGCTTGTTTCTCTCTTCAAGAAGATCATTAAGCTTCTTCTGTTGATCAGATCGCATTCGTTGCTCATTCATGATATTAGTCGATAATTCAGATAACTTGCTTGTAAGCTTCCTTATTTCAGCCTTAAACGCTTCCTTTTGATCCTCAAAATCTGCTTCCACAAGACTTGGCTTCTTAGGTTCAGCGATTATCTGTTCTAAGACACTCTTTTCATGTCGAAGAACCTTCTCTTTTTGTTTAAATTGATGTCTTACATCAGATAACTAATTCTGTAAGTCGACAATTTGTTTTTGAAGCTCAATACGTTTCTTGTCATCAACTTTACTCACTGAATGAACAACTTGGATTTCTTCTTTAAATTCATGCATCATATTCTGATATTTCCCGGCACGAAGACTCGGTTTCTTCAAAGAGTTCTTCAGCTGCCTCTCAAACTGCTTCCTCTCTAGGACAAGCTTCATCTCTAACTCAGATATTTTCTTTGAAAGTGTTTCACTTTTCAAATCAAATACCTTTCTTTCGTCTGTTAAAGTATGTTGAAGATCAGAAACATTCTTTGTAAGCTGCTCAATTTCTGTTTCAAACTTGTGTCTTTCATTCGCAAACTCTAATTCCACATTTTGCTTTTCCTGTCCAGCTTTGTCTTCTAATAATTTCTGAAGATCAGCCACTGTCCTTTGAAGCTCTAAAATCTCTTGAACATATTCTTCTCTGTCTTTTGCAAACCTGTTTCTTTCATTCACCAGATCATGTTCACTTTCATACATAACTTGTTGTAGAGTCTGGATTTGCTCAAGAAGCATCTCTTTTTCAGCATTGTGCTCATTATGCTCTTTGAATTTGAGAGATTCATACTCAGATTGAGTCGTTTTTAGAAGATTTTCAAGATCCACAATCTTCTCTTCTAAAACCAATGTAGGAACATAAGGTTTAGCTTCGACATCTGATTCTTGAGAAGAATTAATATCAGGATAAACCAGAAAATCAGAAGAATTAGATGAGTCTTTTGATTTGATTCTCAGAGTGTCTGAATTATATACAAACTTGACCCTATGATATTTAGGTTCATAATATACAGGATCATGTTTTTCAATCTCTTGCATATCTGAGAAGTCTTCCTTCATTTCAAAACCTTTTAAAGAAGGAAATCTGGTGCTCATTAACATACTTGAAAAATCATAAAATGTAGATTTCTTCTTAAGAGCTTTTTTCAACACATTTGGATTCTCATAACCTAAACCCCATTTAACATCAAGAAAATCTCTGAGAGCACTGGGTTTGTTTAGAAAAATTGTCCGTTCAGAAACACCTATTTTGTGAAGCTTCTCATCTAAAAATTGAATTATCTTGCTTGATTCCTTAATTTGCTTTTTACATTGAAGCTTTGTCTCTGCAATTTGTTTTTCAAAATCAAGCTCTTTTTCTTTGATCTGATTTTTCATTTGAAGGTCTTTCTCTTTAATCTGATTTTTCATTTGAAGCTCTTGTTCTTTGATATGATTTTTCAAATGAAGCTCTTTTTCTTTAAATTGAGCAACTGCTTTTGCAAGCTGTGTTGTAAGACTAGCCTTCTCACGTTCAAGTCTCTTTGTTGTATCCCAATCTCTTTCGTACTGTTTTTCATCATCAGATTCCATTGTTATCTGCACAGAGGATAATAAGGATCGTCAACAGAAACTTCGATTAGAAGTGTGAGTAGTGCACAAATGATTTATTTCAAACAAATCAAAAATTCTGAAGAAAATGGGTAAAAATAAACTTGAAGGACTAAAAATGACAAAACAAGAAACTTAAACGACTCAAAAACTTGAAAACACACGTACAAGGACTAAAATTGTAAGAAATTTGAAAAGTTTCAAGGTCAAGAACTAAAAGTGAAAAATAAAAAAAATTGACAAGAAAACACAACACAACTATTTAATAAAAGAAAAAGAAAGAAATGAAAAAACAATCAAACTTACAAGTACACTAGCTCAAAAATAGCTCAAACACATTCAAAAACACTCAAAAACAAGCACAAGACTCGAGATACACCACATGGCTCGAGATAGTGAAGAAAATGGCTCGAAATACGAAAAAAATGGCTCGAAATACACCCTTCACGCGCCTGCACGCGCTTTCACACGCGCTCCACGCGCCTCTCACGCGCGCACACGCGCCAGCACGCGCTTACCACGCGCCTGATGTCTCGAGCAGGGCTGACGTCAGAATGATATCATGCTTACGTCAGCAAGCGGTCAGCGGCGCTGACCGAGCGCTGACTGACTTCTTACCGTGCGCTGACCAACCGAAAACGCTCTGACTGAGCACTTACTGAGCATCTGACCGAGAATTATTGCTCTGACTGAGCATCTGACTTCTGACTCGAGTGCTGACTCACTTAATGAAGTGCTGATTCGAGCTCCTGGCCTCTATTTCGAGTCTGACCCACTTTTTCCACTTACCAAAGCCTTGAAAAACACCAAACATAGACTCGAGACATTCTAACTTGACCCACAAACAACTTTTTGCAAGAAATTCTTAAAATTTTGGATCAAACACCCAAATATTTCACCTTCTTCCTCAAGAAAAACTCAAGAACATGAAGAACACCTTCAACCCAAAAATTTTAAAAACACAAAATTAACCTCTAAAACTAAAAACAAATGGTAGATTCATGTCCAAAAACACTTTTTAGAAACAAATTCACTCAAAAACGAATCAAAAACATACTAAATCTCACAATCACTCATGACCTCCATTGATGAACTTTGAAGATCTTCAAAAATCAAAACTCAAATTTTGAAGCAAATTTCATCTAGAATGATTAGAGATGATTAAAAAACACACTAGAAACACAAAAACACACACAAATCTACAAGATCTACAACAAAATCTACAAATCTACACAAAAAATCTATAAAACTCATTTCTTCAAAAAAAACTTCAATTCTTCATCAAATTTCTTCAAATCTTCATCAAATTGTGCACAAATCTTCTGCCATAGCTCTGATACCAATTGTAAGTGCAAGAAACAATGGATTAAGCAATCAAATCTTCATTCCATGATGTCAATCTTTACAATATAAACTTTCTCTCTCTAGATTCTCTCTCTAGAACACACACATATGAATATCACAAATAATCTCCTTCCATCAAGTCTTTTTAACTAACTCCTTCTAACTCTCTATATATACCCTTGACCTTAACATACACATACATTGACTTTGCTAATTACAACTTTGACTTTTCTATTAAATGCTTTGACCTTTGACTTTCTTCATGACTTTCCATCTTTGACTTCCTTGTTTGACTTGCTTTGACTTCAACATTGTTTTCTCATCTTATGATCTCGGATACAATAATATTTGCTCTAACACATTTAAACATAACCCTATATATATAGGGGGAAGTTCATTTGTAAACCCAATAAATGTTGTAAACCGTGTAAACTCACGGTTGCATACGTAAATCAATGAAAACTCTTTTATGGAGTTGTTTAATATGATGAAAATGTTTCATATACTTAATTTTTGGTAAAATTGTTTCATGTGAAGGTGTTTTTTACGTAGAAATGAAAAGGTTTCACACAAATAATAGAAAAGTTTGATATGAATAGAAAACACCGAAATATGAAACACTTTCATCAAAAATTAAAGTATATGAAACATTTTCATCATATTAAATAATTTCATGAACCAATTTCCTTGATTTAATCTATGCAACCATGAGTTTACACGGTTTACACAATTTCATAGAAAACAAGCTTGTTCTCTATGTCTTTCATGACCTCTTGGCAGTACTTGATTCTCAGATCTTCCGTAAACTCGGATGAAGTAGAAAAGGCAAGAATCGACATAACATCAGACTCATCGGCCATGTATTTGAAGTAATCTTCAAACTCCTTTTCTGGAGCGTTACTCTTAGGTCGTGAATTGGTTTTTTCTACCATGTAAAGCTTGCACTATGCAATTAGGACATTCTTGAACTGCAACTTCTAAAGTGGTTAGTATTGACTTGTAAGCTTCCATTTACCAGTGATGAGGCAGAGAGATTCCTCAGGTGTGTAAAACGGTATAACAGATAAAGACATCTATAGGAAAAATAAAATTCCGATTTAGTTATTTGATTATAAAAACTTCTAATAAATTATTACCCTTAGAAAAATAAATTTATTTGACTATAATCCATATTTCACACGTGTCGGCGCACAGTTTGGGCACATCAACGCCGACCCCATGTTTATTTTTGGTAGGTAAGGACTTATACCAATCGCATTTTAAACGGAAACACGAGTTCTAGATCGTCGGAACATCGAATAATTAAATCCGTGCATATTTAGTTCCTCTAAGTGCATTTTGGGCCGGGACTCCTGATTATCACCAAAACAGATCGTACCATTTGGGACAGGATGTAATCTGGCCGGGACTCCCGATTATCGTAGAGTCTTTTTACCCCTTCCCCACTTCGGTTTGAACACGGACATTCAAGGTTTGGGCACTTCCAGCGCCCGCACACCTTACGAAAAAGATGTACCACAAGTGGATCGCACTACTGATCTATGATTTTAAACCTAAGGGGTTTTAAAATTTAGCCAGTTTTTTTCTTATTTTCAAAACTTTGAAAAACTTATTCAAAAACAATTTACATTGTAATTAAACTTTCCTTTTGTTTTAAAACGGTAATCCAAAAGATTAGATTTTTAAAACATGTTTTATCACAACCACGCATGTAAATAATCAACCACACATGTAAACAAGATAAAACATAAAAACTATTGTGTCATAGCCTTGCCCCTTAACTAATGTCGGTTTTGTGAGCCAAAATGAAAAATTCGACAGTCTTAAACCTATATGGACGAAAAAAACTACACATATGGCATGAATAACTGGCGCTCCCACTGGATCCAATATCCAAAGTCGCTCCTTCGATCTCCGTTTTCACTTTTGGCTTCTAATAATTTATTCTAACTATTACAATTTGAAACGGGTTGTAAATGGCACGCAGGCCTCCCGACTAATCTAATAAATTACAACTGGAAAAAGGTTGTAATTGGCACGCATGCCTCCCGTATCATAACGAATAAAATTTTTAAACCAACCAAAAATTTATACAATCCATAGGAGGTCTAAGGGCTCGACTAAGGTAACCACATACAATTTAATACAAATATATTAAATAACTAACTTGTGTCTTTTCTTGATGAAAAAACTTAAATTGCGGTTTTTATTTGAAAAATATAAAATTAAAACTAAATTTTATAATTTATCGAAAAACTTTTAATTTATTTTTTAGGTAATTTTACTGATTTAATTAAACCATTACGTAAAATAAATTAACTTTGACTTGGGTCAAAATCCCAACAAAACCTTTGGACCATAAACTTGGTTCCAAATTTCTAGGTTTGGGTTCGTTACAAAATAAAACTCTATAGGCCAAAAAGAGGGACTGGATTAAACCCAAAACACCGAAGCTTATCGAGGGTCGACACTCTAATCACCGCCACCAACCGTCGTCGATCGGCTATCGGCCGGCAAACAAATCCAGATAAAACTAATAAGCATGGCGGAATAAAAATAAAATCCCCAACAACAGATCTCATCCAATTCAAATACGGATACAAACAAGAGGGAGTTTTAGATATACCTTTAGGTTATCGAAAAAGATTATCCAGAAAGCTAACGGGAAGTACATCACTACTGCACCACTGTGAAATCTGAATGCTAGACCTCCTAAAGGATTACCCGAAAACACGAACCACATTGGTTTGCGCGTGTGTGTATAAAATCGATCACAAAACAAAAAGGGTTTCGGTTTGTGTGTGTTTGTGCGTCGATCGACGAGAGAGAGAGAGAGACAGAGAGAGAGAGAGAGAGAGAGAGAGAGAGAGAGAGAGAAAAGGAAAAAGGGGTTTTGTTTTGGTTTCTTTTCAGATAGAAAATTGATTTATGAAAGAATCCTTAGGGCTTCCTTGTTTATATAGTTTTCTAACAAGGTTAATACCCATGCCCGTTTAATTAAAAGCCCAATAACTTTTAGCTTTTAATTAAACCCATTAAACCCATTTAATTAATAAACTATTAATTAAATAAAACCTTTTAATTAATTAATTAACTATTATTTAATTTTGACTATAAAATATTTAACTAATATTTTATTAGCTCTAAATATGTAACGCTCCGTTTTTGGTAATTAAATTTTTATGAATTCTTGTGGCTATTTTAATTTTATTTAATTAAATTATCGAGGTGAGTAGTATTTAATTAATTAGGATGTATTTAATTGAGAAGATAGTTGAGCTTAATTGGAACTCGGGATCGGGCCATAGGAAGGAAGAGGTGGCCCGGGTATTTAATTTCCCTTTAGGCTTCAATTAGTTAGTTTGCTTATCAGAGAAAAACCAGAAAAAACCTAGAACCCCTAACCTTCTCTCTAGAAGCCGCCAACCCCCGTTGCCGTTGTGTTCACCGGGTAAACCCTTAGTTGCCGGAGAGTACATGTTCCTCTGAGAAGTTACCGACCGTTGCTCGTAGGTTTATCTTTGGATAAGAGGTAAGAACCCTATTTTCTCTTTTGGATGTTAGAATCGATAGATGAATCGCTATTTGAGGATTAGATGATGTTGTAGTCTTAAAACCGTGTAATATAAGAATAATAGACTTCCTTGATTGCGGTTATTGGGTTAGAAATCAATTATAATGAGTTTGGGGTTAAATTTCAGATTTCCCATCAGGATTGCGCAGCCGTGGGAGATCGGCTCATTCTCCCTCGTTAACCGCGGCTTCAAGACTCATTGTTCTTCAATCTAACCGGAGGGATCGAGCATCGGAGGCTCCAGTAAGGAGAAACAACTGGCCGAAGTTGACTGATTTTCCAGGAAAGCGAATTCGGTAATTTGGGGATTTAAGCAGCGTATGTGTGAGCGATTCACGAAGGCAAACGGCAGAGAATCAAGTGTGGTTTGTTAATCGATCGCAAGTTATAAATTCTAACCTCCTTCAATCAATGGATTTGGGTATTTGAGAACCAATTGGTGTTTTGTGTATTTATTTATGTTATAGATTAGTTCTATATTGTTTTAGTATTGTGTATGACTATGATTATGGCTAACTCGTTGAATTTGGAGATGTGGGGTGAAAAAACCCACATTTTTGGTCGAAACCCGCGGAAGGGGTTGATAACGCAGGGGTATAACCCGCCGATTGTACTGTTTTGCCTGGTGACTTTTTGGTGCGGGTTTTGGTTGGGGTTTTCTCGAATGTATTCCCGTAAGGGATGGTAAATAAGGATGAATGGTGAAGTTTGGTAGGAGTTGAACTAGTTTAGCTATGCTAAATACATTAGATGTCGGGACTAGATTTAGGAAGCCATTTTCGGGTCCGTTATTGGTATGCTTATATATGTAAATGTGCTTAGGTGTTACGAATTGAACAATTGGCTTGTGAAAGTGTTTGGTTGCTAGCATCTCATCAGGTGAGTACTACTACTCGTATTCTATGTTGTATGTATATGTATGTATGTGATTGTCAGTTTTTCAGTTAAGGGTCAGCCTCATGCCCTGGTAAGTGAAGAAAAAGGGTCAGCCTCATGCCCTAGTAAGTGAGGAAGGGACAGCCTCGTGTCGTTTATGAGTCAAGGAAATTCAGTTCTGTCTTGTGGAGACAGAGGTTCAGTTATGTGCATTTGTGTATGTATGATGTAAGGTATTGGTAGTACATGCTCACTAAGCTTTTCGCTTACCCGTTGTTGTTTAGCCTTTTTCAGGCAGCAATTCGGGTACGGATAAGGGAAATGCCCCGGCTTGACTCCAGGCTCAGAAGACAGTTCCAGATTCCTTAAAAGCATACGTTTTTAGCAGGAGACTTATATTTTAATTGTTTTTGTTTGTTTTAAACGAAATTATTTTACTACACCGTTGTTGATATAAAATTTATGGCAAAATAGTTTATTTATGGTTTTTCGGAAAGTGGTGTTACAACTTGGTATCAGAGCCTAGGTTTAAGAGAATCAGCATACATGCTCGAGAGAGAGTGTGTGTGGTTGGACTTAAAACCAGGTTAGGACTTTAAAAATAAGATTTCTAAACACTATTCAACAAGTCGGGTGAAGAACTATGAAGAGAGACTCTAGGCATGTTCTTGTTTGATTGTTGCCTAGGGTCTTGACGCATGGTTTAAAATCCGACTCTAGTTTTCAAAGAATTTTCAAAAAGGGAATTGTCAACTGGAGCTTCGAGACGGGGTGAGTAAATATGTTCAGTAGTTCAGTATTTACAGATTTTAATAGCATGAAGATGAATGTTAGATTATGTACCTATGTTTTATGGGATCAGTAGAATTTTACATGGTTTCAGTGTTCAGTATGGTTTCAGTGTTCAGTATGAGTAGTGCGGAAGATTGTTTAGTATCCAGTATTTGTAGCACAGTTTGATTTTATGAAGTATGAATGTGTGTGAATTATGTGAATACATGTGAATAGTTATGACAGCTATGCTAGGAGCTAGTGTGCCTTAGCATAGGAGAAGGATTTTCATGATTTGGGTTGTGCGCAAATTACATGTTATGTGAATTATGATGACAGTAGGAATAGGTTGCTTGTGCACATATAGTAGAACTAGTTTGACTAATCGGTAAATCGGGATGCCTAGTGACGAAGTTATAACCAAGTCTGTATCGTATGGGCGGGAATTTTTGTGGAAAAATCCCGGGCATGTTCTTGTTTGATTGTTGCATTGGGGTTCGAAACATGAATCTCCCACCTAGCTGAGTTATAATACTATAGGGCCCGTGCTATTATAAACGCCGGTACAAACTTGATTTTGATGGAATCATAAGGAATCTTGAGATGCTGATGAAGGGTTAAGAGGGTTGTATAGGCGCACTAAAGTTTAGTATTGGCCTATATAGACAGTACTCCAGGTGGGCAAGTGTAAAGACATTCCAGTAGTGATGTATGCGCACTTTAGAGCTAGTTGTATATGTAGACAGCACTTTATGTAATCAGGTGTTAAGACTTTTCAGTATTGCTTAAGCGCTAAAATAAGGTTGCATGCACACCTTTGAGTCAGTTGCCTATGTAGACAGAATTTCAGCAAGCAAATGTTTAGAGTGCACTTTGATACATCTTGCCTAACTAGTGTTATCCCAAACTTCACACTGGTAGTACTCAGGAACCAGAACCACCAGAATGAGACTGAGACCCCGGATCTATGGGAAGTGATTGTTTCAGAGGTTGGAGAGACACTCCAACAGTTATTGCTAGGATAGTTCATATAAATGAGGGATGCAGTTATCCAATTGATGAACCAGAAAATCGAGGTAGCCCTAGCAGCTAGGAACCATGGAGTCGGAGGCTCGCATCAGGTGTAGAATCAGGGACGTAGCTATAAAGGCATCGTAGCATGTCTGTACTGGGGATAAGTTATAAGTCATGATTGGAGGTCAGTTTAAGGAGTCGTTGAGGGAGTTGTATATGCCGTAGATAGAGGTAAATAGGATCACGAGTGAATCATGAAATTTGGTGCAAACAGTTGGGTCGGTTAAATACATCACCGACAAATTCCAACCGAAGTCACTAATCAGTTCTAAATATGTGACTATGGAGAAGACAAAGAAGTACCGTTACCTTGATGTACTCGGGGTTGATACTAGGGAAATTGTGACGACAAAGAGGTGTCAGGATCTCAACCAGATGATGGAAGTAGTTCGAGTCAGAGAGCTATACTTGGAGGAGCTGCAAGGCAAGGAGAGAAAGCCGGATCAGACGGCAACCGGAAAATAAGCAGAAAGGTTTCAAGCTAGCAGATCAGAGAGATCTTCCGAAGGGTAACACGTGTGGTCAGAATCATCGCGAAGGAGGTCGAGCTAGAAGAGCGATTCGTTTTATATGTGGCAAGCCTGGCCACATAAGTATGGATAGTGGGGTAGCTCTGAAGTTAGAATTCCAATGTTATTAATTGGGATATTTCAAGTCTTTGTGCCCTAAGCATGCGGGAACAATAGTTCAGGCGTCACTACCAACTACTCTTTGGGTTATCGTTGGCAGCTCGGATAAGTAAAATGGGGCTCCGAGGAGTCGAGGCAAGGCCTTTTAGCTTAATGCGAAAGAGGCCAAGTCAGCATCAGATGAAGTTGCAGATATGTTTTCGTTTAAGGCATAGCTTCCTTAGTAATTGTGCCTTTTGCTTTATTGATTTAAGATAATCTTATGCTTGGAGAATTAGATAGTCTTTTAACCATAGAAATAGAGAATGATAAGTTCATATTATAACTAGCATTTATAAGGATTGATTGTTAGAGGCTGGTGGAGTGAAATTTGGGTAGACCTCACTCGCTTAGGACGTAAGGAGCTGGTATGACTGTTAGGATGGATAGGTTAGGTACGTTTCTAGTGAATTCCCACTCTGCCTTAGTTTTATTCGATTCGGGGGCGAGCCGTTCCTTGGTATCACATCTTTGGTAAAGGCATCAACCATACATTCGGAACTCTAGGCAAACCTTTAGCATTTTAAGCAGTAGATGATAAATCCTAGATATGGCTAGCGTGTGCTCAAGGGATGTGTGATAGGGCTCAGTAGGATTAAGTTCCTATAGAATTAATTCCAATTAGGATGAAGGAGATCAACGTGATAGTCGAGATAGATTGGTTGGGCCATCTCCAGGTCATGATATGATGCAAGAGCCAACGAATTTCAGTTCAAACCTAGTGGGGGAGAATTAAGCGTTAGGGGTAAAGGAAGTAATTTTGGTGAATACACTAGTATTTAGCTTATGTAGCTGGTGGTTAATAAGATGGAAAAGAATTTGATAGTCGCAGTGATGCTAGGCATTAGGGAACTATCAGATGTAATCCTAGAGGACCTAACTGGCATTTTCCACCTGACTGGCATTTTTCACCTGCCAGATCGAGGGGACAGTTGGTTTCGAAGATTTAACTTTGTAGAGAAATCTAGTTTGAGGTCAGTGAATAAGATGTAGAGAGAGCAGCCTTGGGAACCAGATGAGTATGATACAAATTTGTTGTGTTCCTAAATGGACGGATGTACGCTCAGTCACATCCATGAACATGCTATGTGTTAGTGTTAGGTTTATAAATAGAAGTTGAGGGACCTTTTGTGAAAGTTTTTCTTTCTTAGGGATGAGGTATAAATACCTCATTGCCATGTTTTGTATGACAAGCTTCTGGATATGAATGACATATGATTTTCTCTCTATTCTCTCTCTACTTTCTCTCTCTACTTGATTTCATCATCTACATGCTAGATCTATCATGATCATGCTTAGATCATGTTAGATTGATTCATCTTTACATCTAACAAGTGGTATCAGAGCTGGATTTGCTGATTAAGTGAAGATTTATCATGTGAATTTGTTGAAGATTTGAAGAAAATGAAGAAAACTTGAAGAATTCAATTTTGGAGCAAATTTGAAGACATATTACTTGATTATTCATGAAATTGTGTATAATTTCATGAATCTATCAAGTTTTATGTATTAGGAGTGATTTGTGATCATTAGAAAGTGTTCAGATTTGAATTTTTAGTTGAAATAAGCTGAAAATCGTGATTTGTTCGAAGATGTTCTTATGTCTCGATTGGTTTGAAGGTTTGAGGGTCTCGAGTCTGTTTTTCAAAGTATCTCGAGCAGAGCGGATAGGTTAGGTGTCTCGAGCTAAGAATTACTGATATCTCGAGCCAAGTTGTATTTGTGTCTCGAGCCAAGTATTTCCAGTGTCTCGAGTCAAGTCTTTGTGTGACTCGAGCCAAGTAGTGTTTGTGTCTCGAGCCAAGTCTTTTGTAGGTCTCGAGCCAAGCATTTTGTCTCTCGAGCTATCATTAACTTGAGTTTCTCGATCATAATCTCGAGTCATCAAGTTGAGTTCTTCAAATTCATAAATTGAGATTTCATATAAAAATCAGTAATAAAGATCCGTTTAAAGATGAGTCTAGCGAATAGAAGAGATGATATGTCAATGGGATCAGAGACGAAAGCACCAGTGTTGTTCAAAGACGAGTATGAATTGTGGGTCTTACGATTCAAACTATATATCAGGAGAAAGAAAGATGGAGATAAATTTCTTCATTCTATTCTGCATGGTCCTCATCCTATTCCTGTTACCACACTTGATGGAAGAGAAGTGCCGAAAGATTTTTCAGAAATGGATGTTGCTGAAAGAGAAAGATTTATGATTGATGTTGAAGCTCAGAACTATCTAATTCAAGCTATTCCTAATGAGATCTTTCGAAAATTAGATAGTTATGATGAGTCAGCAAAATCCATCTGGGATCAACTACAAAAGATAATGATGGGTTCCAAAAATCTTATGGATAGGTATGAGAATTTCAAAATGAAGGAGGATGAATCTCTAGAAGAGGCTTACGATAGATTTGTGGAACTGATGAATGATATGAAGGAAAATAATATCATTCGATCAGAAATGGATTATATTGTGAAGTTCATTAACAACCTATCTTCAGATTGGAAACAATTTTCAAGGTTTGTGAAGCAACATAAGGTTCTGAATGAATTGAAAGTTTATGAAGTATATGAGAATCTTTTATTGTTCGAGGAAGAGCTGAATGAAATTGCTGCTGAAAGAAAGAAGAAAGAAAAGACTGAAGCAGATACTTTGGCCTTACTTGCTGAAAAAAGAGAAAGCTAAGAAGAAAGTAAGAAAAGGCAAAGCTAAAGTTTTTGAAGCATTTGAAGATGAGGAGGAAGATGATGAAGAAGAATATGATGAAGATGAAAAGGATCAAATGTTGCAAAGTTTATTGAGTCTAACTGAGGCCTATAAGAAGAAGTATTATAATAAGTCTGGATCCAACAACCGAAGATTTTCCACTAGAGGTGGTCGAGGTTTTAACAGAAACTACATGCAAAGTTCACAAGGGTATCCTCCTCGGGTTGAAAATCAGTATGTTGATAAATATGCAACCAAGAAAGAGGAAATTGTCAAAGATACTCCTGAAAGAACAGAGGAAATGAAAGGTCAAGCAGGTATTATCTGTTACAAGTGTGGAAAGACAGGGCATATTGCTAAAGGATGTACCACTAAAATGACAAAGGTGGAACTGCTGAGGAAGAAGTTGGAACTTGCAGAGAAACAAGAACAAGGATTGGTTCTGATGGCTGATGATGAAGAATGGCTGGATTACTCTGACAACGATGATCAATCACAGATGTGCTTTATGGGCTTGATGGAGGAAGAATCAAAATCAGATGAAGACATAGAGAGTGATGGAGAAACTTCAACGGTATGCTCTTTCTCTCTTGATGATCATAAAAGAAAAATGCTTGAGGTGACAACATTAATTCATAACAAAAATAAAGAACTCGAACTTGTCATTTTAAAACAAACTAACGAAATTACTGATTTGTTGCAACAAAAAGAACAATTAAGTTCTCAATGTGCACAATTGCAACAATCCGTGAATGAGTTTGAGACAATTCGAGCTGAACATAAGTCACAAAAGCTAGAAATTGATTTTTTAACCATCAGCTTGAGTATGGAAAAAGAAAATGTTTCTAAGCTAAATAAGATGATTTCAGATCTTGATCTTAAACTTCATAAGATAGGTCAAACTAAGCATACAATTTTCTTGAACAAACAAGTTAAGTTTAGAGATTATTACTCCAAAGAAGGTCTTGGCTACACAAATCCGAATTATTTGAAAAAGACTCTTGGAGTTAAAAATCCAAATTATTTGCAAAAAGCTCTTAAAGAAAAAGCAGCATTTTATGACCTTACAAGCATGTTAATGAGTAAAAGCTTTCCTTCATTAAAAGGGTTTCAAATGAAGAAAGAATTTTCAGAGATGCAACATATGAAACTACATGATCCTATGTATCATGATTCTAAATATCATAGGGTCAAGTTTGTGTATAATGATGATACTCTGAAGATTAAATCCAATTCACTCAAGGATGATCCAGTACATTTTATATACCCAGAATCGTCAAGCAATGTTGTAAAACCATACATATCAACCAAGGATTTAGAATGTAAAGTTTCAGATCTTGAGAAACAAATTGAGGATCTGAAAGTTCAGAATTCAATTCTTTTAAACAAATCAAAGAACTTTCTTCATTGGAATACTACTGATGTTGATTCTAAACCAATTTCACTGGTGTCAGAAATACTAAATGATTTAGTTTGTACTGTGTCAACATCGGTAGAAAACAGAAATTCTTCTATTGACAATCCTGAACTCAATCAGAATTTGAAAGAAGGTGTTGATGATGAGCAGGAAGAAGTTGTTCGTGTTGTAAATAACAAAGGTTATTTTGAGTTCAAAGAATCATCAGCAATGTCAACTGATGATGTTGAAGTTCCTTATGTTTTTGAATCTCTTGATTCAAAACAAACCGTAATTGATAACACATCTTCTGCTCCATCATATTCAGTAACAACTTCAAATGGTTTATCTTCAATTGCTTTGTCGAAAAGTGGTAGTGAATTGGGTGAATCTTCACAAGGATCATTGGATTCATCTCTGAAAAATTCTGAACCTTTCTATTCATCAACAAGATCCAAAGTTTGCCACTTTCATGATGAAATCACTTATTTAGAAAAGAAACATGAACAGGAAAAACGAAGTTTTCAAAACACACTTCATCAATTAAAGACAGAACTTTCTCGTCAAAAGTGTGATACAAAATTTTGGAACAGCAAATGTGTAACCTTAATAAGAACTATGATAGATTGGTTGAACGACTGTCTATATATGAAGAAGGTCTTCACTATGCTGGGAAAAACCAAAAGATTGTACATACTTCGGTCACTCATGCATACATCAACAATGTTCAGTTCACTCAGGGAGTAAAATCTATGTTACGGAAATTTCAGCATCAAATTGATTTGAAAAAGCAAAATCCGAACATGGTGTTCCCTGAGGAAACTGATTCATCTACTGCACCTGCTCCAATTAAGTTGAAATCATTTGATTTCTGTGCTAACCCATCTACAGGAAGATCCAACAGTGTGAGCATTGAGAAGACAAGAAACAAGAAGTCAACGAAGATAAATGTTAAGAAATTAGATTTTAGTATGAAATCTAAAATAGCAAGTTTAGTGTGGGAAACAAACTGAGTTCTAAAAATAATGTACCTTCAAAATTCAATTCTATGAATAAAAGGTCTACATCTGTTTCTTCAGTTTCTCATGCTTCAAGTTCTTCAAAGGATATACATCATACTAAATCTAATTTCTCTACTACTCTTCGTTCTTCAATTCCTCGATATGTTCCATATCATGTTTTTAATATGCTTAGAGGCACAAAGCATTACTGGGATTCTATATCTTGTATTGTTAAGAGTGTTACATGTAGTGGACCCATTTTAAAATGGGTTCCTAAATCCACCTGATTTCCTCATTGCAGGCCAGTCATAAATGGTACCTTGATTCGGGGTGTTCGAAACATATGACTGGGAGGAAAGAGCTTCCGTCTAATTACAAAAAAGAATATGGAGGCTCAGTCAAATTTGGCAATAATGAACTTTCACCGGTTGTGGTTCATGGAGATATTGTGTGTAAGGATATTACAATCAACAATGTAGCACATGTCGAAGGTTTGAATCATAACCTATTCAGTATTGGCAAATTCTGCAATAAAGATTTAGAGGTAAATTTTAACAAACGTAGATGTGCTGTCAGAACTGAATTGGGTAGAGAATTATTAGTTGGCACTCGGAAAACTAATCTCTATACAATCAAACTTCGACATATGCTTGCAAATAAATCTCAGTGTCTCATCACAAAGAAGTCTTCTCATCAGTCTTTACTCTGGCGTCGTCGACTTTCTCATTTGAATTACAGATACCTTGATAGATTGGTAAAACAAAGGTTAGTATCTGGTATTCCAATGATCAAGTTTGAACCTGATCAAATGTGCTCAGGTTGTGCTCAGGGTAAAATGAAAAGAGCATCTCATCCTCCCAAACCTGAACAAGGGTCCAAATCTCCGTTGAGTTTAATTCATATGGATCTATGTGGTCCAATGAAAACTGTCAGTCTAGCAGGTAGAAAATATGTTTTAGTCATCGTTGATGATTATTCAAGATATACTTGGACAAAATTTTTGAAAACAAAAGCTGAAACATCAAATTTAATAATAAATTTCATCAAAGCTGTTCAAGTACAACTTAAACTACCTGTTCAGACTGTTAGGACAGATAATGGGACGGAGTTCAAAAATCACGTGTTAAAAGGTTTTTACAATTCTTTAGGAATTACACAAACTTTTTCAGCAGCACGAACTCCTGAACAAAATGGTGTAGTTGAGCGTCGTAATCGAACGTTAGTTGAAGCAGCTCGGTCAATGTTAGCTCAAAGTCAATTACCTCAGTACCTATGGGCTGAAGCTGTGAATACTGCTTGTTATACACAAAATAGATCTATAATTCATCGGAGATTTGGAAAAACACCCTATCACCTTTTGTTTGGAAGAATTCCAAATATTGATTATTTTAAAGTGTTTGGGTGTCCTTGCTTCGTTCTTAATGAAACTGAGAATTGGGGAAAGTTTGGACCTAAGTCTGATGAGATGATCTTTGTGGGATATTCAGATTGTTCAGTCGCTTATCGAGTATTCAACAAAAAGTCGAGAGTTGTGTATGAAAGTGTAAATGTTAGATTTGACCCATTTGTTGAGCTTTCTTCAACTGTATCTTCTAATGCAGATGCTGTGTCTAATAATGTTGTGTTTACAGATGCATCTTCATCCACAACTACCTTCATTGACCCTCCAGCTACATCAAATGAGTTAGACAGTTTATTTGAGTATTTTTATGATGACTTGTATGGCACTAATCAAACATCTTCGTCTAATGCAGGTATATCATCTACCCCTTCAAGTTCGGCTACTCCCTCATCTGAAGTTTCTCCAACATCGTCTTTCCCATGTCAAGATCTACCCAGTATTGAATCCTCACCTTCATCATCTCCCATAGTTATGGATAGTTATCATCTAGATACTACAGTAGATGATCATGTTCAGTCGTCTTCTCATGACGTATGTGATAATGATCTCCTTCCTGATGGGAATGAACCCCTTACTACGCAACCTGCATCAACTAACGATGTCTATGAATCCTCTTCTGTAAATGATCAAACACCTTTACCACATATTGCCAAATGGACAAAGGCTCATCCTATTGACTTGATCATAGGTGATCCTACTTCAAGTGTTCAAACACGAGCTGCAACCGCAAATGAGTGTAACTTCTCGGTATTCTTGAGTACTATTGAACCAACACGTGTCTCTGATGCTTTACAAGACTCTGATTGGGTTACTTCTATGCAAGAGGAGCTCAATCAGTTCGAGGCATTAAAAGTGTGGCGTTTGGTCAAATTACCTGAGTTTAAATCAGTTATTGATACCAAGTGGTTATTCAAAAATAAGAGAGATGCGAATAACATAATTGTTCGTCACAAAGCATGACTTGTGGCCAAAGGTTATCGTCAACAGGAGGGTATTGATTACGATGAAACCTTTGCTCCTGTTGCTCGACTTGAAGCTATTCGCATGTTTTTGGCATATGCTGCATATAAAGACTTTACTGTCTTTCAAATGGATGTCAAAACAACATTTCTTTATGGTCATTTGAAAGAAGAGATCTATGTAGCACAACCAGAAGGATTTGTAGATAAAGAACATCCATATTATGTCTATGTTCTAGACAAGGCTTTGTATGGCTTAAAGCAGGCACCACGTGCTTGGTATGAGGAGTTGTCTAAACATCTGCTTTCCAAGGGTTTCAAGAAAGGTTCGGTTGATTCAACATTGTTCTTGATGAAGGAACGAGAACATATTGTTTTTATTCAGATTTATGTTGACGATATTATTTTTGGATCTACTAGTAGGGAGTTGTGTAAAAAGTTTGAGACTGTGATGACTGAAGAATTCAAGATGAGTATGATGGGAGAAATCAATTTCTTTCTTGGGCTACAAGTGCGACAATTTTCCGATGGCATTTTCATAAATCAATCTAAGTATATCTTTGATCTACTTAAGAAGTATGATATGTCTGGATGTCATTCGATAGGAACTCCAATGGCTACTGGAAATTCAATTGGTCCAGATCATGAAGGGAAGGATGTAGATTTGAGGAATTATCGTAGTATGGTTGGTTCTTTAATGTATCTCACTGCCAGCAGACCTGATATCATTTTTGCAACATGTGTATGTGCCAGATATCAAGCTAAACCAAAGGAGTCTCACTTAGCTGCAGTTAAGCGTATTTTTCGTTACTTAAAAGGGACACCGTACTATGGCATTTGGTATCCAAAAGGTCTTGGATTTGAGCTACAAGCGTATACTGATGCTGATTATGGTGGGTGCAATATGGACCGGAAAAGTACATCAGGTCATTTGCAATTCCTGGGGAATAAGTTAGTATCGTGGGCATCCAAAAAGCAACAGTGTGTATCTACCTCCACGGCTGAATCTGAATATGTTGCTGCTGCGAGTTGTTGTTCGCAAGTACTTTGGATGCAGTCGCAACTTCGTGATTACGGTCTTGAGTACAAAAAGATCCCCATCTATTGTGATTCCAAGAGTGCTATAGCCATCTTAGCTAATCCGGTTCAACACTCGAAAACCAAACACATTGATATCAGGTATCATTTCTTAAAGGATAATGTGGAAAAAGAAAATATAGAGCTGTATTTTGTTAATACTGAATATCAACTTGCAGATCTGTTTACTAAGGCTTTAGATGAGAAACGATTTAAATTTCTCATCTCTAGACTTGGTGTGATTGACAAAAAGATCTAACAGTTTTCTAATCTGTATTTCCTTATATACATAGCAGGATAATGAAATACTGAGTTAAGTATGGTCATTGGACTTCTATGTATATTTTGAAATACAGCTTATCTGTTACATTTGATTTTATGTCTCAAGTTGATTGTTTTTGGTATTTTATTACATTCTTTGTTACTAATATGTTTGTTTTTGAGTATATTGTTTCATCAAGGGGGAGCTTATCTGGTACAGGTTAGTACAGTTGATGTTGTTTTGCCTTTTACAGGTAAATTCAGGTATGCAAAGGTTAAGGGGGAGTAGTACGTATGCTTAATGGTAGGGGGAGTACTACTGTTTTACTTCTTGAATTTTGACTCGAGACTTACATTCGACAAGTATTTCGAGTTAGGTAATTCGAGTCATACAATCTTCTTATTTGACTCGAGCTTTGTCCTCGAGACATAGATCTCGAGTCATACCTCTCGAGCGTTATAATGTGCATGCTCAATATCACGTGTTCAACTAACTCGAGTCCTACATGAGAAAACCTGACTCGAGACATGAGCTCGAGATATCTATCTCGAGTTCTTCGTATTACATTCTTAAATTTCTGTTTAAAACAAACTCGAGTCATGTGCTCGAGATATCTATCCCGAGTCGTGCATTTCCAGCCATGGGTCTCGAGTCATGTGTCTCGAGATTTACATTGTGCATGAGCCTAAACTTGAGTCTAGTATCTCGAGCCATGTATCTCGAGTTGGTTATACTTGATTCGAGATAAGTGCTCGAGTAATGTATCTCGAGTCGATGTTCATGTATCTCGAGTCTTCTATTATACTTGCATGAATTTGGTGTGGTTATACTGACTCGGGACATGTATCTCGAGTGACATGCATCTCGAGTCTTGTATCTCGAGTACCTGAGCTTGAGTTGGTTAAAACTAATACGATTCATGTATCTCGAGTCATATATCTCGAGTCCTGTATCTCGAGTCCTCTACATTATGTGAATGACTTCATTGTATCAGATTGACTCGAGACATGGGCTCGAGACATATATCTCGAGTCCGTTCATATATCTCGAGCGGTTTTTTCGAACACATATCTTTTCATATTTTTCCGCTCGAGACATGCGCGGCCCAATTACATAGTGCCACGTGTTCAAGTCATTATGAGTTTCATATCCTCTTGCATACTCTTCTATAAATACATCCTTTCTCTCAACATTTCCAATCTTTCTGGAAATTCTTTGCTCGTGCGGATCCTGTTCAAGTTGTTGCTTCCTGCTTAAGACTGTGTTCTCATAGGATATTACTTAGTATTGTTTAGTGTGTCTTTTGTATATGTATCCCGGGTTCTACGAAGCCTATAGGTATTCACTCGATCATATATCGATTAGGCTAGTAGTTTAATGTTTTTGTATGAACTAATCTTAACACACGGGTTCACATCTCGGGATTGTATCTTTCGTATTTTAAACATATAAGTGTGAATGACCCGTTGTTCCGGATCATATGGACTTGAGACTTTGGACTTCGTAATTTCGTGTTTACCTTAAGATTGACCTTCAAATCTGTGAACTTAATGGAATTAATGTTTATAAGCCTTATAATAAACATTTCTTGTAAAATACGGGTTCTGAAATTTAATATCAAGAATTCGTCATATCTAGAATCTCACTCGAGACATAAGTCTCGAGTGGAGATGAAAGAGAAAAAAAAAGGGCTTATATATCTTTAAAAGACAAAACTCTAATGTTTTTTATGAATTACAGCGATGGAGGACTATTTTTTTCCAGACTCAGATGATATGGCGATTTCAGACATACTCTCGGTGCAATCCACTCCACATAATCCGAATGTTGATGTGGATAGACAATTAATTCGTCCGTCGTTATTCCTGCCATCGATCTCAAACAATGTTCCATTCAACCCGCATGCAAGGATGGGCGCTCCGGTGATCACTGCCATTTTACGAAACCATCCATTGTACACAGTTCTTACAAAGATGGTTGAAGTACCTATGATTTATGTACAACAAGTATGGAACACACTGCAATTTCATGCTGATCCGGATAATCATCACTTTACCGCTAAGCTGGATCACTACACTATCAGCTTTGGCGTCAACAAATTTCGCCGTCTATTTGGCTTTCCGGAAGTGACTAGTCGACCAAATGCTAATCAGTTTGAACCATTTACATCATTGGCAGTTGCAATGGCCGGAGTAGAATCTGTTGGTCATCTGGGGAAAATAAATGCACCGTCTCAGTTTAACAAGTCCAAGCTTCCTCCAACTTATAACACATTATTCACTATTCTGAGTCGTTGTTTGACTGGAAAGAGGACAGCTCAAGATACTGCAACACAGTCGTTTCTGGTTTTATTCTATGGAGTATTATTCAACAAGCATTATGATTATGCTTCGTTGATATTTTACGATCTCAAGGAGCTTCTAGCCAAGCGACAAAAGCATCTACCATTCCCAAGGTTTCTCAGTATTCTTATAGAAAGTGCAATGGAGCGTAATCCGGCTATTCCACGTCGATCAGATGCGGAGAAGGTCAAGATTCATGATATGCAGTCTATTAGATATCAAAGCAGGAGTTTCCTCCGGAGGTTCCTTTGTTTTCAGAGCTTCTGGCGTATGCTGATCAGAATGTGGCATGTGTGATAGAGTATAGGGCTAGTTTTGCACCTATGGTCCAACCAGAACCGGAGGGACCTACCCAAGGTGTTATCCCTAGAAGTGAGGGTATAGTTCGTAGGGACCAAAGATCACGGGATCTTGGTCAGGGTGTGATGAGGGAAAATATCGAGAGGGGTACAGGTGGGGCCCATTCTGATCAGCTAGCTCACTCATCAACTGTAAATATTGCTGCACAAATTGGCCAGATAAGTTCTGAGATACCAATGGATGATGTTTTTGCTGCTGTGGAAGATGATCAAGGTGTAAGCTCACATGTTCAACAACCTATGACCGAGGCTTCTATGCCAGACTTTGATCTATCTCCATTTCATGAGACGTTCTTAGATACTGAAGAAGTGGCAGAGTCGTTGTTGGAGCTCTCACAACCAGATGATGATATTCCTGAAGTACAGTTTTATTCTCCGAATGAGATGGCTCAACGACTAAACCGACTTATGGGACATGATTCTTCGTCTGAGGACAGCTTAGATGCAAGTGATGACCAGTTTATGGATGAGGATGTAGATACTCAAGCACCTACTGAAGAACTTCCAGGGTCGGATGATGATGTTGATGATAGTGATGATGATGATATGCCTGATCAAGGCTCGAGTCATTTGTTGACTCAAGGTGATATAAGGACGGATGAGGGAGCTTTAGTTGAAAATCCGGAAGTGAGGATGAGTGTTGGGGAAGTAGAAAAAGATGGTGAGTGTGAGACAGGGGCCAGAAAAGAAGTATAAACCCCTCCCCAAGCCGAGTCTAGCTGGGTAGCCACAACTTCTAGGGGTGAGCATATGTTGCCACCACCTATTGAACAAGACATGAGACACCCACTCATGCAATGCTCAACCCAACCAAGCCACTCTACCGTTTCTCAACAAATGGTAGTTTCATCTTTCCACGGGGATATATCACAACTTGTACCTATTCCTCAGTTGGAAGTTGGTGGTACCGTCACAGTGAGGCAGCTGCCCCCACCCACGACTTCAATTGTTTCCACATCGAGTCTAGATCCACTTGTAACTAATACATCTCTTTCTTTGGCTAGGACACAGGTGCAAACCACCTTTGCAGGAGGCTTCAGTAGCCCTGCCGGAACCACCGTAGTGAGTTCTGCATTTGTTGCGGGCTTGCCAGGATCGGAGGGAAATCCCATCAGTGTTAACATCACGCCAACGCTGAACATGGGTTCCTTGAGTTCCACTCTTGGATCAACGAGAAGTCTCAGTGACCTCGGTGTTAGTTTACCCGCATCCACTATTATCACGGAGCAAAGGCAGCAGTCTACCATTTTGGGTTCTTCCTCAACACCCATTGGTAGTTTCTCATCTGCTTCAATTCCAGCTGCCACATCTTCCACAGTGCCTGTATCATCCGCATCTACTACACCATCTGTCTCTGTACCGCCTCCGACTGGCACGGCTTCAACCCCAGATATTGATCTCTCCCGTATTCATGTAGTAGCCACTGCAAACCAACTGATTACACGTTCCATGTATCGGGCGAATAATGAACAGATGGCGAATGTTATTCAACAGCAGACGGCCCAAATTTCAGCCTTGGAGAAGCAAGTAGCATTGTTAGCTAAAGGCAAAGCTCCAATGCCTAATCCTCCATCACAGCCTTCTCATTCAGCGGCTGATTCTCTTACTATTCCTGAATTAAAGGGGTTGTTGTTTTCCAAACTCTTGGAATCCGGGAATGCAGAAGATCGTGATCTTGTCGGTGTTCTACAACAACAAACTTGACTGCAGCAACGTGCCATTCAAGAACAACGGTCTCAGGCTCATTTGGTCACACACACCGAATTTCAGCAGTTTCAAGAGACTCTTGATGCTTCTCTAACCAAGACCTTCACAGAAATCAACAAGTTATTTACCGAGGGGTTATCTCAGTTGTCTGATCGGATTCGGGGGATTGAAGAGACTTGTCAGGTAGCTGCTAGACGGCCAACCAGAAGGCATGATGATCATGATCATCATGAGGGGGAGAGGAAGCGTAGAAGGTTGGAAGGAGAGCCGTCTAGGGAACCGACATCTCCTAGAGTAAAGGTGTGGATCGTTTTGAAGAGAGACAACCAAGAGAAAAGCAGCCAGGGAGACATAGAGATGCTATTGTGCTTACGGAGGTCAAGAAATGGAGACTGAACCAGAATTGCAATCTACTCTAGACTTCTTAAGTTCTGTTCAAGAGGAGATACCAGATGAAGGTGCTGAAGGAAGAGGGGTTAGATTTTCAGGAGCTTCTAGTTCTATGTCGGAAATAGATAGAGTTCTAGCGCTTCTTGAGAATGTAGCTTTTGATCTCAGAGATTATCAGGTTCCAAATGAAGAGATTAATGATGCAAGGTGTGCAGAGGATAGTAAACTGAAAGACATGTTCGATGATGTACAGTTTGATTTTGAGAAGGAAGAACCAGTGGAAGATGTGGAAGGGCCTTTGCTTGAAGAAGTGTTGCCACAGAATGATCTAATGCCAGTTGATCCAAAGAAAGTGGAGCTTTGGGAGAAAATGAAAGCTAGTTCTGGGAAGTTTTTAAAGAGAACAGAGTGGAACCGTTTCACAAGAGCAAATGGAAAGTATCTGGAAGAGAAATACAAGAGTAGATTTTGTTATCGTGAACGGAAGCTGAGTTATGTGAAGCTGTATGGGATTGAGAATCTAAAAGAGGAGTACATAAGAGAATATGTTCATATGAGGAAGGTGAACTAGCAAAGAAGAGAAGTGTTAGTGTCTGATTACAAGTTTGTTGCTGTGAAGAGCTACAAGACTGACAAGCTTAGTGCTTATTTCTATCCAGTAATTGCCTTTACTAGAGAAGATGGGAAAGAGTATGTGATTACAGAAGCAGATTTCCAGGATGTGAGCTTTGATGTGATTTTTGGAATTTTATATGATCTCAAAGGAAAAGCCTTTAGATCAGAGGAGGAAATAATTGCTCTAACAGCAATTGTCAGGCATATCAAGGCTTCTATCTCATTGGCTCATTTGTATGACTTTCAGTTGGGATTGGAGAATTGGATGTCAAAGTTATTTTGCCACAAACCACAAAGAAGTCTGATTGGTGAAGAGAAGGACTTTGTCATGTACACTGTTTTCTATGATACGGACGAAACTAGGATTTTGTGTGTGTATCCAGATTCTCTAGGCAACAAGAAGAGAATGTATTCACATGAAGTGATGTTGTTTTGTGATGATACATTGAAGATGGTGATGGATGGGTTGAATACAAGGTTGCAAATGGATAAGCATAATGTCCATGACATCTCAGCTGCCAACAAGGTTCTGATCAAGCATTTTGTAAAGGAGATAGATAGAAGATTAAGACTGAGGAATGACATCAGATTTGCAGAAATCAAGTTCAAGTTAAGAAAACCTGCAGTAAAGCAAGCTTGAGTGAGTTGTAGTTTATCTCTTTTGAGTGTCCCTCCTTCTTTTATAAAAGGGGGAAATTGTTAGTGTTAGGTTTATAAATAGAAGTTGAGGGACCTTTTGTGAAAGTTTTTCTTTCTTAGGGATGAGGTATAAATACCTCATTGCCATGTTTTGTATGACAAGCTTCTGGATATGAATGACATATGATTTTCTCTCTATTCTCTCTCTACTTTCTCTCTCAACTTGATTTCATCATCTACATGCTAGATCTATCATGATCATGCTTAGATCATGTTAGATTGATTCATCTTTACATCTAACACTATGAGACTGATGTGGATAGCGAAGTGATAATACTTATAGTTGATGTATTGGTTTACTTTAAGTCAGATCATGGGAATTACTTACTGGAGGTATTAGGGGTGGGAGTATTCCTTAGGTCAGCAAGGTTCATTATGAAGAGCATAGGTGGTTAGAGATGGTTAGATCTTTGCCACCCGGGTAAAGCAGAAATGATGGTCGATGTTTAGAACCGTAGGGCAAGTTGTACGACATGCCAGTTTGCACGTTTAAAGATGGCAGAGAGTACGTCATCGATTATGATCAGATAAGAGCATGACAAAGTAACTAAGGAATATAATCATTTGAAGGGAGAAACCAGGGACAGCTTACATTCTAACCAAAGATAGTTAATGTCTATTGCCTAGGTATGGGCTATAGACAGGGTTCAACTACAAGCAAGATCAGACAGAGGTATATGCGAGAAGCCACCAAAGATGTACAGGGAATTGAGGTCCGATTATTGGTGGCCGGGGATAATTAGGAGGGATGTTTTCCAGCTAGGTAGGAAAGTGTTTGACTTATTGGAAGGTGAAGGTTAAGCACCAGAAACCGCATGGTAAATTGCAACCATAGAGGTTCTAGCATGAGAATAAGAGCGTATCATCATGAATGATTATAGAGTTGCCAAGTGTTGATCCAGCTCTCCTAAGACCTGATGAAATGATAATGATCCTGTTACTTTACTTAGTGAATAGGTTTTTACTTCTGTTATAGCTTGAGGAATTATCACTGAGAGTATTCAGTGTTATTCCATGTTACTTATGCTGTAACTTATTTTTATAATGATCAGGATCAGGATCAGGAGACGAACGAGTCTGTTCTGCAGTCTACTGATCCTGACCATCGAAGTGAAGACCTCCTGAAGACATTCAAGTCATACTCAAAGAACCATCAGCGAAGTCAAAGAATTAGCTGATGACAGGACCAGCATGCTCGTGATCTGAAGACGGAACTCAGTGATAGCAGGCTGCTCAAATTCGTATGACATCCTGAAGACGCATCAGGATACAGTGACCTCTGATCATCCTCAGTATCAGAGCTTTCCTCACTGATCAGTATCCTGATCCTGAAGGATTAGCACAATGTCTTAGTCTAATGCACAAAAGGATTATCCGCCTTTACTGACACAAAAGTACATAAGGACAGTCTCTTTTCTGTTCCCTCCGTACTTATCAGACCTCAAGGCAACTGTTTACTCACATCCTCTTTTGCACACCATGCAAAGGGTATTTGTTTATAGTAAATAGTACAAAAGACCACTAAGAATGTGACACGTACACAAAAGTGAGTCTGCATGCATTTAATGCATTGGGTATAAATAGGACTTGAAGAGATGTTCTCCACACTTCTTCTTCATCCTAAATATACCCTAATCCTTTCTTTCTTATTTCCTCTATCTTCTATCTTTTCTTATCTTCTCACTCTAGTGCATAGTGAAAGAACTTAGATTGTTTAGTTTAGACTTGTAGTCTTTTCTATTTCCGCAACAATCTGTAAATTCATATTGTTAATACAACAAAGAATTTAAAAGTGAGATTTTGTGTGATTATATTCAACCCCCCCCCCTTCTATAATCCCATACACTATCCTTACTTGAAGGTCACCTTATTGGGACAACAAGTGGTATCAGAGCAGATACAAGCTCTCATTTTCTTCTCTTAGAAAATCTTGTGATCCTCTCTTCTTAATCCATGGCTCTTCAAGCTAAGGATAACTACTTTGATACCGGCTCTGCTGGAAAACCTCCAAGGTTTAACAAAGATAACTTCTCTCTTTGGAAAACAGGATGGAACTTTTCCTATCTGGTTCTGATCCCCAGATTCCATACTTTTTGGAAAATGGACCACATGTGCCTACACAACCTGTCCATGCAGTGCCTCCTGCTGGTGACCAACCAGAATACCTCAAGGGAACTGGTTAAACCAGTGACGATTGGAATGATGAGGACAGACGCCTTGTCAACATTGACACTAAGGCTAGGTCTCTCATTGCCATGGTCACTCCCTGATGACGTCTTCCACTCCGTCTGCCACCTTCGCTCTGCTAAAGAGATTTAGGGACACCCTCTGTGTTCAATACAAGGTACTGCTGTTCTCATGGAATCAAGAAAGATTTTCTTGGTTCGCCAATACGAAAGCTTTATTCATCAGAAGGATGAAACTCTCTCCCAGATACATCAAGATTCAACTGTCTCCTGATTGACCTGAAGACCATTGGTACTATCTATCCTAACTCTGAGGTGGTTACCAAGTTCATGGAAGCTCTTCCTGAACATTGGGAAATTTACACCTCCTGCTTAACTATGTCAAAGGACATAAAGACACTCACACTAAGTGAGTTGTACGGTATTCTTCTAAACCGTGAACAACAGAAGAAACTGAAAAAGAATCTCATAAGAGACACCAAAGATTCCAAAAGCACGTCTGTTGCTCTGGTCTCTGATTCAGTTCCTCCTGTCGCCACTCCTTCTTCTTCGGTAACTATTACTGAAATAGAATCCATCTGACTCTGACTGTCGGAAGATCCTGATTTCTATGAATCTCTAGCTTTACTGACTAAATCTTTCAAAAAGTTTACCAAAAAGGGAAACTTCCATAAAAAGAAACCTCTTACTTTAACTGACAAGCCAAAAAAGAACCTGTTGATAAGGCTACTGCTATCTGCTACAACTGTCAGGGCAAAGAACACTTTGCTAATGATTGCAGGTACAGGAAAAGTCAGTTTGCTCCTTCTTCTGCCAAATCTTCCTCGAAAAACCCCAAATACCAGCGCCTGAAAGAGAAGTACAAAAAGATGAAATTTCAGCGCAAAGGAAAAGGTCTTATCGCAGAGAACTGCGATTGGATGATGTCTCCTCTGATGACTCATCTGATGAGGAAGATACTCAAGTGGCACTATGGCCATTATTGAGGAACCTACCTTAGCTCTCATGGCTAAGATAGAAGAGGTCCCTGAGGTCTACTAAAGCTCCTAAGCTTCTCACAACTCCTGAAGCTTCTACTTCTACGACTGAATCTGCCAGTCAGGTACCTACTCTGTTGTTCCTCTTGAAAGTCTAACTCAACTAGACCTTGTAACCCTTGATCTCTATAAAGCCCTGAATGGTAAAACCTCTGCAGAGAAAATGAACATTGATCTTCGTGATCAACTAGAGAGTGTCAAGAAAAGATAAAACAACTTACCATTCTGGAAGATAGTTATAAGGATCAGGTCACTGTTAATCAAACTCTTGTATTGAAAGAGAAAAGGCTCTTGCTGCTAAAGAAAGAGCCTTGGCCGAACTTAATGCTGAAAAAGTCACCATCAAAGGATGGAGTGACGCCTCTGTAAAGGTTGATGAAATATTAGCCTCAGGAAGAAATGTTAAAAACAAAAAGGGTCTTGGATTCACTAGTGGATGTACTAGGCCTGATCGTTCATGCTTAAATTTGGAATGTTTGTTTCTTCATCCCTGATCCTAATGCCCCTGAAAACATCCCTTCTTCTTCCAACACACACACTGAAGGTGCTCATAAGAGCAAAAAGAAAACAGCTAAGGAAAAATCCAAAACTGAACACCTTTAAAGACCAAGAATCCTAAACCTAAGAACAAAGTTCTAGGTGGTGGTTCTTCAGTCTCAGGAACAAAATCCTTTTCTCAAAGTCCTGCTCCTAGACTGAAAATTGACCTAAAGCAAAAGACTAAGGAGAAGAAACCTATTCCTCCTCTGTCCAATGCTAAAGGCATACTTGGTACTGGTCCTGCTCATTTGAAGTTTAAAGACTTCCTGGACCCCACTAAACGCTTTCTATATCGCAAATGTTACACTGTGGATTTAACGACCATATTGCGAGTAAGTGTCCTGATGCTACCAAAACTGAAAAATCAGCTAAGGTAAAGAAAACTCCTAAGACTGATAACTCAGTCAAAGGAAAGAAGGTTGTCAAGACTGTTCCTTCAGTCAAGATCCCCACAAAAACTGATAACTCAGTTAAGGCTGTCACTAACTCCACCAGTCCTACTGATAATTCTGGATCCATAGTTCTATGGGTACCAAGAAAAACTTAAACTCTAAATTTTACAGGACAAGGGCATCTGGTACCTGGACAGTGGATGCTCTCGACATATGACTGGTTCTAAATCTGTCCTCTCTAACTACCGTGAAGAAAGAGGTCCTACTGTGACTTTTGGTGGAAACGGTAAAGGCCAAACCCGAGGGTATGGCACACTGACCAACGGAGTAACTACGTTCAAAAGAGTTGCTTATGTTGAAGGCCTGATGCATAATCTTTTGAGCATCAGTCAACTGTGTGATAAGAATCACAAAGTTTCTTTCTCAAAGAAAAAGTGCAAAGTCAAGAACAGACGCAAGGAAGTTATTCTCACTGGTGTTAGACATGCTGATATCTACATCATCAACATGAATACTTCCACTGACAACTTCTGTTTCGTATCTCGTGCTTCCTCTGATACAAATTGGCTATGGCACAAGCGTCTCTCTCATCTCAACTTCAAGACGCTAAATCAACTCTGCATCAACAATCTTGTTGTTGGTCTGCCTGACTTTCGCTATACAAAGGTATCTCTTTGTTCAGCATGTGAGAAAGGAAAACAGACCAGGGCTAGCTTTAAGTCCAAGCAGATTTCCTCCATCAGCTCTCCTCTACAACTTCTCCACATGGATCTCTTTGGACCTGTCAATGTCCAATCCATTGCTGGAAAGAAATATACTTTGGTAATCGTTGATGAATACTCCAAATATACTTGGGTATTCTTTCTTCGATCCAAGAGTGATGCTCCTGAAGAAATCATTCTGTTCGTCAGGAAGATGGAAAGACTCAACAACCTTACTGTTCGATCAATCAGAAGTGACCACGGAACTGAGTTCAAAAACAGTACCCTGGAAACCTTCTTCGATCAGAAAGGTATCTCTCAGAACTTCTCATCTGTAAGAACTCCTCAGCAAAATGGTGTTGCTGAAAGACGAAACAGAACCCTGATTGAAGCTGCACGATCTATGTTGAGTGAAGCCAATCTTACCACTCAATTCTGGGCTGAAGCCGTCAACACAGCTTGCTATACCCAGAACAGATCTCTGATAGTAAAGCACTTCAGAAGAACTCCTTACGAACTCTTTCGTAACAGGAAACCTTCAATCGAACATCTCCATATCTTTGGTTGTGTCTGCTACATCCTGAACAACAAAGATAACCTTGGAAAGTTCGATTCCAGGTCTGATGATGGAATCTAGTGTTGGCCAAATTTCGGGTTCGGGCCGGTTCGGGCCGGGTTTGACCAAAATTCGGTTTGCTACAGTGTTGGTCAAACCCGGGTTTGGTCAAACCCGGGTTGAGTCAGGCCCGGGTTCCGGCCGGGTTCGGACCGGTTTCCGGCCCAGGTTTCGGGTTCAACCCGGGTTCGCCCGGATTCGGCCCGGGTTCCGGACCGGTTTCTGGCCCGCGGGCTGAGACCCGGGTTTGACCGGGGTTCGGGTCGGGTCGGGTTGGTCAATGGGTCGGGTTCGGGCTAGCCCATCGGTTCGGTTCGGTTCGGTTTGTTTGGCCATCACTGATGGAATCTTCCTTGGATACTCCTCTATCTCTAAAACCTACCGTGTGTTCAACAAACGAAGACAAACCATAGAGGAAACGATTCATGTCAAGTTTGATGAATCGGGTCCTACCTTTCCTCACCCTCATGAAAATTCTGAAATAAATCAGTGGGCTGACTCTTTCTTTCAAGTCCCTGATATTCCTATTGCTGATCCATCTCCTCAAGACCTTCCTGATGGTTTTGAAGAAGATCCTCCTACTCCACCCACTCAAATATCCATACCTCCAATAATAAATGCCACCCCTATCACCCAAGTCACACCACCTGAACCTGATCAACTCACTAACAGTGAAGATTTTTCTCAAACCACTGTTAATGAACCTGTTCCTACTAATCTTCTTCCTGATCCTTCAGTAAATGAAGCCTCTACTTCAGGACAAGTGTATCAACCACCTGCTCTTCGATGGACCAAAGATCATCCAATTGATCAAGTCCTCAGAAATCCTTCCTCCGGTGTTAAAACTCGACGCCAATCTGGTAACATCTGTCTTTATGTAAATTTCATCTCTGAAAATGAACCTAAAGAAATAGATGATGCCTTGCGTGATCCTGCCTGGGTCTCAGCCATGCAGGAAGAGCTAGCAGAGTTCATCAGAAACAATGTTTGGCTTCTCGTCCCTAGGCCTCGAAAACGTACAATCATTGGATCCAAGTGGATCTTCAGTAATAAGCTTGATGAGATTGGTACGATTATTCGAAACAAGGCTCGCCTTGTGGCTCAGGGATACAGGCAAGAAAAGGGCATTGATTACGATGAAACTTTTGCTCCTGTTGCTAGGCTCGAAGCAATTCGACTTTTCCTGGCCTTTGCAGCACATATGAACTTCAAGGTTTATCAGATGGACATCAAAAATGCCTTTCTGAATGGAAAACTTAATGAAGAAGTCTATGTGGCTCAGCCTCCTGGCTTTGTAGATCCTAAGTTCCCTGATCACGTCTACAAGTTAAATAAGGCTCTCTATGGGTTAAAACAGGCTCCTCGTGCCTGGTATGATACCCTCTCAACCTTTCTTCTCTCTAAAGGTTTTGTCCGTGGTAAGATCGATAGCACTTTATTTCTTAAGAAATATCCTAAGCATATCCTTCTTGTCCAGATATATGTCGATGACATTATCTTTGGATCAACCAATCCCAAACTCTGCGAAAAGTTTGAGTTGCTCATGAAATCTGAATATAAAATGTCCATGATGGGTGAACTAACATTCTTTTTAGGACTTCAGATCAAGCAATCTGAAAAGGAATCTTTATCAATCAAGGTAAATATGTACATGAGATGCTGAAAAAATTTGATCTCACATCATGTACACCGATGAAGACTCCAATGGCTCCTCCTCTATCACTTGACAAGGATTCCAAAGGGAAACCTGTTGATGTGACTCTCTATAGAGGAATGATTGGCTCACTGCTGTATCTTACAGCGAGTCGTCCTGATATCATGTATTCTACATGTTTATGTGCTCGTTATCAGGCTGAACCCAAAGAATCCCATCTGACCGCTGTAAAGCGAATTTTCAGATATCTGAAGGGAACTCCTAATCTGGGTCTTTGGTACTCCAAGGACTCAGGGTTCGATCTAACAGCTTATTCTGATAGTGACTTTGCAGGATGTAAGATCGACAGGAAAAGCACCACTGGTGGGTGTCACCTACTTGGGGGGAAGTTGGTGAGTTGGACTAGCAAGAAACAGAATCTGTGTCCACATCAACTGCTGAAGCTGAATACGTTGCAAGCAGGAATCTGTTGTGCTCAAGTCCTGTGGTGAGAAATCAACTTCAGGACTATGACATACAACTCTCTAAAAATCCATATACTGTGACAACACTTCAGCAATAGCCATCGCTAACAATCCTGTCTTACACTCCAAGACAAAGCACATTGAAGTGAGATATCACTTCATCAGGGATCATGTGATGAATGGTGATATTGAACTCCATTTTGTCCCTACTGAATATCAGCTTGCTGACCTTTTACCAAACCACTGGATGTAACGCGTTTTAATATGCTCATCAGTGAACTTGGGATGTTAAATCCTGACGAATGAAGTTTATCAGGACAAACAGTTGTTAAGTCCTTTAGAAAATCTTTTCTCAGGACACTCTTTTCTTAACAACTCCTGAATAACGCATCTATCAGGAGATAACTTTATTCAGTACTTACAAAATCTTTGTTTAAAATCGAATACTGATGATTATCAGGTAAGTATTTCTGTCCCTGAAACCTTATCGCATTAAATGTGATAAGAGGATTTTCCCAAAACAGTACTTATCTGATAAGTACCTCTAATTCCAAGAAAACTATTCTTTCGTTAAAATGGAATTATCCCCTGAAAAGGTGGTTTTCAAGCTCTTTGAATAAAACAAACTTTTCATCTGCACTGACACGTAATGGGACGATTCCTGTTCCCCACGACGTGTGTCAGGCACGTGAACGCGCGTAGAACTTCTTTTTTCATCATTACGTTTGAAATTAGCCGCTCTATTCTCTCTCATCCATTTTCTCTCTCCTACCACGAGGTATAAAAACCTCACTCGTAATCCATTTCACTATTTACGCTCACATTTCTCTCTCAAAGAATTCAAAGCAAGAAAAGGATTTTACTCTCGAATCTGCATTCTCAAGAACACCAAGAACACACACTCACCACATTCTTAACAGAATCATCGTAAGTGTCTCTATATTCTTTGTTCTTTCTACAAACTAAGTTGATCTTCTTCCCTAAAAACAACTTATTTTGATAAAGTTTTTTCCAAAAACCCTAAGATCACTTCGTTTGATCTTAGTTTTCCCAAAATCTTCTTAGATTTTTGTTAAAACAGTTTATATGATTTTTCTTATTTCTTTTAAGAACAATCATAAACTCCTATTTTGATATATCTTCATCAAAATAGAAGTTCTCTTTAATACCAAAACACATTCCTTTTGTGCATTTTGGTATCCAATCTATTCCAAGTATAAAGGATTTCACCACTTTTATGAACATATTCTGTGTTCATTGAAAAGTGAAGAAAAATGCATATTTTGGATTCTTAATCGTCCACATATGTTATTTTTGTTTTTAACAGGATGGCTGCTACTACTTCCACATCACTAGACCCCAGCTCTCCTCTGAGGCCACCACTCTACTCACTGCTACTGGAAGCCTACCGGTTGTCATTCCTCAGCATGACATACAATTCAAGGCCAACAATCTCATTGGCCAGTTCGACATACCGGCAAGCAAAGAGTATCTGAAGCCTGCTAGGGACTTTCTCCTTAATTGTCCCCTGAAGACGGCCTTCACCCTCAACCCTAGGCCAAACAAACCTCTGCTTCTCCAACTTTGGTCGACTGCTACTACGGCCCACGAGAGGAACTCCAAGGGCAAGATGCATGAGGTGATCAAGTTCCAGATAAAGGAAGATATCATCTCCTTTGGAATCGGGACTCTCAGGAACGTCCTCCAAATCAACAAGAAAAAGAGATATCCTCCTCCCCCATCCTCTGACGAAGTCATCGCTCTACTAGATGACATTGGCTACAGATGGCCAGAGAAGGAAGGCGTCCCTCTGACCAAGTCCAATGCCACTGTCCACAAGTCAGGGCTGAACGCTACGTTCTACTATATCTGGAACACGTTCGGTCTCTGCTTGACAGGGAAGACGGGGAGTACTGAACAGTTCCCCACTGTTATCCAGAACATGGTCTACTCCGCTATCAAGAACCGGAAGTTTGACTATGTTCCTTGCATCTGGGACGACATGGTGAAAAAGATCAAGAACAAAAACCGTGTGGTCAACGTCCCCTACACTCGGTTTTTCTCTGCCGTTCTTGAACTGCACATGGGTAAAGCCTACCCTACTGAAGGCAACTTCAACAACTACTCTTTAGGCGTGAAGTTCCTGGACCAGGTTCCTGCTAGACCTGATGACGTACCACTCTCTGCGGTTCTGGTTGTTCCTGAACCCACCCCAGACGCAGATGAGCAGCTCGCCTCCCCTCCTGACCAAGGTATGTCTTCTCTCTTCTCATCCAAACCATCTTCTTCTCTTTCTCTGCATGCTATGTCAGTAGCTAACCCATTACTGACTTCCCCAGCTGCAACAACATCCTCTGCGTTCCTGAAGCGCCCACCTCCTTCTGGCTCTACTCCTCCTCCCCAACCCAAAGCGCCAAATCCATGGCGCAGAAGAAAAAGAAGGCTCCTGTTGCTGGTAAGAAATATTATCTTACCCTAGCCTAAATTATTTAATAGACCATCCCCTTTATCTAAAACTTCTTTACCTGCAGATACTCCTGCTCCCCAACTCCAAGAACCTGAGGTTGTTCTACTCGAACACTCAGAGAATCTGGAGGGCAATCGCTCTGATGCCCCCTAACCTCAGGTAATATTACTAAGCATATTATTGCCATTCCTTCTTCTGAGAAAGCTATTGAGTCTTCAAGTGCTCATTTAGCTCCGTCTGTTACAGGTTCTTTAGGAGCAGCAACATCACTTGGACATTCTCAACCTCAATAGAATGATCCATTTGATGAGTTCGTCTTCACGGACTCCGAGCGACAATAAGTGCCGCTGAACTAAGTCGTCAGTCCGTTGAACGACAACTTCAGGAGGCCCGCGCAGCACTCCAACAGCAGGAAGATGCACAAGGCCCGTCTCCAGGCCTTGGAACTGGAGCTAGCCTCTGCCAAGGCTACTGCTGCTGCCGCTGAAGCCGCCGCCGCTACTTCGCCGCCACTGCTGCTGCTCCGCCTCCAACGGGCGTAGTTTTGACGATACCTTATCTGGATAATATCCATGACTAGGTCTCCCACGTGGCTTCTTCCTCCAACTCCCTTCAGGCATCCATCGAGGACCTGAAGGCCACCGCCCTGTCGGCTCTCTCCACTGCTGTCAACAACAGCTCCAACTCTCTCACCACTTTTCAAAGTGAAAGTGGTGCAGAGATTGGATGCTTAGGAGGCAGGGCTCCGAGCACTTCAGGAGAAGGTAAACGGATCTCTCCACCGCAGTCACCGCCATCACCACTGCTCCTCCCCCGCCACCAGCGTTCTCCAACGTTGACAGGGACTTACTTCAGTCCTGGTCAGCTCCTCCATCGTCTCCGCCAAGCTGCAGACGGATATGGCATCTCTCCTCAGAGGTGTTTATCAACAGCTGCCTTTTCCAGGCACCTGTTGAGGGGGAGAGACAGCCTCTGAAGGACCATTCCGTTTATTCCCCCTCCACCAACTGGAGAACAACTGAAGAGGGGGGAACAAACGATGATGATGATGATGATGAGATGATGAAGACGATACTTAATCGTCGAGAAAGATCCCTGCATCAACGCCCACTCCAGGGCATGCACAGTCTCAGGGGGAGAACCCCGGTGCACCTGGTATGTCCATTCCTCCATCCTCTCCCTCATCTTCTGATAACCAACCTATTTCCTCTCTCCTAAAATCTAAACCTACCCCTGAAACCATTACCCTCACTGACACTTCATCTGAAGACTCACCCTCAAACAACCTTTAATTAGTTGTTTATCAACCTCCTAAACAAACTACCCCTGAACCAACACCCAACCAACTCCTGAACCTGAACCTGAAACTCAAACCAACTCTGAATTTCAGGATGTCAATTTCGGTTCTGTAACTGGTGAGATTATTCACCTTATGGAGAATATTCGATCTGAAGCTATCAGAACAGAACTAAGCAAAATGACATTAGAGTAACTCCCTTAAACCCTGAAACCACTCCTTTAAACCCAACCCGTTTCAATTCTGAAGCCTCCTCATCCAGAACCCCTGAAATCCAAGCCCCTCCTGAAACCGTCTACCTATCGTCAGATGATGAATTCATCTCTGATGATTTCTCTACCCCTGCTTCTTCTCCTAGATCTCCTTCTTCTAATTCTCCACGTTCTGAAGGAGAAAACTACCCTGACACTTCTACTACTTTGAACAGGGATGGGCGTTTAGACGCGTGATAGAGCGACTCGAGAGTACAAGAGTAAAAATTCTCTTCGTACCTCTTGGGACTCCGAGTTCGCCTATCTATCACAGGAGGAGTACGACCTCGCAATAAAGGCTCAGGAGGAGCACAACAGAAAGCAGAAGGAAGCATTCCTCTCTGCTCAAGCTGCAAAGAAACTAGCTTTTGACTTCGTTGAAGAAGACGAAGAAATAAGTGCAGATCCAATTCTTGCACAGAAGGCTGCCCTGAAGGTCTTCAACAAGAGGACAGAGGAAGAGACAGAGGAAGCAGACAAAGAGCTTGACTGGTGCAGAGACCGACTTCATCTCAGGAAGCATGGTGCCAGAATAATAGGAATCCATCTTCGTCGAAACCGTGGCAAGAAAGGAGTTCCTGGCAAAACCTGGCTCACCTCAAACGCTCAGGAGTAAAGGACGTAGAGCACACTCTGGACAAGTTAGATCGTTACAACTTGTCAGAGTGGAACGAAATAAGAAGCTTTCTTCCGAAAGCCAACAAAAACTACAGGGCTGAAGTAGAAGAAGTCATTGATGGACTTATTGCTCAAATCAGAAGAACAACTGAAATACCTGATGTCCTGCTCCAGCCTCCCTCTGCTCTGCCAAAGCCTCCAGTTCGAAGATTGCAGGCACTTCAACAAGGAGACCCACTCCTTGCATGCCCAGGACTATTATCAAGCCACTGGATCTCTCGATGCTTGATCTTTCTTTTCCCTCAGGAGTATCTCTCTCTGAAGGTCAAGTCATCAGAGAACCTATTCATGGTATTTGTGTAAGGACAACTCTAAAATCCTTCGCTTTCAGCGCTTCAGCGAGCTACACAAAGCACCCTATGAACACTTGGTATCAGTTCTCTTTATCGCACAAAAGGAAAAGAAATACAAAGACAATAAAGAAATTATTCGTACTGTCAGAGCTATCCTCGATCAAAGAATTGCCTTCGGTGAAACTCCTGTACCCATTCAAGTTAAGACTGAGGTAGTTAGTGAAGACTCTGATAGCTAGGAATTTTTGTAATTTTCTTTCAGTACTTAGTTTATGTACTTATGTATTTCTTTACTCTTGTAAAATCCTATATGAGATTAATAGAAATGCAATTCAGTGCATCGTACTTTATTCCATCACATTTCTGAAAAAGATCCCTCAAAACAGTAAATGGGGCATGTACCTTTATGAGTTCTATTTACTACTGTTAAATTCTAGACTTAGATTTATTTCTAAACCTTTCTAGATTAACACAATTCCTCTGTTGTCTATCATTATCATTTAGGGGGAGATTGTTGATCCAGCTCTCCTAAGACCTGATGAAATGATAATGATCCTGTTACTTTACTTAGTGAATAGGTTTTTACTTCTGTTATAGCTTGAGGAAATTATCACTGAGAGTGTTCAGTGTTATTCCATGTTACTTATGTTGTAACTTATTTTAATAATGATCAGGATCAGGATCAGGAGACGAACTAGTCTGTTCTGCAGTCTACTGATCCTGACCATCGAAGTGAAGACCAAATGAAGACATTAAGTCATACTCAAAGAACCATCAGCGAAGTCAAAGAATTAGCTGATGACAGGACCAGCATGCTCGTGATCTGAAGACGGAACTCAGTGATAGCAGGCTGCTCAAATTCGTATGACATCCTGAAGACGCATCAGGATACAGTGACCTCTGATCATCCTCAGTATCAGAGCTTTCCTCACTGATCAGTATCCTGATCCTGAAGGATTAGCACAATGTCTTAGTCTAATGCACAAAAGGATTATCCGCCTTTACTGACACAAAAGTACATAAGGACAGTCTCTTTTCTGTTCCCTCCGTACTTATCAGACCTCAAGGCAACTGTTTACTCACATCCTCTTTTGCACACCATGCAAAGGGTATTTGTTTATAGTAAATAGTACAAAAGACCACTTAGAATGTGACACGTACACAAAAGTGAGTCTGCATGCATTTAATGCATTGAGTATAAATAGGACTTGAAGAGATGTTCTCCATACTTCTTCTTCATTCTAAATATACCCTAATCCTTTCTTTCTTATTTCCTATATCTTCTATCTTTTCTTATCTTCTCACTCTAGTGCATAGTGAAAGAACTTAGATTGTTTAGTTTAGACTTGTAGTCTTTTCTATTTCCGCAACAATCTGTAAATTCATATTGTTAATACAACAAAGAATTTAAAAATGATATTTTGTGTGATTATATTCAACCCCCCCCCCCCTTCTATAATCCCATACACTATCCTTACTTGAAGGTCACCTTATTGGGACCAACACCAAGATCCCAAGGAATTAAGTTTTGATATAGAATATAGTGGTCAGGTTGACGGTGAGTGCCCATTTCATGGCATTCCGAGAGAATTTTGCCTCAGAATAGTTAGCACATGTTTATGCCAGGGATGCGGTATCGAGGCATGGGGTGCCAGTGACAGTTACTTCAGACCAGGATACCCGCATCATGTCATGTTTCTGAGGGAAATTTCTCGAGGATGTTAGCACTAGTTTACAATTCAGTACAGCTTACCATCATTAGATGGAGGGGATAGTGTGGGGCGACGATTTAGATCTTTGAGGCACATGCCGCGAACATGTGTTTTAGACTTTAGGGGAAGGGGTTGCGTACTTTCCATTGTCCGTGTTATTGTATATTTTTCAGTTACCATGTTAGCATGAGTATGCTTTAGTGTGGATAGTTTAGGTTAGTTAGTGATTCTGTAAAGCTTAGAAATAGTCCTTAAAAGCACTTCGGATTTCCTTAGTTCGTTCTTGTTGATTGCACGTGGCAGAGGAAGTAGTTTACAAGGTTATAGCTAAAGAAGAAGCTCAGTCAGAGGCACCGCACATCATATGCGAGGTAGTTGAGGAAATGTTAGCAGATATGGTTACCGACGTTTGGTGAGATAACGAGTAGGTTGATGGGAGTTTGGACTAGGTAGAGAGACCAAAGGCGATTCTAGAGGAAAATTAGATTTCTACACGCAAGGATACTAGAATGAAAGGATTATGTGCAAGACAGTAACAAGGTTTACCGTGTCCAATGTTATAAGGTCACACTGCTACACACTCAAATAGAGGTCAATTGGATTTACTAATTGTGTGGGAATTAATTAATTAGTTTAATTAATTAATTGGAGAGATAAATAAATAATAAGTTTATTATTTATTTGATTGGATAAATATTGGTTTGAATATTTATTAAATATATATTAATAAGGAAATTAATATATGGTAATGTTAAATAAAAGCAAACGGGCTTTTAATTAAATGGGCTTTCTGTTGTTGGGTAGTTACCATATTTAGTTTTATAAATATGGGATAAACCTAATGGTTATTCATTCTTCCAATTCATTAGTATCTTAGACAGAAAGTAAGCCAAAACCCTCTCTCTCTCTCTCTCTCCCCCTCCCAGAAATCGGCACACACATAAATCAGGTATATTTGTGTTCTGGGTAATCCAAAGGCATTCTAGCAGCAAACATCACGGTAGTGCAGTAGTGGTGTACCCCCCCCCCACGAGCTTTCCGGATTTTTGAGGTATATCGTTTAACCCTTAGTAAGTTATAATACATATATGATTTGGTTGGTTCCTGGTTTGGGGATTAGAAAAGTTTTTCCGCTGTGCAAATTGATTTAAACCTCAATAATTCCCAACAGTAGTATCAGAGCCACTTCCATTATCATATCTGATTTTGGTTTTATCGTTTTTGGATTTATTTGTTGTGGTTTGCTTATAAAAATTGTACCTTTTATAAGTTAAGCTTAAAAAATCGATTTTTATCGTATAACCACACGAGTGCGATGAACGGTGGTGGAACGGCGGCGGAACGGCGGCAATTAGCCGGTCAGACCACAGGCCGATCGCCGGGGAGCCACGGCACGAGCCAAGGCATGAGCCACAGCACAAGCCGCCGGCTGCCTTACGGCCGCGCCGAACGGCTGTGGAGGCGGAACCAGCCGTCGATCGCCGGTTGCCTTACGGGCCAAGCCGAGGCGACGGCGGTGGAAATGGTCAATCGACCATCGGCCTCGCACCACCCAACCACGATCGATAGCGGTGGTGGACTTTGTTGATCGACTGACGCCACACCACGGCGGCAACGACGGCCCAATCGGCCGTCGTCGTCGCGCCGGGTGGTAGCAGTGTTGTTCCCCGATCGTCGGCCACGATGGTGGCGAAGGCGACTGCTGCTGCTGTTTTTGCAATCGTCGGCGACGGTGGCGGCATCCGCTGCTATTGTCGTTGTCGGTGATGGCAGTGGTGGTGGTTTGATGGCCGATCGATGGCGACGGTGGCCTATCGGCTGCCGTTGTTGATCGATTTGGGTGACAGCGGCGGATGGTGGCGATGATTGCGTTGGTGGCGATGGTGGCGTTTTGGATGCCATCATCGTCGCCAGCGGTGGTGGTTGTTCTGTTGTTCGCCGGCCGCCGGCCAAGGCGACAGCGGTGGCAGTTTGCTACTGCCAGTCGCGGGTGGTGGCGGTAGACGGTGGTGATGGTGGCTGGCCTCGTCGCCGACTGTTTTGACGGTGGAAGGGTGCGACATTTTTTTTCTTCGATAGCCACCAAGCGGCGATGACGGCGGCTTTGGCCGTTGTCAACCGCTCGTAGCGACGGTCTCGCGCATATCATCATTGGTAATCCACCTGTACGGGATTGTAATCCTGGTTTATTTTAACCAGATAGGTTTAAACCCTGAGTAAAAAAAAAATTAATCTGATTGATTCTTAAAAATTAGTTTAATCAATTAAGGAGTTTTAGAACGTCATTAATTGTTTTTCGTTTAAAATCCTGTAAATTGTTTTTGGGATGTCATAGCCTAGCCCTAGACCCTGTTTTCGGTTTTTGCTTATTCATTGTATGTGTGGTTAAGGGAGTCGTGCGTGCCATTTACAACCCTTTTTTTGTAATTTAATTTAATGTATACAAATTGCCAAACAAAACAAAGACGGAGTGAAGGAGACGCAACCAGGGATATCGGAGCCAGTGGGAGTGCTGGAATGTCATACCTTGTGTGTTGTTAGTCGCATGGGATTGAGACCGTCAGTACCATGTTGACTCACGGGACTGACATTAGTTAAGGGCAAAGCTATGACAGTTTTATGTTTTATCTTGCGTAGTTCGTTATAATTGCATGGTTGTGATATAACATAGTTTTAAAATCTAATGAATTGGAATTTTAAAACCTAAAGAATTCGATTACAGCGTGTTTTTCGAATCAGTACTAAAATAGGTTTTAATTTTAAAAACTGGTTAAAATCCCTTAATGAAAATCTTATATCAGTAAGTGCGACCCACTTAGGGACACCTTTGGCGTAAGGTACGCGGGGGTTGGAAGAGAGCAAACCTTGGACACCCGTGTTCAAACCCCAAGCTGAAGGGGGTGAAAAGACTCTACAATAATCGGGTGGTACCGGCCATAGTACATCCTGTCCCAAGTGGTGCGGTTAATTTGGTTGTGTTAAAATTTACAGGGTGGTACCGGGCCAAAGCGCACTAGAGGGACTAAATATGCACGAATTCTATGTCTGATGTCCCGACGATCTAGAAGTCATGTTTTCGTTTAAAATGCGATTGGTGTAAGTGGTTACCTACCAGAAATAGCTTAGGTCGGCTTATGTGATCAAACCGCTTATCAACATATGTGAAATATGGATTCTAGTCTAATAAATTTATTTTGTTTATGGGTAATAATTTATTAGAAGTTTTATAATCAAATAACTAAATCCGAATTTTATTCTTTTCTGTAGATGTCTTATACTGCTATTCCGTTTTATTCACCTAAGGAATCGCTTCGCTTTATCATGCGTAAGTGGAAGCTTACAGGCCAAAATTTTCCAATATGGAAAATGCATCTTGACAATGTCTTGAGTGCACAGGGTAAGCGGTATGTGATTGAGAAACCCGTTTCACCTAAGTGCAATTCTCCTGAAAAGGATTTTGCAGAATACTTTAAGTTTATGGCTGACGAATCAGATGTGATGTCGATTCTCTCTTTCTCTACTTCGCCCGAATTTTCGGCCGACTTAAGAGTTAAGTATTTCCATGAGGTCATGAAGGATATAGAAAGCCATGTAGGTTTCTATAAGATTACGGGAAGTATCTGATCATGCAGGAAATCTTTTCACTGAAGCTGAAAAGTGGTCAGTCCGTTAAAGATCATCTCCTAGAAATAAGGAGACTCTTTAAGATTTTGTCACGTATGGGATAAAAGATGGTTCAAGAGGAGCTGGTGTATCTCATGTGGTTCTCACCCCCGAAGGAGATACATGTCACAACTAGTGAATACATGGGAGAACCAAAGATGGACGTGGCGAAGGTTCATGAGGATATTTTGGCCAGTCTAGAGCCAAAACCAGCAGCGGTGCCTGAACTCATGGACAGTGATTGGATTGACGAGTGGGAGATTTGAGTTGCCTATAATGCGGTAGCAAAGATATTTGTGTTCACTCGATGGACATTGACCGGTTGGACATTGGTTTACCCAATGCACCAGGTATCTTTATGATAGATTGTTTGATCACTTCTTAAATCATGGGTACTTGATACAGGCAGTGGTAATCACATTTGTAAACATTTACAGGGATTTAGTAGAAGGGAGACCTTGAGGAAGGATCGTTCGAACCTACGAGTCGGTGAAGGCACGATGCTTGTAGCTGAAGCCGTAGGATCTTAAAGTCTTAGTTTACCCTCGGGTCTAGTGTTGGAACTTGAGAATTGTTACTATGTTCCTAGAATGATCAAAAATGTTATTTCTTTTGATTTATTGGTAGACCATGGTTTTTATTTTAAATATGATTATAAAAAGATTTCTTGCTTTAAAAATGATATCTTTTATTTCAAAGTAACTCCCACAAATATGTGTTAAATCTACAAGAAAATAAGGAAATCTATCATATAAGTAAAAGATCCAAGGAAATTGAGGATCAAACTTACCTCTGGCATTGTCGGCTCGGACATATAAACAAGAAACGCATAGAACAACTCCAGAAGAGAGGACTTTTAGGGTATTTCGATTTCAGACCATTTAACAACTGCGAATCTTGTTTGTCCGGCAAAATGACAAAGCAGCCTTTCAATAAGGATAATGAAAGAGCTAGCGAGTTGTTAGGAATAATACACACAGACGTGTGTGGTCCTTTCAGCCATGAGGCAAGAGGAGGATACCGGTACTTCATTACCTTCACTGATGATTTCAGCAGGTATGGTTATGTCTATCTAATAAGACATAAGTCTGAAGCTTTTGAGAAATTCAAAGAGTTTCAAAATGAAGTACAGAATCAACTGGACACAAAGATTAATTTTTAAGGTCAGATCGAGGTAGAGAATATCTTAGTCAGGAATTTGACAATCACTTGATGGAATGTGGGATTGTTTCACAACTCACACCTCCGTATACACCTCAGATGAATGGTGTGTCAGAAAGGAGGAATCGTACTTTACATGACATGGTACGATCAATGATGTGTCGTTCCATACTACTAGTGTCATTCTGGGGACATGCGCTTGAAACAGCAGCTCATGTACTGAACAGAGTGCCAACAAAATCGGTAGAAAAGACTCCGTACGAGATATGGACGGGTAAGAAACCTAAATTGCTTTTCTGAAGATTTGGGGATGTAAGGTATACGTCAAACGTCCAACCTCTGAAAAACTCAAACCCAAATCAAATAAGTGTATCTTTGTAGGTTATTCCAAAAAAACTGTGGGATACTACTTCTACAGTCCTAGCAAGAACAAAGTCTTTGTGGCTCACAATGGAGAATTTCTGGAGGATAAGTTTCTTAGTCTCGAGAATACCATAAATGGTGTAGATCTACAGGAGGTAGAGGAAGATACTAATTCACCGATTGTTGAGCCAGTCACTCAACAACAGCATGTTAAGACTCAACCAGAAACGGTTAAGGAAGTGCAAACACAGGACCTTCGCAGATCCACTTGGGTGAGGCAAGAGCCAGATAGGTATCTTGGATTTCTAAGACGGTGGGATTTGAACCTACATCCTATGGAGATGCTGTTTCAGGAAATGAATCTGAACAATGGCTAGAAGCCATGAAGGCAGATATGCAATCCATGTACGACAACCTAGTATGGGAGTTGACAGATTTTCCCCAACACTGTAAAGTTGTCGGGAACAAATGGGTTTTCAAGAAGAAACCCGACATGGATGGAAATGTGCACACATTTATGGCAAGGATGGTAGTAAAAGGTTTCACGCAGACTCATGGTATCGACTATGATGAAACTTTTTCACCAGTAGCCATGCTTAAATCTATTAGAATTCTGATGGCCATCTCAGCGTACTTCAACTATGAGATTTGGCAGATGGATGTCAAGACTGCCTTCCTTAACGGAAAGTTAACAGAGGACGTCTATATGTTACAACCAGATGGGTTTGTAGATCCTACAAATCCTAATAAAGTGTGCAAGTTGCTAAAATCCATTTATGGATTAAAGCAAGCAACAAGAAGCTGGAACTTACACTTTGATGAGCGAATCAAAGAATTTGGTTTTACCAAAAGTGAGTTTGAGCCATGTGTTTACACTAAGTTCAGTGGGTGTATAGTAACCTTCTTGGTCTTATATGTAGATGACATTCTACTTATTGGAAACGATGTACCAACCTTGCAAGGAGTGAAAGCTTGGTTAAGTTAATGTTTCCAGATGAAAGACCTTGGAGAAGCCGCCTATATACTTGGTATAAAGATCTATAGAAATAGATCTAGACGGCTTATCGGACTTAGTCAAATTACATACATTGATAAGATTCTGAAGAGATTCAGGATGGATGAATCCAAGAAAGGATTTATTTCAATGCAACATGGCATAGTGCTAAGTAAAGCACAGTCTCCTATGTCTAGTCAAGATCAGGACAAGATGAAATCGATTCCATATGCTTCTGCAATTGGATCGATCATGTATGCAATTTTATGTACTAGTCCCGATGTTGCTTACTTAGTAATTGTTACGAGTAGATAACAGCAGAACCTAGGTAAAGCCCATTGGGTGGGTGTCAAGAACATTCTCAAATACTTGAGACGGACCAAAGAAATGTTCTTGGTCTTTGGAGGATCTAAGGATGAAATTAGTGTCACAGGTTTCACTGACGCTAGTTTCCAGACCGACGCAAACCATTTTAGATCACAATCTGGGTACGTTTTTACCTTAAACGGAGGCACGATCTTGTGGAAGAGCTCAAAGCAGAATACTATAGAAGATTCTACTACAGAGGCAGAGTACATTGCAGCATCAGATGCAGCAAAAGAAGCGGTTTGGCTCAGAAACTTTATCTCGGATCTTAGAGTTGTGACCAGTATCTCTAGACCCGTAGATATTTACTGTGATAACTCTGGTGCCGTGGCACAGGCCAAGGAGCCAAGAGAGCATCACAAGTCAAGACATGTACTCAGAAAATATCACCTCATCCGAGAGATCATTGGGAGAGGAGATGTCAGAATATGCAAGATTCCGACGGACGAGAATGTCGCAGACCCGTTGACAAAGCCGCTAGTTAGAGTGAAGCATGAGGTCCATGCTAGTTCCATAGGGATGCAGTACCTGGACACTAGTAGCTAGTTTATGTTATTGATTATTACTGTGGTTTTATCTTTGAAACTCTAAATCATGTAAAGTTTATTATTTCACTGTGTGCTTGAAATAAGGAGGTTATTATTCATAATTGTTTCAAATTAACCAATTTTAGCATATTTAAGCCATCCGTGATTTTTACAACTTCTTGTGAGAAATCAAAATTTCCATACCTACTTGTTAAGGTGGGAACCTTTACAGGGTTGTAACGCTATTATGAATGTTCGATGATTTGTTCTAAGTAAAGAATGATTGCACAAGTGATGTGACCAAACATTCATAGATATTCATCCGAGTTCATGAATATTGGAGGTGACCAGTTTTCAAGTCTGGTTCATGGAGCCTGTGTCATGAGCATTGACTTGATAATAGGTTGTCCTTAGACATGAGATATTTGGTCTGGGGATGTGAGGACTGTTGTACTCTTAGCATGTACTAACGCTACGCCGTAACAGGGTGGCTATACGGGACATGACTAGATGCAGCGGAAGCCATGTTTCCAGATGCAGATAGTCAAGATGGAATTTACACCTCCTTTTTAGGAGAGATATTTCTGGGCCCCTTGACGATTAAGATTGGTAGAAATGTGTGGCCACACTCGGATAGAATAACAGCGGTTATTTGGTAAGTTCTGTAACTGCATGCAATCAAAATCAGAGTCAAGAAATACTAGAGTTTAAGAATTGAATCCTCCGCTCCATGTCTAAAACTCACTTTAGAAATATCGCGTGTAAAAGGAATGAACCTGTGCACATTCAATCGTGAATAGTATCTCTGGATATAAGAGATCTTATAACCTGGTTAACCTAAGTGTCTGGCTAAGGACCTCCTTAGGCTAATGGTAACAGTTGAGTTGCTGGTCTGGCACAAGTGGGAGTCTGAAAGGATTATGTGCAAGACAGTAACATGGTTTACCGTGTCCAATGTTATAAGGCACTTGTGGGTCACACTGCTACACACTCAAATAGAGGTCAATTGGACTTACTAATTGTGTGGGAATTAATTAATTAGTTTAATTAATTAATTGGAGAGATAAATAAATAATGAGTTTATTATTTATTTGATTGGATAAATATTGGTTTGAATATTTATTAAATATATATTAATAAGGAAATTAATATATGGAAATGTTTAATAAAAGCAAACGGGCTTTTAATTAAACGAGCTTTCTGTTGTTGGGTAGTTACCATATTTAGTTTTATAAATATGGGATAAACCTAATGGTTATTCAATCTTCCAATTCATTAGAATCTTAGACAAAAAGAAAGCCAAAACCCTCTCTCTCTCTCTCTCTCTCTCTCTCTCTCTCTCTTTCTCTCCCTCCCAGAAATTGACACACACACAAATCAGGTAGATTTGTGTTCCAGGTAATCCAAAGGCGTTCTAGCGCAAACCTCACGGTAGTGCGGTAGCGGTGTGCCCCCCACGAGCTTTTTGGATTTTTGAGGTATATCGTTTAACCCTTAGTAAGTTCTAGTCCATATATGATTTGGTTGGTTCCTGGTTTGGGGATTAGAAAAGTTTTTCCGCTATGCAAATTGATTTAAACCTCCATAATTCCCAACACATAATTGTCAAGGTGCAGAGTCAGCACTGTCGAGGTCCAGAGATGCAAAGGAATAAGCCAGAGTTGTTTGTAGATTGAATTTCGAGGACGATATCCATGTTAGTGGGAGAGAGTTGTAACACCCTGTTTTAGGTAATTAAATTTTTATGAATTGTTGTGGCTATTTTAATTTTATTTAATTAAATTATCAAGGTGAGTAGTAATTAATTAATTAATTAGAATGTATTTAATTGAGAAGATAGTCGGGCTTAATTGGAACTTGGGCTCGGGCCGTAGGAAGGAAGAGTTCGCCCGGGTATTTAAGTTCCCTTTAGGCTTCAATTAGTTAGTTTGCTTATCAGAGAAAAGCCAGAGAAAACCTAGAACCCCTAACCTTATCTCTAGAAGCCGCCAACCCCCGTCGTCGTTGTATTCACCGGGGAAATCCTTAGTCTCCGGAGAGTACGTGTTCCTCTAAGAAGTTACCGACCGTTGCTCGTAGGTTTATCTTTGGATAAGAGGTAAGAACCCTAATTTGTCTTTTGGATGTTAGAACCGATAGATGAATCTCTATTTGAGGATTAGATGATGTTGTAGTCTTAAAACCGTGTTATATAATGATAATAAACTTCCTTGATTGCGGTTATTGGGTTAGAAATCAATTATAATGAGTTTGGGGTTAAATTTCGGAATTCCCGTTAGGATTGCGCAGCCATGGGAGATCGGCTCGTTCTCCCTCGTTAACCGTTGGATCGTCATGAAATTTGGATAGCGGCTTCAAGACTCATTGTTCTCCAATCTAACTGGAGGGATCGAGCATCGGAGGCTCTAGTAAGGAGCAGCAACCGGCTGAAGTTGACTGATTATCCAGGAAAACGAATTCGGTAATTTAGGGATTTAAGCGGTATGTGTGTGTGTGAGAGCGATTCTCAAAGGCAAACGGCTGAGAATCAAGTGTGGTTTGCTAATCCATCGCAAGGTATGAATTTTAACCTCCTTCAATTAGTGGATTGGGTATTGGGTGGATGTTAGGGTTTTAGATTGATTTAGGGTTATAGATGATGATCATTTGAGCACCAATTGGTGTTTTGTGTATTTATTTACGTTATAGATTGGTTCTATATCGTTTGAGTATTGTGTATGAGTACGATTATGGTCTAACTCGTTGAATTTGGAGATGTGGGGTGAAAAAAACCATGTTTTTGGTCGAAACCCACGGAAGGGGTCGAACCACTGCAATCCGTGGGTAACGTGCGGGTATAACCCGCCGATAACCCACGGATTGTACTGTTTTTCCCGGTGAATTTTGGGTGCGGGTTTCGGTTGGGTTTTCTCGAATGTATTCCCCTTAAGGATGGTAAATAAGGATGAATGGTGAAGTTTGGTGGGAGTTGAACTAGTTTAGCTATGCTAAATCCGTTAGATGTTGGGACTAGATTTAGGAAGCCATTTTTGGGTCCGTTATTGGTATGCTTATATATGTAAATGTGCTTAGGTGTTACAAATTGAACAATTGGCTTGTGAAAGTGTTTGGTTGCTAGCATCTCGTCAGGTGAGTACTACTACTCGTATTCTATGTTGTATGTATATGTATGTATGTGATTGTCAGTTGTTCAATTAGGGGTCAGACTCATGCCCTGGTAAGTGAAGAAAAGGGTCAGCCTCATGCCTTGGTAAGTGAGGAAAAAGGGTCAGCCTCATGCCCTGGTAACTGAGGAAGGGACAGCCTCGTGCACTTTATGAGTCAAGGAAATTCAGTTCTGTCTTGCGGAGACAGAGGTTCAGTTATGTGCATATGTGTATGTATGATGTAGGGTATTGGTAGTACATGCTCACTAAGCTTTTCACTTACCCGTTGTTGTTTACCCTTTTTCAGGCAGCTGTTCGGGTACGGATAAGGGAAAGGCCCCGGCTTGACTCCAGGCTCAGAAGACAGTTCCAGATTCCTTAAAAGCATACGTTTTTAGCATGAGACTTATATTTTAACAGTTTTTGTTTGTTTTAAACGAAGTTATTTTACTACACCGTTGTTGATTTAAAATTTATGGCAAAATTGTTTATTTATGGTTTTTCTGGAAAGTGGTGTTACAAAATAATAAACAACTATTTATTATTTATTTCTCTCTCAATAATTAATTTAACTAATTAATTAGTTATTCACACATTAAATGGTAATCTCAATTGATTTCTAATTAGGTATGTAGCAGTGTGACCCTTTTGTGTCTTATAACACTGGACACAGTAAATCTATGTTATTGTCTTGCACATAATCCTACAATATATGAATATATGAATTTTTCGATGAATATATGAATGCATGAATTATGAAGGTTCACTTAGGTTTCTAGAAATTATCTCTATTTTTTGGAACTGATGAAGATGTGGAGGTGGTTGACCGGAGATTTTGTTGGAGTTGATGAAAATGTAGCGATGAATTTGAATGTTTGCAAGGTTATTTAGAAAACCGTTTTGCGTGGGTCTAATTTATGGAAATATGATAATGGATTAATGGTGAATTGAAGTTACCATCTTTAAGGGGATTCTTTCAATTTATGATAATGGATTAATGAATTGAAGTTACCATCTTTAGGGTCTAATTTCTGGAAATATGATAATGGATTAATGGTGAATTGAAGTTACCATCTTTAGGTATAACCTTTGAGTTTCGACGGATTTGCCCTTAATTATTAGATTGGCGCCTAGTTTTTGTAGTTAAAAAAAAGAAAAATTAAATAAATTCCCCTATATCATCATAGCCATTGATTATTGAATGGAGGGTAGAGATTAGGGGTGTAAGGAGTACAACCTTTTGAAGGAGTGTATATTAAAATCCCCTATATATGTGTGTGTGTGTGTGTGTGTGTGTGTGTGTGTGTGTGTGTGTGTGTGTGTGTGTATAAATAGGTTAATGAGAATTTTTCATATCTGAAGGAACACCCTTATAACCGCATATGATGTGGGTTCCACAACCATTGAACCAGGTATAACTTTATATTGTGTTTGACACACATCATATGTGGTTCTAAGGGGGTGTGTGTGTGTGTGTGTATTTATATATATATAGGGAAGGGTTCAAACGAGAACCCTTGTTATTTCCGAGAACGCGATAACCTTTGCCCATGTACAAAATCACATATGATTCATGTACAAAAATCATATGTGATTTTGTACCTAGTCTGCGTCCCTTTTTTATTGGTGTAAAATTACATGTGATTTTATATATGGGCGAAGGTTCTCGCGTTCTTGCAAATACCAAGGGTTCTCGTTTAAACCTCCACCTATATATATAGACTTAGGTTCACGTGAGACCAAGTTGTTTCCGTGAAACCAAGACTTTACGCATGAAACTTCACAACAAAACACTGTGATAGTAAATAGAATTCGAATATTCATACTGAAAAACACTATCGAGGTAAAACAATCCAAAACAAAGTAAAAAAACGAAATCTTCACAGCAAAAATGCTCTGAAGGTGAATCCAAACATTCACAGCGAAAATACTGTGAAGGTAAAAAAAATCGAACCTTCACCTCAAAAAGCAATGTGAGCGTAACATTTACAGTGTTTTTACTATGAATGTTCGAATTTTTTTTACCTACAAAGCATTTTGCTGTGAAGTTTCATGTAAAAATTGCTAGTCTCATAGAGACAATTTGATCTCACGTGAACCAGACCCTATATATATATATATATATATATATATATATAGGGAAACTTCAAATGAGAAGTGGTAAAAAGTGTGAAATAGAGAAGCCATCGTAGCCATTCATTTGGTCAAAATCAACGACTTTGACCAAGAAGCACAACATATTTTCTTACACAAGTTGTAGCATAGGAGAGGGTATTTCGTAAATTTTATATATACTCGACAAATAGGTTCATATATGAATCCGTTAAAAATAGTTAATATGTAAATTACACAAGTTCACGTATGAACGTATAGTTCATATATGAATCAGTTAAAAATAATTAATATGTAAATTACACAGGTTCATGTATTAACGTATATATCAATTACACAGGTTCATATATGAACATATAGTTCATAGATGAATCAGTTATAAAATATCTAGTGAATTATACATGTTCATATATGAACGTTTATATGAATTACACAGGTTCATATATGAATGTATAATTTATATATGAATCAGTTAAAAACTAATTAACGAATTACACAAGTTTGTATGGGAACACATAATTCATATATGAAGCAGTAAAAAATAGTTAAAATATAATTTACACATATTCATATATGAATATATAGTTTATATATGAATCTCACTGGTTCATATAGGAGCCGTTTCGGCTTTTTGACTAGTCAAAGATTGTGGCTATGACCGGTGAAAGCCATAATTTTCTACTTTTCAACCTTGAAAAAGAAAATCCACATGCGGAAAAAAAAAACGAATGCAAAAAACCGGTTTTAAAAATTCCGGTTAACCCAAATTCAGTTTCAAATAGTTTTTGCGTAAAATTGAATATTGGAATTTTTTGTGCACCTCTAAGCGTTAGGCTTCTCAAAGATAAAATTGTACACAATAATATCCTTTTGGGCTTTTTGCTCTATGCTGTCACTGGAATGAGTCTTATGTTTACTTGAGTAATTGTATTCATCTTTGTTGCACTTTCTCATCTCAAATATCTCGTTGTGCGCATATGCATCAAAATATGATATGATTGCATTAATATTTCACAAACCTATACATATATTAACTATCGGAACAATAGGTTATATAATGCTAAATAAATATACCCAACATAATTTTCTATAAGATTTGATTTATATGAAAAAAAAAAAAAAAAAAAGAATCAAGAATGGGTGGATTGGTTAGAAACCATTCTCATCCTTGCAAATGCTTAACTCCCATACTCATTTTCTTGTTTAATTTCAATTGGGATCTCAACTTACGGTGGCCATAAATATTTCAAGTACATTCGATCGGTCCATATCATATCAGCTAGGCTTAGACCATTTCTTCTTGATATATGTTAAAACTTCTCATTTAGATAATAATCGTGGAATTCCACATATTCTCACAATATTTACGCTATTGTACAACAACCACTTGCTAACTTTAGAACAGTACTAAAGCAAACGACCTCTCTTTTCTCCTTTAGTAAAAGGTAAACGAGAGTGGCCTACCAAACAATACGACTCGCATAACACGTTTTCCAGCAAGCCACCTAAATGCAATGTTAAAAATAAAAAGAAAACACCCTGACTGATGGATAAAGACTTGACATATAAAGTTAGCATCCATTCTTACTTAAGTTCCAGTTGTGTTCATGTGGGTTCATCAACACAATAATGTTTAAGCATCAAGACAAATATAAGATAAGAATGGAGAAACATAAAAATCACAAATGTCCCATTTCCTATTAACAAACACCCCACCACTTATACCAGGTCAACTCAAACATAATCCAACATATCCCCGAGATCCCGCTATCTACAATCCTCCATTCGATCGACCCACACACATTCAGATATAACTAAATACGTGTTCTTTCCGATCGTGTCATGTTAACTAACCACCGTTCATGTCTAGTAGGTACGTGCTTTCTAGACCCACATTTGCCTTTTAACTTGTCAACTCAACTACTTGCGCAACCTTTTCAAATCTACTCGATACCCATTAAAAATATAAGCATTCTTTTCTTCTATTAAGCGGTGACACCATAGTTACTTAATTCGCGGAACGCTTCGGTACGGGAACGAGGGTCGGGAACGCGGTTCGCTAGGTTAGACGAATCGGGTACGTAGGGGGGTAGGCTCATTTCGGTACGTGTCCGGTACGGTGTACCAATACTATGGTACGATGTACATATATATGTAAGCAATAATCGTAATTTATAGATAAGTATTTCAATTTTAGTAGTCTGATTATCTGATAATCGTAATGTTGAAATCCAAGAGTCCAATTCCAATCCAAACACTGTATAAATTACGATTCTTGAAAAGTCGTTTCTGAAATCTGATACTCTGATGCCTTGTTTTTGATACTCTGATAAAATCGAAGAGTCCACATAAAATTGCTCCCAGATAAACAACTCTTCGTTGCCTAATCAGCCAAATTGGATCGATTGAAATCGAATTGGGATCGATTGGAGTCGTATGGTTAAAGCGAACCAGAAATCGAATTGGGATCGATCCAATTTTGCGATCCGAATCGCGACTCAGTGAACGAATGGTACGTTAACGTACCGCGTTTGGGAACAGATCGCATGGGCTGCGGTTCGTGGGCTTTCTAACGTTCCTACGTATCTATGGGTGACACTCAAATCCATCATAAATTCATGACTTATAAAAAAAAAACACAAACTTTGTTCATGGGTACAATGATAATCCGCGAATGGTGAATACAATAAGTAATACAAAATTCAACGCGCAACAACAGGACAGGGTTATAAGTTTTAGAGTGAATGACATAAATCAGAAGAACTCAGTGATGGCTGATAACGACCTCTTTCTTGCCAAAGTAATAGAGAGCGTAAGCTAACACCAAGATTAGCACGGGTAAGAGAAATGTTAAAACGTTGGTAGATGAACTTCCAGATGGTTGGTCGGATACAGAAAACGAGCTAGAAGGCATCGCACGGTTGCTTTTCTGAACAAAAGAATTGCTATCGATTTCGCCAACATAGTATTTTTTCATTATGTCTTTGGCATCTTGACTGTGGCCCACATCTTCGAAATCTTCGGTTGCATCTTTCTCTATAAGATCATAATTTAAGTGTTAATTAAGAAAGAATCAGATGCATGCAAGCGAATTATCAAGTTAAACAGACACTGACCAGTTGCTAATACGAGGACGTCATCGCCTCCAGGATGATCATCGAGAAATTTGGTTACATCATACACCTAGAACATAATAAAAGACATCAGTATAATGAGTTCCAATATGACTAAGGGGCTGTTTTTTTTGCCTCTTGTAATAACCATGTTTATTAAATTGATTAGTATTCCATTAGAGATTGATTATAAGTAGCTTAATTCTTGGGCTTGTATTTTTCAGGGCCAATATTCTTGGTAGGGAATGGGCTTTTTGGCTTTAAACAAAAGGGGCTGGTCTAGGGATTTGGGAGCATCATTTTCACAAAGGAAATTGAATTTGCAAGGAATCAAGAGAGCAAGAAGGGAAAGGGAATTTGCAAGGAATCAGTAATCTCAAGTGAGGATTCAGCACACATTGGTAAGAAGTAAGAGCTATTTCCTTTTCAATGTCTCCTTATTGCTTGATAGTCTTAGTGAGAAATTGCACAGGTCTAACAGTGCTCCCTGCAGGTTGCGTGCGGCCTAACCTGCGCGGGAAACCGCGCAACCCACAGTGTTACAATTTTTCGACTTCTTTTCTAGGGGTATTCTGGGGCAATAGCTAGGATCCTTATCTAGTATAGTTGTTAACAAGAGGTTTTGGAGATTAATTCGGTTAGTAACGGTGTGTTAACACCTTCAATTCAGGTGTTCGATTTGTAGACATTAGCCTTGAGAAGTTTGGTTTAGCTCGTCAACCAGGTGGCTCTACTTTTACTAAAGTTTTACTAAATGATGTTTAAACATGCGAGTTTCATTCATAATTGCATGGCACATTTAACCATCTTTTTGCATCACGATTTACCTGAAGTCATAAGACATGTTTATAAATTGTGGTTTATTAAATACATGCTTTTGTTCAAGTGTGCATTATCTATGTGTGGGCATGTGGTGGCCATATGGAAAGTGTGACCCAACCTGAGGCGAGTGAGTGTGTGCCCGATTGCTTTACGTCACAAGTGTGAGCGACTAAGTGAGAGTGCCGTCCACATGCCCTTATCCTTATGTGTGCATCCATGAATATGTTTTCATGTAATGTGTGGCGAGTTTTTAAGTGATGTTGATATTTTATTCTTTTAAAGAAAGGTGTGTTTAACCGAGGGAACTCACTAGACCTGTGGTCTAACCCTCATTTTTACAAAATAAATGTTTTCAAGAAGACAGGTACCCGATGGATCGGGTAAAGGAAAGGGAAAAGTGTGAGATAGCTCCCGAACATGGTGGAACAAGATTAGTGACTTCTATTTCAGATTTTAGTTGAATTCTCAGTTGTTTGGAACCCATTTAAGAACCTTAATAATTCAAATTTTGGGATTTGTTTACGTTTGTGAAGGCTAATTTGAGGAGTATTATTCATGTTTATCTTATTTAGAACTTTGGGTTGTTACACACCTCTTAATGCAACCTCCCAATCCTAGGAAAAAAGCCTAACTCTTAATGGTTCCTAAAATCTCCTAGCTGTTTGACAATTGCTAAATGGTTTGATGCAAGATGATTAAGTGGTCAGAATGATTAAGAGGCTATTATGATATAGTGCAAAGTGAAATATGGTCGTCTGGTAATTGTTTAGAATGAAATTAGGGAGCCGAATGGTGAAGGGAGGCCCAAGATACATAACCGTTCAGAGGTTTTTAGAACTATTTATAGACAAAAAAAAAATTGCCAAACAAGATTCACCTATAAGTGATTTAGAGGTTGCCTCTTCATGGAACTATTAAGACTTTAAACAAACAGCCCGAGCGATTTTGTATCTAGGGTATCCCCAAACCATACTTCATTCTGCACTACCTCATACAGAGCCTCTTAAGAGTATTAATAACATTTTCACCACTTTGCTTATAATGAAATTCAACCTTGTATTTTCTTTTACTAGTTGATTCAATTTCTTAACCCTTTTCTCTAGAATGCAAAGTATTTTTGACTTTAGAGGGAACAATCAAATAGAACTAGGAATCCCTTGTTTAAATGGATTCATAATGTAGCCTTCGAAACAATGTGTACTTAAACTAGAAAATACGGTAATAAGGAAGATGAATGACCCACTATTTCCTAACACCAACTCACCAAATTATACTTGTAGAAACATGAAGACCCAACACAGGGGTGTTGTCATATTTATAAAGAATAAAGATTAATACATTTATGATCATCCATCGTTGTTTTAATCTTTTATGTGTATATATATATATATAAAAGAATTTATGAAAAGTTTAGTTTGAAACAACTAACATGATTTGCTTGATTCCACAAAGGTGAACAAAAGGTTCAAGTGTTTATAGGGAATGGATGAAGAAAAACCAACACACTTGTTTTAATAAGAATGAATGAAGTAACATGATCAACGACCATTTAACCTTGCAAACAAGCATATATTCGGGAGATAGGCCATCTCATGCTCACTCAACTTGTCCCAAATTGTCCTCCGATACAAATTTGTATACTTTCTCCAAGAGTTGGCATATGCATAGAATCAACTTATCTTAAAATCTAAAACAACTTTTGAATAATTTTGATAGCATGGCCTGGTAATTCAAAATCATGCCATTGGGACATCAAGTTCTTGTGTATCGAAGAATTAGGCAATAAAGATACATGAATTGAGCCAGTAGATGGCAACAAGAAGAAAAGTAGAGGGGCAGAGGTGTGGGGAGACAGATAACTTCATTTAAAAGCCAATATTCGATCAATTTGATGCTAGTATAGTATTCAAGAAAAAACTGTTGAGGGTGAAGCAGGGAAATGAATTTTGTCAACAGAGAAAACTAACACAAGGTTAAGTTGACATGTCTGTATTGGAGCTTTTAAAGCACAGGGGACTAGACTGGTGTCACAATCTAAATTCAATAGGCGGTATGGCCATCTAACTCACAATCTAAATTCTAATCCAAACAAAGCAAAACTATATCCCACACCTTTACTTTAAAGACTAGATGTAGAGCTGACCTATGGCTAGTAGGTATGCTTAAATTTAGAAAAGATGGAGGGTATAAGTAATAGAAATAGATAGTTAGATACTAAATCTAACACCTACCCTCTATACCTCTCTAGCTTCCTTCCTCCCATCAATATGGTTGTGGCGTACTAGTTGAGGCTCTGTGGGATGTGGTGGAATATCCCATCTGCCCAGGGTTCGCATCCATGCGTACACAACAATTGTGGCTACTGAGTTATCAGGCACTCATGTCTTGCAGTCATAAATTGCCAGAATTAGTCTAAGCATAGCTAAGGATACCCTTCCAAAAAGAACTCCTATAAGAGGTCATTTTTCTCATAAATGCCTAAAGCCGCAATGTCCTAAATCAGATGCTCATTCCAAGTTCTCCGTAATCCCGCTTTCTACGCGCCTCACAGGAACCTCCCAACGTACACCACCAAATAACTGCAATCTTACCGTCATATCCCATCGCTGTCTAAAGACACAACTCGATATTCTATCTGACATGGTTATACCAATCTAAGCATCCTGCCACTTCTAATGGGCTTGCTTTATTCTGAATCATACACCAAAGTTAGTTAGGGGTTGTTTGGTTGGGTTTTCCGTCAAGTCCTATATGGATAAGATAAAGTTGTTTGTGTGGATTAATTTGTCTCTATAGATTCAAAAGTTTTTCTGTTTGAAAGAGTTTTTTCATAGGTGGAAGGAATTTTGTTTTCTAATTGGGGTTAGTAGGTTTAAAAAAAAAAAAAAACTTGGTTTTCAGTATAAAGCTTACCTAATAAGCTACTTTCTAAATTATTAGGAGCTATTTGGTTGGTTTTCCATTAAGTCTTGTATAGATAAAGTTGTCCGGGTGGATTAATTTGTGGGAAAGTTTTTGTTTGGGACAGTTTTTTCATGTATGTATTTTAATTGGGAGGGGCAAAATTGGGAAAACTTGGCTTTGTGCATAATTAAGTTCCCATAGAAGCTTACTGAATATGCCATTTTCTAAATCATTGTCAAACAATAACATATAGCTGACCAAACAAGGTACAGGTCCACTAAATTTACCAAAAAATCATTTATGGGTTATAAAATTTGTAATTCTGATTAAGTTACTTAGGCATTGTTTGGTAAAAATAAGGTAGCTTATGAGTTAGCTTATAAGTCACGTTATAAGTCAGTTACATGTTTGGATGGACCATAAGCTGACTTATAAGTTAGCTTATAAGCTAGCTTTTTGAAAAGCTACATTTTGGCGACTTATTGTAATTATGATACTTATTATTATTATTTTTATTCCAAATATACCCCCCTACTTTCTACTTTACTAATTTTAAAGTATGTCTTTTTTTGTCCTTTTTACGGTCATAAGTTACCTTATCAGCTAATTTTTGCCAAACGTAACTTATTCATCAGCTACCTTGTCAGTCACCGGCTAGTCTAATAGTTGATCTGAAGTTGTAGTCAAAAGAGAGATTCCTATGCATCATAATTGAATCAGCGAATTCATATAAAACTAAAGTATCAGATGAAAAAGAGAATTGACCTTTCCAGAAATAATGAGCCAGCAATCAGATTTCTGATTGTGCTTTGAAACCTCTTCGAAAGATAATATTTTGGCCTCCGACGACGTCATTTCTTGATCTTCTTCTTCTTCTTCTACCAAATAACAAAATAAACCACCCCGAAACAAAGAAAGAAAGTTGATCGTTAAATCCGAGAGAAGAAGATCAAATTAAACGTCACAATCGAGGTAGCCAAAGAAATACAAGAAATAGATGATGTTGATTCAAATGGTCAACCAATTCTTTTTATAGTATCTCGTGGTCCACACAGATTCCTTTATAATTTATATGCACACAAAAAAAAACATAACATATTGTAATTTAATTTAAGAGTGTGCACAAAAGTTGTTGCGGTATCCGACCTTCTTACGCATAATCTCACTAATCCGTTGCAACCGAACCCAACCTTTTAGAACCAGATCCAGAGTCTGAATATCGCAGGAAGGTGTCGTTCGTGGGAATCGAACCCTGGTAGTGTGACATTCACCTCAAATCCCGCAACCATGTTACCTATCTAACTGAGCTAATCCCCTTTGGTCTAGATAATTTTTTTATTTGGGTTACTGTTTTATGTTTATTCTGAATTAAATTTTTGTTAAAATATTAACTTGGTTAAATAATTAGTGTTTTTGTTTGAACTTTTCTACATTTTAATAAACTATGATGTTCTGGAATGGCAAAAAAAATACCATAAGTTATGCTCTTCCCAAATTACTCAAAGTTACCCAATGCCACATAAGTTTTCCACTTCTTACCCAAATTACACAATACATGTCTTATATTCAACTCAATCTTATCCACACTTTTTATTTTCTTAAAATAAAAAAGAGACAAAAAAGGGATGGGGGCTGCGTTCAAATCGGGTTGGAGAAGTCGGTTGATTTTGGCGCCAGCTTACCCAAAGACACCGTAATGGAGTTACCAAAGGAACCCAACGAACCCGAAAGGAACCCGAGCCCTTCAGGAACATATGTGCAATATGTTTTATTTTGTATGAATGTACATTCCATATCTGGGAAATGTGCACTCAGATATTCGAGTTTGCTGTAAAATTGTATATATGGGAAATAAGTATCCCTTTTATTAAATAGTGCAAAATGTGCATTCTTGTTCACATATATGATCTATCTATTGTTCGATTTGATAAATATATGGATTAAAATATACATAAAACTAAAAATATTACTAATATTTACCAATTGGTAAAATTATAAAGTTAGATAAAAACTTTATAAAATATATATATATATATATATTAGTAAAATACTTCATAACTGACAACAAAAAGGTACAAAAGAGTATTAGTTTTGCTATTTTTTGTTATATATCAAAGCCTTTCATGTATATTGTAAAAAATAAATACCCCAAATTGTTGACTAAAAACAAAATAAGACAACTTACGGTGGCCCCATTTAGACTTGAAACATTGTTTTACAATTATAATTTGTAGCACATACGATCTAAATTAATTAATTAATTAAAGTATATATATATATATATAAATCTGTAGCACATATGATCTGATCATAGGCCATACGCATATACATTATCAAGTATATGTTTTGTCAATATGATGCTACTATAAATTGTCCTATTCTCTAAGTCAACAATATTGAGCATTTCTTTCTACAAATTATATGAAGAGGTTTGATATATAGAAGTGTTCGAAAAAGCCCGTCGCAACGGCCGCCATGGCGCGCCGTGGCTTAAGGCTTGTGTCTCACGCCACGTTATGCCTGAGGCACGCCATGGGGTAATGCGCGGTTTTTGCAACACAATATTTTGATATAACTTATCTTTTTAATGCCTTATTTGTTAGTTTATGAGATATAACTTACTTTACTGTTTATTATAATTTATTCATTGAATAATAGTAGGAAAACGCATGTTAATGTTTATAATATTATATATGATATAGAGATTTGCCGCCATAAGTCACGCCTTGAAAAACGTCGTGACCTCGTCGTGGCTTCCAAGGCTTGAGGCTTGGCCTTGCCGCCACGCCACGCCTCGCGCTATTTGGAACCTTGATATATAGTACAAGTGTAGGATGTAGTGTTGGCCAAATTTCGGGTTCGGGCCGGTTCGGGCCGGGTTTGACCAAAACCCGGTTTGCTACAGTGTTGGTCAAACCCGGGTTTGGTCAAACCCGGGTTGAGTCGGGCCCGGGTTCCGGCCGGGCTCGGACCGGCCGGGTTCCGGCCGGGTTTCGGGTTCAACCCGGGTTCCGGACCGGTTTCCGGCCCGCGGGTTGAGACCCGGGTTTGACCGGGGTTCGGGTCGGGTTGGTCAACGGGTCGGGTTCGGGCTAGCCCATCGGTTCGGTTTCGTTTGGCCATCACTAGTAGGATGTATATAAAGGTGAGTTAATAATGATAAGTGTGATAACTATATTTGAATCATTGATCCTTTTTAATCTCATGTTTTTTTATAAAGGGTTAAGTACATGGGAGTGTATCGAATTTGTTACGTTTTATCATTGTATGCACTCAACTTTAAAATTTACCGATTAATGTATTAAACCTGCTAAAATTGTCATTGTATGTATCCAACTTTATCAAAACATACCATTTAATGTATCCAACTTGTCACAAAAGTGTATCCAACTTGTCATGAAATACATTAAATGGCATTTTTAGCAAGTTCGGTACATTAATCAGTAAGTTTTAAAGTTGGGTACATACAATGATAAAACATGACAAGTTCGATACACTCCCATGTACTTAACCCTTTTATAAATTGCGCTTTAGAAAGGAATTAATCTAGTATTGCATCTCAATACATCTTATTTCGGTGCATCTCATCATAATATGCATCTATTTTCATCCAACGGTAAATAAACCACCTCTCAGACTTCTCGCCAAATATAACACTTCTCACTAGAATCCAACACTCGATGCACAAGCTTAATCATATATGATTAAAAACATGTTATATTGACAATACATAGACGTTTGATCATATATGATTATGATCTAAAATGTATTAAAATGACGTTTCTTTTTTTACAATTTATATCACTATAATCGTCGCATCAATACATTCGAAATGGACCCAATATTGAATATTTTTTATTTAATCTTATTATTAAATATTAAGAATATATAAGAAGTAATATATTTCACGTTTTCTTACGTTTTCATTTTTCATTTTTCACCCTTATCACATTAAAAATACAGAATATTGGATTAACTAAAAGACGTTTATTTTTTTTATATAAATTATGCTACTATAATTTCAAATTGATAAACTTTGCACGGCATTGCGTCTATTTTTTACTTAATATCCATATAATTAGTTATTTATTTAATTTTAATTCCTTAACTTTTCATTTTCTATTTTACACTTTTATCATATAACATAAATAATCATATATTATGAACTAAAATGTAATAACATTACGTTTATTTTTTTACAATTTATATCACAATAATCGTCGCATCAATACATTTGAAATGGACCCAATATTGAATATTGTTTATTTTATCTTATTATTAAATATTAGGAATATATAAGAAGTAATATATTTCGCATTTTCTTACGTTTTCCTTTTGCATTTTTCACTTTTATCACATTGAAAATACAGAATAATGGATTAACTAAAAGACGTTTAATTTTTTTTTAAATAAATTATGCTACTATAATTTCAAATTTGAGAAACTTTACGCTGCATTGCGCGCAAATACAGTGTAATATTATTATATACGAAATACGAACTACTCCCATAAAATTTTTAAATCTCAATGATTTTAATTTAAAACATTTTGTTTAACCAACATGAGATTGCCATGAAGTCTTAAATCCTTTATCTTAATTGAAGTGTCCATCTATAGATAACGTGGATTGATACAAAATACAAAGACTTGTTTGAGGTAGGGTGATAATTCGTGTTGGGTTCGAGTTATCGGGTTTGGGTCATTTATGTTTCGTCTCGACTTATTTTTTACCCATTTATTTTCGTATTGAGTCTGTGTTGTGTCATTTCTTCTCGTGTCGGGTTTCGTGTTGACCCATTTTTAGGAAAATGGGTTCGATGTGTATTTTTTCGATTTTCAAATTCATAATTAATCAAACAAAAGACAATAAATCATGAAGAAAAATTGTAAAATTTGCTTGTAGTTATGAATTCGTACAACCTCGGTAAATAATTATGAAATTCTTTCGGTGGTCGAACAATCTATATGAGATGGTACAGAAAACGGTGAAGAGGAGAACGAATCGATGACGAGAGATGAGAGAAAATAGTGAGATAATACCAGCAACGAGGATGTTATTCTCATTGAGAAATGAGAATGTAAGTGAAGGGAGTCAAAAAGTTAGTAGGTTTTAAGTTTTCAAGTCAGGTGCAGCCTCAATCATGTTTTAAAAAATTATATGATATTATCTTTCGGGTCATTCGGGTCACTACTGGGTTTTCGAGTTCGTGTCGGGTTCGTCTCAACCCATTTAAATTTTATTTGGGTTCATGTGTCGTGTTCATGTTACTTTTTTCATGCCAGATTATCGAGTCATGGCAACTTCTTTAAAGATATATATGATGTGTTAATTGCTTTTGGTGAGCTATATATTAATTATTCTTATATAACTCGCGGTATATAGATATATCAATAAAAGTATAAATTAACACTCGATTTTTTTTTTTGTTAATTAATTAGTAGTATCATGTTTAATTTTTGGTGAGATCGCAACCATATGAAAAATGTCAAGGAGAATGTTAGTTCTATTATATTTAAAGTGAAAAAGTGATAAAGTGTTAAAAGGTGAAGTTAGTTGTACTATATTTTAAGTGAGAAAATGTTCAAGGAAATGTTAGTTGTGTTGTATATTATGTTTTAAATGATGATCAAGCAACCTTAATTAATAATAAAGTGGCACTTCTTCCCTTACGTGGATTAAGAATGTAGACCACATTATTTTTAATAATCATAGTTGTTTGTACTATTAATGTGTGACTTGGACTAATAATTTTATAGGACAATTATGAGTTTAATAGCTAGACAAACCTCTAATCGCTTTAAGGGGTCACGAACCGGTGATGAGCAACGTAGGGTAAACCAAAGACTTGACTAGTTGGGCTATCCGGTCTCGGCATCATATAACCTTACATGACGTAGCTAACATATAACCACTTGGCCGAAACATATATATAGGAAGATAGCAGGTAGTTGTATGTGATGTAACACTAATTACGTACGGATGGTATGTGAAAGAAACATAAACATATAAGACGTTGGCAAGATGATTTGCATGCAAGACACGTGGAACAATCAGAAACAACATAGTAATTAAAGCAGGTAATCCTAATCCCACATACATGATTTGATTGCACTCATAACATGTGGTCGGAAGAACTTTTTTTCTTTTGATTAATTTTTAGGTTTCATAAAGAAAAAGTGCTTAGAAAATTAAGATATCATTTTTCATAATATAAAAAACGAAAAAGTACTTTAAATAGTTTAGATATTTTTCACCGACCAACTCATATGTTTCAAGAAATTGTACTAGTTCCAAGAATTTTTGTACGTGCTTGAAAATAATTTAAAGAAAAAGTTAAGGTGAAGTCTGTTTGCTAGAATCCGATGGAATTCATAGAAATTGGAACGATCAACTCCGTAACCTTTAACCAAATTTTGTTCATGTACTTGATTCATTCTATGAGTTTTAGTATGAAATTCCAATTCCGTATGTGTTGGAATTTGAATTCCTTAGGTTTTGAAAAACCTATTATGCCCTTCCTAATCAATTTAATCTATTTCATCCACCATGGCAATCATCACCACTGCTACCACTATCGCCACCGCCACCGCACGTCCGCACCATGACATTGTCACTGCTACCCTCCACCATCATTACCCCCACCACCACTATCACCATCTTCATTGCCACCACAATCGTCGCCCTACCACCACACGATTGCTATCGTCTCTACCCATTTATAATATGTTGATTTATCATTATACAATATTTATAAAGTGAGCAATAAAAAATGAAAATCAAACATCTTGTTTATATCAATCTACCTCTATTGATACATATCCGTTTCGAGTTGTATCGAAGATTTTTAAAGATCTTTGGAAACTGAGAAAAGGAGCTCGAAAGAGAACTTAAAAAGAAAATCAAAAGCATGGTCAAAGTATGTGCGACTTCCAGAAACAACCTCGCGACACGAGAGAGATGGCTCGCGACAGGAGCATGTTGCTAGATCACTTGATCAGTCCCGAATTAATTGCCATGATTTACATATTTAAATATTTTATCAGATCATAATAATAATTGTTTAGATTAGAATTATTATTTAGTTTCCTTTTTTAATAGAATTTATCTGTAGTTATTATTTTTAATTGATTCCTAGTTGGTTTAGAATTAGGGTAGATTTAAATTCCATAGTTATCATCTTCTAGTTTTGATTATAAATAGGTTTATTCCTTTCATTGTAATCTAGTTTTTATCTATATAATTTCTTCTCTTTTAGAGTTTAGGGTTCATCTCTACTGTTAAGAGTTTTTCTCTTATTTTTTATTCTTTGGCTTGAAAGTTTTACGTTTTCCGGGTTAGACGTTTGTCTATCCGTTCCACACAATTTCACCCGAGTAGATCACTGCGGCTTTTACCACAAACCTCATCACGATAACCACCAACTTCGCCAATCAGATCGACACTCTCATCAACGAACGTCCGAAAGAGACAGGCATCCTAATCACCGCTACCCACCTCGTGGTGGCCGACCCAACCCCACCACCAATTCAAGTTCCAACTCTTTGGAGGAGGAGGAAGAGTTGAAATACCTAAGAAAAAAGCAGAGATTCTATTATTTATGGAACCATGAGAGAATAAGAGTTCTTAGATTGGTAGAATAACGCCGATTGATTTTTTGAAGTTATAGATATTCCCAAAGAAAAGCAGGTGAAGTTTGCTACTTTCCACCTAAAGAGTGGTGCCGCCATTTGGTGGGATAAATTGGTCATGCAAAGACAATGCCAATAAAAGAAGACCAATTCAATCCTAGAAAAGAATGAAACAACTTATGGTGGAACAATTCTTACCGGAAGATCAAGAATGGAGCCTGAACAAGCTTTATCCCAAACAGAACAACGACAACTGTGAGATTAGGCATGAGAAACCGTCGGTATTATGTATTCAATTTCCTCTATAATATACCAACCGTTGAGGTTTTATGAGAAGTGTTACTGGACAAAACCAAACAAGAAATCATCCCAACGTGATCGAGACACGACAAGAAGTTCACATCGACCCCGAAGTAACAGCAACATATTACATGGCTACGATCAAAGGAAATGAAGACGAGCTAGGAGAAGAAAGTTCCGACCCATCGAAGCTCTTGCTACAAGGAGTCAAGATAGTTGAGCCCGAAGAAGATGCTCCCGTAATCTCGACATCCAAACTCCAGATCATACACATACTTGGTGCAAACTCAAGTATACATTCCTCCAAGATAGTGTGAGATCACACACATACTTAGAGTTTCGTCTCATGCTTTAAGTGATTTAGATATCTGTAATTTGTAGTAGTACAAATCAAAGGAGTGTTAGCCTGGTGGTAAGGCTTGGGTACTACATAGTGGTGAACCCGAGTTCGAGCCCTGGGGGACGCATTCTGGAGGTACGGGGGCTTCGACCCCGGGCTGCATGCTTTAGCAGTCGGGCTTCGGCCCAAAATTGCCGAGGATTAGTCTGGTACCAATGTGATCTGGGATACCTCTTCAAAAAAAAATTGTAGTAGTACATTAATACATAGAGGTCTTTTTAGAGTTAAGCCATTAATAATTGATTTATAATATATGTTATGCATTAACATTGATTATTCATCCGAAGTTTATGAATAATAAATTTATCTTAAATTTTCATTAAAAAAAATATTCGTATTCAATCTACCATTCTATAAGTACTTATTGTATTATTAAGACCTTCGAGATCCAACACAAATGCTTGATGTATTTAACAAGGTTTTGGTACTCGTGCTTCACCAATTTGTAACTGCTCCGGTTATTATTGGCTCTTTAATGTTAAAGGTCTTTAATGTCTCATTAATTGCTTATTGAATCTTGGTCGGCGGTTATGTCCGTTAGACATTAATTGTCTTTATTCTTCATTGATCCTGCATCAAGCTTAATCTTTATTCACTTTATAAGCTTGTACGATAAAAAGATGACTAAAAAGCCCCCACGTCGCTAGCACATGAGAGGCATTTAACGGTTGCTTTTAACAGGGATGAAACCCGTAACTAAGTGCAAACTAATGAAATGAGTGTCTAGTTTACTTTTGAAAGTGGAATGATAAAAAACTAGATTTTCTGGACGATTTTTGTAAATTACTATTTTTTTAGTAAACTACATTTTTGGTCCCTGTGTTATTTCGAAACTACATCATTGCTATTGTATTACATTTTGGTTATTCTCATTTCAGTTTATTTACATATTTGGTACATTCATTAATTAGGCTTCGTTAACTTTTTTCCGTTAAGTAAATACTAATTTATGTATTCATGTAGTAACACATTTCGAGGTCACAATTTTTCACATATAACTTGGATCTAGATGACCTTTTTTATATTCCTTACACTTTTTAGCTCTCATTTATCGAGAGTAAACATCAAGGTCTGAGAAGTTAGTGGTTTTTCCCAATACGATTTATACGTATTTTATATTTAGTTGTATCTTTATGAGGTTATAACTTTTCAAACTATAGCTATATATATTGTATAAAAAATTACAAGTTGCTTATTTTTTGGAGCTCTACATGGCTAGAAGTTTTGTCATTTATCGAGCCATATCAAGGAGTTATTGTGTTTCTTAGTACTACATATGCATACTCAGTCATAATTGAAAAAACATGATAACTGCTCAATGCTTGCTCAATATATATAAACCATGCATGCATCAACAAATTTCCAACATTTAGATGTAAAAAATAACGATATAAAAAAACCAATCAGGACATGTGTTATAAATAAAAAGTTATAATCTCACATTATGTCACCATCCTTTTGGGTAAAAATCTACACACACAACAACGATAGAAATTATAAGACTTCAACAGGTGTAAAAGTCTTGTATTTAAATGAGGTCCTGAAAGAATACTAAAGCCGTCGTACGAAACAAACGACCATCACACAATCATCGTACGACCATCAAACGACTGTCGAGCGATCATCATAAGACAATAAAAAAGCCCTTGATTCCTAACCCTAACGATTTCTTAGTTACTGTTTTGATGCAGGATCAATGAAGAATAAAGACAATTAATGTCTAACGGGCATAACCGTGCGCCGACCAAGATTTAATAAGCATTTAATGAGACCCGACCATTAACATTAAAGAGCCAATGATAACCGGAGCAGTTACAAATTGGCTTATAAAAGAAGTATTCGAGCTAAAACAAGGATCATATACTCTCGGCTACCAAGCATTCTATTACTCTTTTTCTCTCTAGCATTTTCATTTACAATTTCTTGTAATCTTTCATACGACCGTTGTTATTTTCCACTTGTAAACGTACGGCCAATCATTGTAACATCAAGAATGTCACCCCTGTTTGGCGCACTTAATCTTAAGTCAACCACAGGGTTTTTCCTCGTTCCGAGGTTTTTCCTGCGTAATCAAATCTCTTGTCTCTTATTTATTTTTATTCACACGCCTTTATCAAACTGGGTTCCTTTATTTAGTTGGACAAGTCTCATAAGTTATCTTAAGTCGTCTTAAGTGCGATTTTTAACATTAATACCATCTATCTTCAAATTTAATTAACTACTTTAATTTGACGTATAGACATATATTAATCCAAAAACCATGCAAAGATCATTAAAGCATATATTTATGAATATTCAGCAAACGAATTAAACAGGAAAACACCTAGTTGTGGATGACATATACAAACCCTTCAGTCCAGAAATAAAATAAATGCCAAAAGGACAGATTAAGATGAATGTTTTTATGTATCATAAAGGAATTAAACCAAAAAGCAAGCTATATATATAGGCACACTCTTGCAATCAATCATTGACTTTCTGCAACTTTTATGTATAATTGCAAAATCTTTGCTCCATTGCACCTGCAAATTAACCAAAACAAAACACCAAACATTTTTTATCTCATAAAGACATCACAATAGGGGTGGGTTCAAATGTGAACCACTTTTTCATTATGAACCGTGAGGACGAATCTCAGCTACACATCTTCGATTACGGTGGACGTACGGGATCACAGAGGATTGACGTGATTCATGGGAAGGTAGAGATCATTAAAGAGGTGACCGGTCAAAGTCGCCTTTATTGACTGGATGAGTGGCTGAGATTCGTCCTCATGTTCACAATGAAAAAAGTAGTTCACATTTGAACTTTCTTATATATATATATATATATATATATATAACTGCAATACCAGTTCCATCAGTCTTATTTTTTCAGCTTTCTTAATTAAGTTTTATATATAGATCAACAAGGAAAATTGAAAACGAATGCATACATACCTACTAATTAATATTCGTTCTTAACTGATCCGAGTATGCGCATGGTCTTCCTACGCGCGATCTCCTTTTGATTCTCCACCTCTGGATGGATCTTCTTCTTCAACATCTTTCTCACCAACTTGATTATATAATTATTTCACAAATTAAAACAAAACACATATAATTAATTTACTAAGTCGTACACATTAATTCTTGTTAATCCATTAAACACAAAAAGAGAGAAAAAGAAAGAGGCTTAATTACTCGGTTTATTTTCTTGATAGGACGAGCTGCATCGCCTTTGGTTAGCTTCTCCTTAGAGATTAATCCAACCCTATCATCGTTTTTCGACGCATGTTTCGTGTTGGATTCAGTAATAGTAGTATCATGATCTTTATCATATTCAGCTAGCTTAATGATCTTGTTCTTCAACAAGTTCTTTTCAGAATCAGCCCAAAACAAATCAGCAAGAGTGATTCTTTCTCCAGCCTTGCTCTCCTTTTTCACTTGATCAAACTCCAAACCATCTTCATTATCATTATAATCATTTGGTTTACAAGTTTCATCACATTGTGGGTGATGATGATGATCATTAGGTTTCTGATCTCCGAAAAACCCATGCTTACAAGCTTTTAGCATCAAAGGGAATTCCATTTCTCGCTCGTGTTCGACCAATGATTCTTTAGGAACGATCTCACACAAATACATGTGATCATCATCATCTTGATCAGGCACAAAATCTTTGAATAATGAAGGATCAAGCCCGAATGTCCCGATAGCAAGTATGCCTTCTTTCCACAACCCTCAAACACACCATCCAACGCTTCATTTTCGAGCAGCGCGACCTTATCCCTCGCGTTTCCAGCCACCTCATTCTTCGCACCAACTTCACCTGGCAAAAATCAATTATATTTATATATGAGCAAACTTTATGATTTAATTCATAAATTTTGTAAATGAAAGTAATGCACAATTGATTAAGGAGCAAGAAGATCACCTTTTTGATACAACTTACGGTGAACCCAGTTAAAGATCTGTGGACAAATCATGTACAACAGGTTAACTAGTTCATATATAATTATAGACACATATATACTATATATATATATGATGTCCATGAAACTAATAAAATGATGAAATTTATTCCAAGAAAGCATCTATATAATTAATAATTAACCATCAACATACCTTCATTTTCTTGTTTCTTAATTGGTGTAAGTTGACAAAGAGATCTTAGCACACAACTAGTTTTATGTATATGCGGATGAACGAAAGAAGATAATAGTAATAGGATTATAGATGAGGAAAAATATAGTCGATGAAAGCAAGAGGTGCAGGGAGGGGTCACCATTGTGGAAGGTTCATATGGCAACACGTATCGCGATCAAAAGGGCCCCTGCAACATAGGCTATGTTTGCCTTTTAAATGCATTATGCAAAACATTATTTGGTATTCCATATGGATCTTATTTGGCAACTAGCGCGCGTTAACTTAAATCATCTTTGACTCGTTAACTCGATCTCCTTAAATCTTTGTTCCAATTGAATAATCTTACATAATATAAACTTAATGGATTCTAGTTGCTTTCCCATCTCAAAAATGGGGATCCTATGCTATGCAAATAAATTCAAGAAAATTTTAGAGCTGTATGAGATTGTACATGTTACCTGCTAAAGAAACTAAAGACATGCATGTTGGAGATTTATAATTGTTTTGATATGTAGGATGGAATAAGAAGAAACACTATGCATACATCAACAAACAGAAAGTTTTTTAAGACTCAAGACAGAAGCTGGCTAGGGAAAGACCCCTCTTGATTCTTGACCTTTGTGGACCATTACTTACCATATATTTCTGCTGTAAATTTGACTGCTAGTGCCATGTCTTGTATCACAAATTAATAAATTAAAGCCATGAAGCAACAAATGTTAAAGGCAATGTACTGTTTACTTCTTGCTTCTTAAGTTCCCTAAATCTATAACCTGATTAATTAGTAAAATAAGTCTTTAGTTCGCTCAAATTTGTTTGTGAACGTGAGGACAACCGAGATGGCTACGTGTCTTATTGGGCTCATATTTAGACTGAATATAATGCATTATTCAAGGTGAATAAGAAAAATAGTATTCAAACAACATTCAATGTTATTCAGTCTGAATATTGTCATTGTTATTTAGTCTGAACATTGTATTATTCGTCTTGAATAATGCACAATATTCGTCTGAATAATATTATTGTACTATTCAAACTGAATATGTCACGTGGCACGCTCTCAATTGTCCTCATGTTCGCAAGGAAAAATAAGTTTCCTTTGAACTTTATATATATATATATATATAGAGAGAGAGAGAGAGAGAGGTTGGTTCATACGAGAACACTACCATTTTAAAAACTTCTTTTTAAGAAAAAAATTGATCTACAAAATCATATATGATTCATATAGGAAAATCCACATAAAAAAACATGTACAAAATCACATATGATTTGTTGAACAAAATCATATATGATTAATAACATACACGACTTTCCCGCAACTTTAAGTCACGTGGAAGTCTTCCACGTCCTTTTTTCCATCAGTAAAAAATCATATATGATTTTGTACATCAAACATGTTTTTTGTAAAAAAAATTCTTAAAAAGTTAGAATTATCGTTTGAACCACTATATATATATATATATAGAGAGAGAGAGAGAGAGAGAGTAAAGTTCAAATGTGAACTCATTTTTTTTTTGTCAACGTAAGGACCAACAAAATTACGCCACGTGGCAATTTGAATCAGCACCCGAGCTTTATTCAGTATGAATATCATGCAGAGTGAAAAAGAATTTTACTCAGATTGAAAAAACTTTTATTCAGTCTGAACAAAGCATGAATATTCAAATTGAATATTGACACATGGCACGATACTAGTGGTCGTCACGTTCACAATGAAAGATGAGTTTACATTTGAACCTGACCTATATACATACATACATCTATATATATATATGGTTGGGTTCAAATGTGAACTTAATTTTGGTTTTGAATTCGAGAACCATCAAAATCGTACCACATGGCAATATTTATTCTGAATATCATGCATTATTGAGAGTGAATAAAGGGGCTTAAGTTTTATTCACTCTGAATAATGTATGATATTCAGAGTGAATATTTTTACGTACGTGGTGCGATTTTAATGGTCCTCACGTTCACAATGAAAAATGATTTTTCATTTCAACTTTCCTATATTATATATGTTAAGTCGCAATGTAAATGTACAATTAAAGGTAAGTTGTAAAAATTAGGTTCAGGTGAGACCAAACTGTTTCGGTGATACCAACATTTTTTACATGAAACTTCACAGCAAAACACTGTGAAGGTTACAAAAATCGAACATTCATCGTAAAAACACTATAAATGTTACGTTCATGTTGTTTTTGATGTGAAAGTTCGATATTTTTTTTTCCTTCACAACATTTTTGCTATAAAGGTTCGAATTATTTATTTGATACCTTCACAGTTTTTTGAGCTGCAAAGATTTCGTTTTTTTTACCTTGTTGATAACTTTTCTTTGATAGTCTTTTTTAGTATGTTTTTACGATGAATGTTTGATTGTTTTAACCTTCACATTGTTTCGGTGTGAAGTTTCATGTAAAAAGTGTTAATTTTACCGATATCACGGAAACAGCTTGGTCTTACGTGATCAACCTAACCCGAGTTGTAATATATAAGAGGAAGTTATATATGCATGGTATTGGTAGCATGCCCTTTTTAATCAATAGAGCTTTACGATCCCTGTTTATGTTAATCAAATCAGGTTACATCAAATAATCAGGCTAAATAATTTTTGTATCTTTATGGGTCCTCTATTTCTCTTTTAATCATCATTGATCATATGTATATCATCAATTAGTGCTTGTGAGGCTAGGGTTAACTGCATCAGTCTTTAACAATCTAGCTGCTTTAGCCAAATTAAAACTCCATTAACTTGATTCATACGTACCAACCCTAGCTAGCTTTTCCACCCACCAATCTTATAATACGATTGTAGAAATATGAGTCATATCTATATTAATAAATAAGTAAGGTACCACGTGTTATGCTTTGGTAAGTCTTTTTTCCGCCTAAACATGTATGTGGACGTATTTTACATTATCAGCTCATTTGATGTGAGGATTAAAAAAACCAACTCTAAGATGGCCGAATTTTCAGTTTTAAAATTGCCAAGGATGTAGTCTAGGCGAAACCTAGATGAACCTTCTCCAAAAAAAAAAACAACTCTGAAAGAAAAATATAAAAAACTTGAAAAAATAGCATGGTACTTTGGATGAATTCATATTTGTAATATAAGTTTTATGGCATAATTTAATTCTTTTATATTATCCCGTGTAATATACGATTTAAACCTAAAATCCATTAATTAAACATAAAAATAATTTTTAATATTAGAATAATTACCAATTTGAACCAGTTATCTTTTGGATTTATTTGCTTTTAAATTTAACTAATTTGTAATTCTTTTCTCAAGTTTGTATAATTTTTTTCTAGATATCTTTTATTAAAAAAAAAAAAAACACAATTTTCATCACATATATGATTTTCATAATCAATTCGGAGCAACTATGTTCAATTGAAGAGGTGAAAATTTTAGTTACTACATCAACATACATAGTTAGGACCTAAATATGGCAATATTAATTAGAGGGTCTTTGCCATTCCATTATAAAACTTTTTTTTAACTTATTGACTTCTTCAAGAAGTCAAGAAGTTAAAATCATTTTGGCAATCTAAAAGTCTTTTTTGAAACTCCATTTTGACAAGGAAGCAAATGGGATTTTGGAAAAGTAAGAAAAATCTGACTTATCAACTTTTCAAGCACAATAAGTCAATAAGTTACCCAAACACTTATTTCCAAACTCCTTTTCAAAACCTAAAGGTCAATAAGTCATTTTGCATAAAAGTCTTTTTTGAACTCAAAAAGTTTTGCCAAACACCTTCTTAGACTTGGGATCTATTTGTTTTTCAACTTTATTATATATTTTCTAAGCTAACTCTTCCTATTGTGATCACTAATTAATTATTCTTTGAGTCTTAACCAGACGCTAAAAAACAAATATCAATGCCAAGATATTAATTTCAAACATTAATAATTTATTAAAAGTATATATTCTAACATGATATCAGAACCAAGGTCTACCACTCTAGGACTGACACATCCAAGACAATCTACTCTCCTGGTCCTTTTCTATCCAGACCTCCAACCCTCTCCTGGTCCTTCTTGGCCCTTCATGGCTTCATCCAGCCTCTGGTGAAAGGGCCGTGTTAGAGTCCTACATCGGCTAAACTTTGACCAAATCTTCACTATATATGTTGGAACCCCTTTCTCTACTCAATGGCTCTTTTGAAGATTCCATCTAGGGGTTACGCGTATAGTATAGTAATGCATGCAAAGGTAGTGGTATATTGCTAGCTATTAGTTCATTTTAAAAGATATATAGTCATAAAAGAAAATGATTAATTTGTATGATAACAACATTGAATGTAATTGGTCAAAAAGAGGATATAGGATATAATCCAATAATGCATGCAAAGGGGTTAGCTCAAAATAAAATGTGGGTTGTCTACTTTCCTGAGATCGTTTTTTTCCCTTTGTTTTTTAGGTCTAGATCCTTCCAGTATATATCAATTGCAACTGTTTGTTTTCTGCGTAAATATATCATATATCTATATATGCAACTCTATTATTATATTTCAATCAAATAATTTCTTATTTATAAAATTAATTAAAGAAAATATTGTATGGCACTTTGTGTAAAAAGATTTGAGATCATACAAATTTGAAATTGGAATTCCCGTACTTGCATAGTGGTACCAAAGCACCCAATTAATTAATGGATTCTGATTACAAAATTACATTAATGTGCAATGTTTTCGGTGCAAAATTTTAGTTGCTATGTATTTTGTTGTTCCGTGTTTGATCAAGCGTAACACAATATTTTTTCTTATTATTCAATCATCAGTATAGAAGCGCAATAATAGTTACAGATATAAATAGATACGAATACGCTTAACGGTTTTCAGAGTTTGAGAGTTAAATAAGTGTCAAACGTTTAACTGCCAATTTGATTAATATGGATCACTAAAGCTAGCTTAACCTTGAATATTCCGTATAACAATAATCAAGCCACTCCCCAAAAAACAAAAACCAATTGAAGCAATACTTTTGTTGATGTCGAAAGAAACCATATAAAAAATCAAATTCCGCCTTGACCAAAACATAAAGCTCCAAATTAAAAGAGCACCAAACTAATATCTTCTTCAAATGAGAACCAATTAAGGAATGTTGTTATTTCCAAAACAAGTGTCACGATTTCAAATACATATCGCATGAAGAATTCAATCAAAACATCCAAAATTAAACGATCAATGCTAAACTAAAATACATGCACACCAAAATCAGTCCTGCATGGCTCGATCATAATTTGATGTATCAGTTAAGCAAGCACCCTTCTCCATTAAATGTAATTTAGGCATATTGCCGGATGAAAAAACAAACAATGGATTAAAGTGCATATATATATATTATCATCCAAAACTAACTATGATATCTGATTTTTGGTTTCAACTTGAGGCATTTATTCTTCACCACAGTGCGTGTGTAAACGAGCTGAGTTAAGTCAAGTGACAGGTCAATCAAACTGGACTCAAAGAATTAATACTAGCCTCAAACTCGATAAACTTTTCAATGTAGGACTTGAGCTCAAGCTCGAATAGTTTTTGAGATATCCAGCTTGGTGCTCGTTTATGGATTTGAACTCATGATCGATTAACTCATTTATCAGCTTGAGCTTGATAATATTTATATATTCATCATGTGATTAATAAACATATGAGCATGTTTGGCTCAAAAAAGGATATGCTCGAATGGCTTGGCTCGGCTTGAAAAATTAAATTGGGTTTCCGAACGAGTCGAGTCAAAGATTGGTATTGTAAAGCTCGGCTTGTTAAGGTAAACGACTCCCCTACTTTGTGTTTGAGATCGACTCGAGCTAGAGAATTATTAAGCTTGAGCTTGGGTAGTTCGTTAAAAGTTCGACTCGGTTACACCCATAAGTACAGGTTGTATATAGATTTATAGAGAGAAATTGAGTTTCTATGCTTCGTGAGCACCAAAATACAAAAATATAGGCTCCCTATGGAACCCTACTTTAACCAGCCGAATACAAAATATAGGCTCCCTATGGAGCACCAAAATACAAATTCTATATTGAGTCGAATTCTCAAAACATCTTCAACCAGATCAACCCAACCCGTATGCACCCCTACTTTAGGGTATGCATCTCAATGAAATGGGGGGATGATTCAAAATATATATACATTCCCCCATTTCTTCATTGAGATGCATATCCTAAAATAGGGGTGCATACGGGTTGGGTTGATCTGGTTGAAGATGTTTCGAGAATTCGACTCAATGTTGGCGGTTTGAAACTTTTTCAACCCAACCTAACCCAAACAAAGTCTAACCCAACCCAACCAAATCCGTTCGGGTTGGTCGGGTTAATTAGCCGGGTTATGTTTAAAATTAGGTAATAAACCTAGAAAGAAGAATAACAAAAGAGTTAAAGACGATTTATATATTGTTTCCGTGTGTTACAATACACAAAACTACTTACAACCATTTGTTTCAATAATAAAAGGGTTAAAGACAGATTTATATATTGTTTCCGGTACAAAATTGTTATCACAATCATTTATTGATATATAAATTTATCATTGTTTTTTATTAAAGTTTGTAACTTATTGTTCAGAAGAGGGTGATCCAAACCCTACAAGTGATATCATAACTTTGGGTTAATTTCTTGGTCTGTATTTGAAGTGGTCGAAGCAAAATATCAATAAAACCATATAAGCTTTTATTAACAAGTGATAAATCCGAAAACCCCTTTCCTTTTTTGCCTCTAGGTGACCTTAGAATTCGAACCCACCAAACCTATTTCTAAATTTACACAAACGTTCACGATAACATTCGAACACACAACCACAACGGAGGAGGACACCTTATCAAACACCAAAATGCTGCTGGGCTACAAGCTCTTTGGCTCTTTCTACCACTTGCTTAATCACAAAAATTAAAGAGAAACATTGTAAATTGATTAACTTTGATAGAATACAGAGTTAATTAGAAAAGTGATTTTTATGTCATTGGATGATAAAGTTTCTTTATTTGTGTTTGGATGTACACTAACCACAGTAAACTTTCGTTTTTTTTAATCTAAGTTTGTTTAGTATCCGTTTGTTGGTTATTATCACGTTTTTATCATTGCTTTCGTTTAAATTTTCTAACTTTCTATCGTTCACCAGAGATGGCTTAGAACGATTAGTTCATTATCTAATAGATCTTTCGGTTCTAACAAGAACCATGTGATCCAAAGCCAACGTCACATGAATTAGAAAAATTCTGAATAATTATTGTAATATAAAATTAATTATAAAAGCATGATTTGATTAACAGAAACATGCAACTAATTTTTGTAACATGTAAATGGTATTTCTATTACATATAAGTGATCCTTTATTCTTTTCTTTTTTCTATTTGTTACCAAAAAAATTAGAATAAACTCAAACTTGCAATCTCTTCCACATTAAATAGTAATACCGATATACCACTACGGATGATAATAGATTGCAGGCATTTTCTGTTAATATAGGGTAGCACACATGAAATTAAAGCAAATGCATCTTTAAGACCCTAACAAAATTTTCCACTACAAAGGGGTGTACAACTCTATGGGCACTTCCTTAGGCCATCTTAAACCGTAATTGATACAGGAGCTCCGCAAGATGTTCCTATTATCTGCAAGTGTTTAACCTTGTTTTTCGAGTAAACTACAAAAAACCAAGGTTCTAAAGCGTAAGGCGTGGCGTGTCGTGGCACGGAGGCGAGGTCAAGCCTCAAGCCTTACAAGTTGGCAAGGTCATGGCGTTTTCAGGGCGTGGCTTAAGGCGACAAATCTATATACAATATATATGTATATATGTGTGTATTTATGTCAATGTCTTGAACAATAACAATTTAATTCATATAACATGATAAACAAAAGAATTTCTAAATTCTAATCAATACTAGTGAGAAATTTTAATTGATACTAATGAAAAATTATAATTGAATTTTGAAGTCACTAAAAAGAAAATTTGAAAAGAAAAAAAAAATGTACCGGCATAACGCGCCATGGTGGGCCATAACGAGCTCGACGCCTTACCTCGACGCCAAGGGTGTTAACGTGGCGGCAAGGCCACGGCTCGACGCCAAGGCGCGTTTTTTAGAACCTTGCAAAAAACATGCTTGTGGTTAGGGGAAACTCTAGTTTCCCTCACTGTTAGAAGCTATTTGTCATTTTAAACAGTAAATAAAAATAAAATGAAAGTCTCCAACCTCCGCCCCCATCACCTCCTCCGGCAACTCACTCTCCGCCACCAGCCCACCACCAACTGCTAACATCCTCTTTTCTATGTTGCGATCGTTCTCCATTTGCAACTCCAAATCCATCCACCATTAAATCAAGAAATTTACTTACCCAAGATGATGATGATGATGATAAGAGTGTCCCCAATCAAGAATCATTCTGCCCCCAAAGAAACTTCCTATAAGCATTAATTGGTCTATCATATCAAGTAATTAATCTATAACAAACAAAAAGAAACAAGTTTGGAGTCACCAAGTCCTAGTTAATCAACTTGTATTCAATATCTAATTGAAGCTTTAACAGAGCCTCTTCATCAATAGGATGCTACATACTATACACCACAAAATCAAGAAGCAGATTTAGTGACTTAAGAACATGGTTTCATCCATTAAGCAGCAGTAAGACTATTTGATGAGGAATCTAATATGAAAAGAGGCAATGGTTTGTGTGTTCATGCTTTAATTTGCTAGATGAAGAAAGTGGGCCTTTCACTGTGTGATAAACTATATATGATCAAATAAAGGAACTTGGTTGAGTAAGCAAGTGAGATCCAGATGTAAAACCAGATTTTAAGTCCTTTCCTTCTATAACATTTTTGGTTGTGGTTTTATTTTCAACTAGCCTGCCATTTTCACATCGGATAATTAATGGGAAGTGTTTCCTATGGATGTACTACTTATCACACTTTTTGGTTGTGAACGTGAGGACAACCGAGAGCGCGACACGTGGCGGATGACTAGGCGCCACGTTAGATCCACGGCGGATGACTAGGCGCAATTCATGGGAGGGCATTGAATTAAAAGGGGGGACCACACTCAAAGCCGCCACGTGTCGCGCTCTCGGTTGTCCTCACGTTCACAACCAAAAAGTGGTTCACATTTGAACTTTCCTCTATATATACGTGGCGCTTAGTCATCCGCCACGTGTCGCGCTCTCAGTTGTCCTCACGTTCACAACCAAAAAGTGGTTCACATTTGAACCCACCCCTATATATATATATATAGGGGAAGGTTCAAATGAGAAGCATGTCAATTTAAGAAAAAGTGAGGAGCAATCTCAGCCACTCATCTCGCGATTACGGTGGACATGATCACGGAGGATTGACGCGATTCATGGGAGGGGGTAGAGATTATTAGAGGGGGGGACCGGTTAAAGCCGCCTTTGTTGACCGAGATGAGTGGTTGAGATTGTTCCTCGCGTTTTCTTAAAAAGTTATATTTTTCGTATGAACCTCCCTATATATATATATATATATATATTTATATACATATTCCATTTCCATTAGTAATTAAAAAGCATGCAAAAGTTATGATATATGCATGAAAATTATGCCCATTTGTGTATACATATAAATAAATCCATACCTTAAACAGCTTTTGGGTAAACTAAATAGTTAGAATATATTTAGGTCCCATTTCCTTTAGAAAGGTTGCAAGCAAAAGACTTCATACATACAAAAACTAAGGTTCCAATATAATAAATAAATAGTACACCAACAGAAGCTACAGCAAAAAAGAAAGTGATTCATGAAATGAAAGAAAGAGATATATGTTGCCTCTATTTGGAGGCCACCCTAAAAAGAAATAAAGCACATTTTTTGTTTCAAGTGTCATCCTAAAGCTTCTATGTTACTTGTGTTTGAAATGCTTCTTTCTGGATTTTATTCCAATCTTTGTCACCGGTTCTCCGTATCTGATTCAACCATGTTTCTCGTTCGCCGATTCCTTGGTCATGTCTAACGCTAAACTTAATCTCCTTCCTATATAACACATTGTTTCTCTCCCTCCTTCCCATATCTGCATTCTTTAATTTCACAATGTCTGGCCAGCAACCACCCTCCCGTCCATGGTTTCGATTAGCCACCATGGCCCGCCCACCACCACCAACACCTACCTCACAGTCCAACCAACCCCCTCCACCACCACCACCAAGGCAAGCCTTCATTCGACCTGCATTCACCCAACCAACCCAAGCCCCACCTCCTCCACAACCCGCCCCAGCCCCAGCCCCGCCAACCCAACAACCCACCCCAACCCCACTTCCTCCACAACCCACCGCAGCCCCGCCTCCCCCACAACCAACCCCAACCCAACCCTGCCACCCCAACAACCCACCCCCACCCCGCCTCCTCCACAACCTACCCCAAGCCTCCCAACTCAACAACCCATCCCTGCCCCATCTCCTCCACAGCCACAGCGTCCATCTACTGCGCTACCTCCACCGTCAATTCAAGCAACTACTAATGGGGTGGCAGCGCCAACTCCTAGTGTTCTGCCACCATCAGCATCATCACCTACTAAGGCTTCATCCCAGGCTGCACCAGTATCTCCATCTCGTAAGCCACTACAATCCTCAAACCTTAGCACACCTCCATCACAACAATCTGCACCTCCTCAATCACGTCCCATGCTACCATCGCCCATAACTACCAGGAGCCCAACCACCACCACCCGTTCTGCAACCCCACCATCCTCTCCACCTAAAATCGTCAAACCAGTAGAATATACCCCACCTCCATCCTCCACCACTAACCTCGTCACACCACCAGTATCTCCAAGAGTTCAAGACTCTTCTTTAAAACCTCAACCATCATCTCCACCCAAGAAAACACGTTTTGTTACTTCACCTCCTCCTTCCCCATTGCAGCAATTCAAACATCCCTTGGCAGTTTCAACCTCCCCGCCACCATCTCCTCAGTCACGTTCCATCGCACCATCAATGACAAAAACCGTATCCTCCGCACCTAAAATCATCAACCTGCCCGAAAAAACCTCCCCTCCAACTACCACCATCAAGCCTCCTTCTCGTGATGTTTCTCCACTATTGCTCCCTTCACTTAAAGAAAAATCCTATAACGAGACCCCGCCAGAGACAGAAATCAAGCAGAAGACCATGCACGTTCAAGAAGCGAAAGAAAAACACAAGGGTTCTGCTAACAGTGACTTTCGCAGGCACATTGGTGGGGGTACCCACAGCCCCAAGCTTGATATGACCAAAAAACCAGAAATTCCTAAGAAACACTGGGATTCAGAAAATCAAGGGAAGAGTATTATAACTATTGCAGGTGACAACAAAGGAGCTATCATGAAGCTGACCCCTTCTGGTGACAAAAAATACGAATTTGGTAACAGCTCAAACGGCATTCACATCAGGAGAGACAATCCAACCGACGGAAAGACATTGAAAACAGACTCGGAGAGAATGGAAAAGGCAAAGAACAAGAATAAGAAGTCAGACTCGCTACTAACGACTGCATTTCTGAACAGTAATGTACAAGGTGTGAACAATTCCATTCTCTACAATTGTTCCACCAATCATCATGACCCTGGCATCCACCTCTCGCTCTCAACAAGAAAGTCCGACGGTGATCACGGACTTCATCTAAAGGAGAAGAAGAAAGAATAAACATCTTATCGTAATCTAAAATATGCAGGAAAAAAAGGGGTCAGACTATCAACTTGTTGTGTTATTTCTTTCTTCGGTCGTCTAGGTATCGGTATGAGTGAATGAATAAGTTGAGTGCCTGAATTTAAGTGATGGAAAAGGGCATGGATCTGGTCCTTTTTTGTTGCATTTTAGCTTAATGAAAACAACTAAATAAATCAAATCAAATCAAATGCAGTATGTCTGTCTGTTTCACAGATTTGCAGGATGAATTAATAAAGAATGCATGTTTCTATATATATATATATACCTCCTCTATTGTATAGCTATAAAATTGAACACAACCTTCAACCTATTTATTAGTCATATAATGAAAATTCGAAGCTATGATTTAGATTGGGTTCAAGTTAGGGTTTGGTTACTTCTGGTGGTGGATTACTTCCCGATTTTAGTTCATTCAAGGTATGATACATCATTCCAAATGCAGCCTTCTGGCCATCATATCATTCCAAAATCTCCACCATTTAACTCGTAACAACAACGTAAATTGAATTGAATGTGTAAATCATACCTTGATCGTTGCTTGAATCGAGAACCCTAAATCCTTCCTTGATCAAATGATACCAATTTTCACTCGGTTTTCAATTTCATGAGTTTTGAGGATTGCCAATCAGGCCCCTCTATTTTTTGCTTCTTTATTATTTCACCACAAATAAATAATGTTTTAGTGTTAATTATTTCCTTATTTGATCTATAATAGATGACTTAGGATCAGGTGAGACCAAGGTGTTTTCGTGAGATCGCGTGAGACCAATAGCTAACGTATGAAACTTCACAAAAAAACACCGTGAAGGTAAATAAAACTAGAATACGCAGACCTAAAAATCGATTTGGATGCAAAAAAATATCCAAAACAAGGTAAAAAACGAACATTCACAGCTCAAATGTTGTGAAGGTTACAAATAAATAATGCGAACCTTCACACGAAAATGCTGTGAAGGTTTCGTTTTTTTATATTTTTTGGATTTTTTTTTTCTTGATAATGTTTTTAATATGTTTTTAACAATGAATGTTCAATTTTTTTTACATTCACAAATGTTTTGATGTAAAGTATGTTGGTCTCACCGATCTCACGAAAACAGCTTGGTCTCACCAGAACTTAACCCTTAATAGATACATCATATATATAGTTACTCCAAATGTCTAGTATAACGAAATGAGCCACGATAATGTATGCACTCACAAAATATACTCATATATGTCATAAGTCACCTCTATCTATGTAAAAAACGGGTTACAACTTACAAGTTGTCAACAGATTCAGAATATATCTGATTAGAAAGAGTCAAAGATTTCATTATACGAAAGAAAGCTTGTGAGAATATTTTACATGACTATGAATGTCATTGGAACCATGAATTCGTTAGGCTTCACATATTTATGATGTGTAACATGCATCTGAAATAAAATGTTAGGATAAGCAAAAGATGGTCATTGAAAAAACATCAATAACTTATTGTGTTCATGACTAAATCATTTTAAAATACTATAAGTTGAAATAAAATATAAGATGTTGTAACTCATCCCGTATTGATGGATATGAAATTTGTTAGTGAGCATATTTCATTGAGGTAGGGTTTACGACAACTCATAAGAATGAGATTTGTGAGTTCCTTATAAGTAATAAGTTTTGGACTACTACTCATAATTGACGAATTCATAGGTTTAATTCCTACTAGATGCACGTCAATGGGACCCTCCAATAAGTATACTGGAAATAACTTTCATCACAATTTTGAGTTGAATTATAAGTTTTGTGCTAATATATTATTTTCGCTTTAGGTGTTATAAAATGATGTTAAGCTGATTTTTGTGCGAATAGGATGGCGAAATAAACCTTGTGGAGAATAAGTAATGTGGATGTTTGTAACACTTAGACGAATCGAGCATCACAATAAACAAAGAAGATGTTAGGCTACTTGATGAAAACCATCATGAATTTAAGTTAGAGAGTTTGTGACAACTACCTCCGCATGAGTAAAGAATCAGTTTTGTGGGCTTCTTATGATTCTTAACTAACTACCAATAACTTCTATTAGGATTTTAAGTTAAATTATAAGGTATTTCACTAGTATGTTGATGGGTCACCATAAAATCTCTCAAGAAAAATATGAACAAGATTTTTGTAAATTATAAATTATATATTTACAAGTGATTGTGAAAACTAAAAATGATACCTTTCAAAATTGAAAGCTCAAGCACATATTAACAAGTGGACATCACAAGTTGCTAAATAGCTTAAGTTGTGTAAAACCACATAATAAATAAGATAGAAGATTATTCCAATGTCACGATTATTTATTTGTTATTGTTTCTTACACATGACGGATATTTAAATGTAACGTGTGAGTTGTATATCCACAATTTAAATAGGATCTTTTTAGCTTCTATAAAATATACCTTTCTTGAAATATAAACGAAGACATATTTTATTGATATAAACTATCAAAGTCGTAACAAATATCAGCATTATGAATTTGATTCGTTTTGTTTGGTAAATTAGTGATAAACTGATAAATGAGAGATAAGTTGATTAAATAATTACGTTTATAAAAACTAGTTGATAAACTAATTGAAAACTACAAAATGATCAAAAATAACTTTAAATTTTATCTTAATTAATAATTTGAAACCAATATTGATAATAACAATTAATACAAATTAGAGGCATAAAGAAAATGTGGCAATTAGTTTTTTTTAGCTTACTAAGGCTATCGGTAGTGAAACCTATCGAGCCCATAAGCTTACTCTGCCACATCAGCGTCACATTAGTTTTATCATAAATCCAGTATAAGAGCATCTACAATGTATGGGTTCTTTGCCAAGCTTTTTTCTTACGCATTATTGTCATCTCAACAACCTAAAACCTCTGTATATTTTCACTATGTGAAAAACATCATCTAACTTTTTCAGAATTATCAGGGTCTCATCATTTTAATTTTATCTCATTTGTAATTTTATTTATAAAAATAAATACATTAAAATTAACATGAATGCATATTTATTTATGTAGGGAAAATACAAATATATAAAATATATAATTAATTTAATATTTTTATTAATATATAATAAAATTTAAATATGAACTTTATATAAGAAAATATAACTGATTAATACAATACTTTTATAAAAATTTATAAAGTTAAAATAGATAAAATACGAAAAACTTTTGAAAAAATAGATCGTGCAGTTACGACTTATGGGGCAAAACCTCAAAATAGGGTTTTTACTTTTTGAAAAACCTTCAAATTAACATATGAAAACCCTCTAAAAAATCTGTGAAAAACTACATTATAGATGCTTTAAGGCCCCACAAACCCACTCTGTCAACTACCACAACTAACAACCCACTCTCTTTTTAATTATTTTATTTAAAATACATTTAATTATTTAATAAAAGTAAAATAAAATAAACTTTTAATAAATAAAAACAACATAAATAATAATTTTAAAAATTCATAATTTTAAAAATAAAAAACAAAAAAATTACAAAACATTAAAACAAAATAAATTTTGAAATTTAAAAACTACAAAACACTAAAAATTAAAAACCTAGATTGAGAGGCCAAATATGTTCGACTAAATCTGACCGAAAGTTATGATGAGTCTCTTTGTTTCTCACTTCGAGAACATTTACCAAGCGTTGTGGCTTTGTGAGTTGTGTTTCAATTGCATTTGGTACATAATCAGGGACAACACAAATGGCTTTGTTTTGTCTTCGAGTATCATAATGTGTAATATGATACACGTGTATATAATGGTTGTCAATTTAGATATATCTCATCTGTGTATTGGTTGTACAAGTATATCCCAACGTTTTTGGAGTACACCAAAAGCTCATCTAACATCTTTACGTGCTGATTCTTATGTTTTCTTAAACTTTCTTCATTTTATCGTCTGTTGGATATGAAAATGATATTACAAAAGTAGTCTATTCCATATATATCCCATCCACGAGGTAATATTCGTGTTTGTAGGTGACTCCATTCACCTCAAAAGGGCATTCGAGTTCTTTTCCATCGTACACATTATCGAAGTGTTGGGTTTTTGTAAGATCCTCGTCTCAAACTGACACGAGATTCACGTGAGTCTCAATCCTAACTGGATGAGATACACGACAAATCTCTTAGACCAAACTGATCCAAAAGTTTAAACTTATCAAACCTAACTGGTTTGATTCATGCGGAAGCGAAAAAGAATTAAAACCCGAAAAACATTCACAGATCTTTATACACTTATTTTAGACATAGTTAATGTTAATAAAGTTAGGATTTTTACCTGGATTGCTTGAGCTAAATCCACCCGTGATCGACCAGACAAAATTCCCTCTAGCAGGATTGAACCCCGATATAACGAACTAGCTAAAATCAAACGAAGAACAAAACCCGAACTGGTTTCGGTCCTTTGTGATCGGCGCCGGTTTTGGGAGAGAGGGTTTTTGGTTTCTTTCAGAATGCTAAATGATTGTCTAATATCTGGTAAACCTTAACCCTTATTTTATATGGAAGAGTTTCCATATTACAAGGTTTCCTTATTTATTAATATTTATCCTAATTGAAATTATTCTTTTCTTTTTGCTAAAGAAAAGAATATATCTTATTCCAATTAAACTGGATAAATTAAACTATTTAATTACTTAATCTATTATATATTTATTTACCTAATAAATATATAAACTATATAATTAATTAAGAAACATTTAACTTTGGGATTTCTGACTGAAATTACCCACTGATTTATAATTGACTATTATAAATCCAATCTCTCCAAACTGGGATTATTTTACTTATTTGATTTACAGGTCCTCACGGGTGTGACCCTCAAGTGTCTTATAATATTGGATGTGTAATCACTGGTTTGTCAACTTCTGTACATAATTACTAACAGACTCCCACTTGTGCAAGTTGGCAATACCGCCTTGATCACACGGTCCTAAGGAGGCCCCTAGACAGGCACTTAGGCTAACTAGGTTACAAGAACTCTTATACCCAGATAGGTGATAAAACATTTCCATAAGGAAATAACATTCATGAAATTACTGTTCATAAATTGGGTATATTTTCGCTTTTCCCTTTGCATCGCGATATTTCATCTTTGAGTATGAGCTTGGAATAAGCCAACTCTAAGTACTCAAGATTATGTTTCTTGACTATCTGACTTCTACTGATAGGTAAACGACAAAGAACTAATCAGTTCGTTTGGGCTTGGCCATGCACTTCATCAGTATGCTCAGTCAGTCAAGGGGCCCGGAAATATCTCTCTTTATAGAAGAGGTGCAAATCCCATCTTGCATATCTGCACTTAACACCACGACTTCCGCTGAATCTAGTTAAGCTCTTTATAGCCACCATGTTACGTCGTAGCGATTGAACGCACTAAGTATCCAACAGTCCTCATGTTATCAAGCCAAATACCTCAGGTGACAGGGACAACCACTGTGAGATTTACTTATGACAAAATCCAATAAGTAATCTCAACCACGGATCACGTCCGATATTCACTACTCTATCGAATATCTGTGCAGCTTTTGGTCTACATCACTTGTAGCTGTTATTTAGCGACTGATCATAACTACCCAAAAACTCACAATAACTTTAAAACCCTATCAGGTTCCCACTATGATAAGTTGTCACGGACAAATTTTTTAATGAAAGACTGAAAAACTAGTTTCATTCCTGGATTGTTAAAACATGCAAAATATAAAAGCGATAAAGAAACTAATTTTGTATAGTCCATATTACACTCTGTAAAAATAACAAAATTAATAACATCTCTTAATTACTTTTATGGTGTCTATTCAACATTTGTTAAATACTGATCTAAATGAAGCATCACCTAACTTCAGTTTAAACCCTTTGATTAACGTTTACCAAATTAATCAAAGTGACAACCAAAACAATACAAGTTTGTATCTTCTGATACAATCTACTTGATTCTGCTAATTATTATTTTGCAAACACTTTAAACAAATTAGACTTTTCTTTTATCATATTCCCTGTACTTGGAGACCTGGATTAACTCCTAGTTACCCTGAATATGTAAAGTTAGACTGCAACTTTCCTTAGTTGTTGTGTAGATGAATGATTTCTATCTGAAATTAGATAAGATTTCCATTTACCACGCTGGCAAATTTTCAGGAATTCTATCTTTATTAATTATTCCACCATATTATTGATTTTTCTCAAAGTCAATTATGACTTCTGCTTCAAATATTTTGAAACCTTTGTTCTACCCTTTTGACAAAAAGGTAGATCATATCTTATGAATTCTCATCCTACCTAGATCATGAATCCCGAGATATATTTAATCAATAATTATATCTTTTATTCTTTATCTTAGACTAGATAGAGAATAAACTGGGCTCCCACTAACCTATATGAAAACCAACTATTACTCAAAATTAACTATTGACTTTAGTCAGAACTTTAGTCAATTCTATTTTAAGTAATGAACTTGAGAATTTTAACATTTATAAAACTTTAACTGGATTTTATCAAATCCTAACTCCAAAACTTGGAATTTTTCCTAGTTCTATAAATACTGATATTATCAACGATATCTGAGTTAATATCTTAATTTCTCTTTTAAAACATATAAGTAATTAATTCTGATTATAAAATACTTTCATAATCTTTTACTCATAAATGTTTTATTTAAAAACACATCTCTATAATTATAGTACTTCGTGTGTTTTTGACAGTTTTCATATATATTTATTTAATTGAAGCAATACTGTTAGTGTAATAGGCAACATTTTAGGATCTAATTTTGAATCAAGTCAAAACTTGACTTCATCAGATTCAAAACATCATGCATAACAGATATTTAAGTCAAGACAATAATTTATAAATTTAAAACCATCCAATAATTTGTAAGTATTTAAAAATGCAACCATAAACCAAAAAAAAAACAATTGTTTTAAGAATAAAAATGTCTTGAAAAATATCTAAAATGAACTTCTATTTAGATCCTTGCAATCCCGGGCACTACACTTCTGACCACCTGCAATAACCATTTGCTCTAGGTATCAGTATACTTGTGAACTAACAAGTAAAAATTGACGAACTAAAGCAATCATAAATATCTGAGGTTTACATACCTGCTTTATGACGGTTTGGGTAGTTTTGCCTCCAGTGACCGACTTCATTACACGTGAAGCGGCGATTCTCGGTCCTAGCTTTATTAGGCTTAATCTTCTTGCCCTTGCCCTTGCCTTTGCCATTCTCACGAACCTTGGGTGCACTCTGGACGGCCTGAACTGGACCTTTTCCTTTACTGGTGCCTCCGTGCCCATGCTTCTTTTTCACCCCTCCATCCTTCACCATCAGTACGTCCTTGGTTTTATTTCTGGTCCCCATATTCAACTCAGCAGTTTTCAGCATGGAGTGCAATTCAGCAATTGATTTCTCCATATTGTTCATGTTATAATTGATCACAAATGGCTTGTAATCTTCCGACAGTGAGTTGAGTATTGTATCTGTTGCCAGCTGTAACGGAACTGGGTTGTCACGCCCCATTTTATTTTTATTTTTATTTTTATTTTTATTTTTATTTTATTTTTATTTTATTTTTTTATGTATTTTATTGTTTAATTAAATTATATATGTAAGGTTAGGGTTAGGGTTTAGGCTAGTGTTTTCTTGCGGGTCAAGCAGCGGGTAAGGGAGAGGCCCGTTAAACCAAAGTTAAAAACCCTAGGAACGCAACTCCCTTCTCATTGTGTTCCTTGGTGCGTAAGTTACCGATAGAGAGAGGGAGGCCGAGAGAGAGTGAGGATCGGAGAGAGAGAGAGAGAGAGCTGCCGGAAGGAGAACGTCGTCGCCAGCGAGGGTAAGGTGCCGTGAACCCCCCCCCCTCCCCTCTGTTTCTCGTTTCCGTTAACGGTGGTGGCAGCCGCCGGCCTTGGCCGGTCTTGGCTAGCCGCCGCTGCTAGTCCAGGCGTGCGACGGCCGCCGTCGTGGCGGGTTTCCGGTGGTGGTGGTGTTGCAATGCCGCCGCTGCTGCCGGTGAGTGTTATATGTCGCTCGATGGTGGCGGTGGCCCACGCCGCTGCCGCCATTATTCGTCGTTGTTGGTATGAGGATCGGTGGTGGCGGCGGTTTGCATCATCGTCGCCGCCGTGATCTCGGTGGAGGGCGACGCCGCCAAACGGCATAAGCCGTAGGCGGTGGTGATGGCGTGTGCGGGGTTCCCAGCGCCGGTGGTGGCTAGCCACCGCTAGCTGCCGCCGTGCGGCCTTGGTGTTGACGGGATCGGGGTACGGTGGTGGTCCAGCGACCGCCGCTGCTGTTGGTCTAATCCGGAGCCGGCCGGCGGCTTGGTGAAACCCACTTCGCCGTCGCGCCACGGCATGAATCGCATCGGGACGGCGCCGGCAGGAGGCCGGCCGTCGCTGGTTACTGTTTGTTTGTCCGGCGGTGGTGGTGGCGATGCCATCGCCGCTGCTGTGATCGGATTTATGATCGGCGGTGGAGGTGGCAAACCGCGACCGCCGCCGTGGTTTTTGCGAGGATTGATGTTTGGTCGGACGGCTTTCGAGCCATGAGGCGGCTCCGGTAGCCGCCGCTACCGTTTGTTAACCGAGACAGTAACCGGTTCGAACCGGTATCCGTTAGGTCGTATTAGTGAGACCAATAGGACTTAATCTTGTAATGAATGATTTCTCATGGCGTGTATATTTTTAAATATGAATTTTCAGAGTTGCGGAAACGTTTCGAGTCCTTATTTAGGTTGTGATTTAAACCCAGACAGGTGAGTGGGTTTTACATGCGTATATTATGATTTTATGTGTCATATGTGTTATTGCTGTTATATGGTGATGATTCGGGTTGTGTGATGACCCGAAGGGCGGGAAACCGCGGAGACCGGATTGCGGGATGGTCCGGTAAACGGGAAACCGTGAAGCTGTTAATGTGAACGTATGTGTATGTGCATTTAATTATGATATATCGTATGTGTAACTTACTCACTAAGCGGTTGAGCTTACCCCTCGTGTTTTAAATGTTTTAGGTACGAGCTCCGGTGTTGATAAGGGCAAAGCTCCGGCTTGAGGGTTTCCGGCAAGGCGGCGTTCCGATCCGAACATTAGTTCTATTGTTGACTTTTAATTATGGGATATTAATATGGTTTGACTTGGGTTGAGAATGATTACTTATTAACAATCAATGCAAGGGTTTTATTTAAAGTTTTATTAAAATTTTTATTTTAAAAATTTCTAATCGGGTTAGGTGTTACAACTTGGTATCAGAGCCTAGGTTTAAGAGAATCAGCACACACACTCGTGGGTGTGTGTGTGGTTGGTCTTAAACCAGGCAGTTGGGAATAATCGGATAAGATCGGAACGGCCAGCGGAACCGTCAAGACGGAGGTAAGCTTTAGTACCTTTAAATTATTATGCACATAGTAGTTTTATTTCGTGACGCGTGTATATTTATGTGGAATTTCATGCATGTGATGATGAGCTGTATACGTGATTTTATGTGACCGTCTAGTTAGTAAGTTGAAGTCTAAATAGGATGGTATCAAAACCAAACGTAAACACCTTGGTACGTCGGGGATGGATCGTCGGGCATGTTCTTGTCTGATTGTTGCTCGGTGGTTCTGATCCGGCTACCATGCATGGTTGGTTATAGTAATACGGCGCCAATAATAGTGTTACTATAAGCACCTGTGTAAGGTTGGATTTGATTAAGTTCTGGGGATTTTAACTGACTGACAACGGCTAGGGATTCAGCATGCTATGTGGTTAACTGTTACGTATTACGTATGTATATACATGGATCTGTTGTGTTAGCATGCGCGGTAGAAACTAGTTTTAGGGTTGGCATGATCACTATTACTAGGGTTGCGTGTGAATACCTTAGTGGTGCATAGTGATGTTCGTTTAAGCTGTGACTAAATATTTTAAATCTTCAGAATGGTGCTAACCCGAAGCCAGACTGATGATGAGCCCGGGCAGTCCGATCACATTGCTGTCCAGATCACTGAGGCCCTGCAGCAGATGCTGCCGGGGCTGTTTAACCAAATGAGGGATGAGCTGATCCAGACTGTGGACCAGCGCATTGATGCGGCCCTCACGGCCCGTAGCTTAGGTACTGGGAGCTCGAGTCAGTCCCAAACTCGTGGAATTACCTTCAAGGACTTCATGGCGTGCCAACCGCCATTATTCGATGGGAAGAAGGACCCTGTGGCTTGCTACCGCTGGTACTCGGCGGTCGAGGGAGCGTTTCGCACTTGTGGGTGCCCTGATGGTTCGAAGGTTCTTTTCGCTGTGAACCTTCTTCGTGGAGCTGCAAAGGATTGGTGGGATCTGACTCTCAAAAAGTACACGGAGGCTCAGATCACTGCGCTGACCTGGGAGGAATTCCGGACCTTGTCCGACGAGGAGTTCGCACCTCGCATCGAAAAGGAGCGGATAGCATCTGAGTTCTTGAAACTAACTCAGACGACGGAGTCGGTGAACGAGATCACTGCGCAGTTTTTGGAGAAGCTGCTGTTGTACCGGGATACGCGAACGACGAGTCGCTGAAGATGGCTCGTTATTTGGGAGTGCTGAAGCCAGAGATCAAGAAGGTGGTGGCAACGGGGAGTTGTAAGACCTTCGGTGACATGCAGGAGGTAGCACGGGCTCAGGAGCTAGTCTTGGAGGAATTGCAGCAAGGGAAGAGAAAGGCAGAAGATCAGTCGGCACCATCAAAGAAGTTTAAGGGGGCAAGGACTGATACCAGGAGCGGGACCCCGAGTTGCCCAAAGTGCGGGCGTTACCATCGGGGAGAGTGCAGGCCGCGGGAGTTATCGTGTTACAAATGTGGCAAGACGGGCCACCTTAGCAAGGACTGCAAGGAGACTGCTAGGCTTTGCTTTCACTGCTACCAGCCGGGGCATATCAAGCCCGATTGCCCTCAGCTGAAGAAGACACCAGCCCTGGCCCCTGCACCAGCGACACTTATGATCACTGACGGTACTACCAAGGGGAAGAGCGGAGCTACTACTCGTGGGCGAGCCTTTCAGATGACTGCTGAGGAAGCGCAGACGGCGCCTGATGTGATTACAGGTTTTTCCTTGATATATTTATGCGATTATTGATAGTAGCTTACCTTATTTGTTAGTAATAAAAATTGTGTATCTGCCATTAAATGTGTACTTAGGCATATTTCCTGTCAACTCGAAACCGGCTTTAGTGCTTTTCGACACGGGGCCACATGGTCCTATGTGTCGCGTAGGTTCTGTAAGGACTTCCAGATCGAGCTCGGTAATCTGGATAGTCCTCAGGCAATCGACGTAGCCGCGGAGGAGGTGCAGGTGGTCGAGCATGTGTACCGGGGGTGCAGCATTGATATATTTGGAGTTCGTTTCAGCATCAATCTCATCCCCATCCCCATGAACGGAGTGGACGTGGTTGTCGGAATCGACTGGATGTTTCCAAATCGGGCGACCACGGATGTTGCGGGGCAGTTGGTACGCATCCATAATCCAAGTGGGGGAGAATTGGTTGTGTACGGCAAGGGAAGAAGGATATCCACATCCTTCTGTTCTGTCGCGAAAGCTCGGAGGTACATCCAGCAGGGGTGTACGGGGTTCTTGGTCTATGCTATGGCGGATCAGGCGAAGGAGAGAAAGCTGTCGGTAGCAGAGGTGCCAGTTGTCAGCGAGTTCCCAGACGTATTTCCAGAGGATCTGCCTGGCCTTCCACCTGACAGGCAGATCGAGTTCAGCATTGACTTGGTACCTGGGGCGGCTCCGATTGCGCGAGCTCCTTACCGTCTGGCTCCGCCGGAGCTTCAGGAGTTATCGGAGCAGTTGCAAGAGCTCTCGGGGAAGGGGTTCATCCGCCCGAGCAGCTCACCGTGGGGTGCACCGATTCTGTTTGGGAAGAAGAAGGACGGGAGTCACCGTATGTGCATTGATTACCGTGGGCTCAACAAGGTGACCATCAAGAATAGGTATCCCCTACCTAGGATTGATGACCTGTTTGATCAACTTCAGGGGGCTTCGTGGTTTTCTAAGATCGACCTTCGATCGGGGTATCACCAGCTGAAGGTGAAGGAAGCGGACGTTCACAAGACCGCTTTCCGAACCCGTTACGGCCACTTCGAGTTTCTAGTAATGCCGTTCGGGCTTACCAATGCTCCAGCCGCTTTCATGGACCTTATGAATCGGGTGTGTCGCCCGATGCTCGATCGGTCTGTGATCGTTTTCATTGATGATATCTTGATCTACTCGAAGACGAAAGAGGAACATGTGATGCATTTGCGGGAAGTGCTGGAGGCCTTGAGGAGGGAGCGTCTCTACGCCAAATTTTCGAAATGCGCTTTCTGGTTGGAGGAGGTTCAGTTCTTGGGCCACATTATAAACCGGGAGGGCATAAAGGTGGACCCGGCAAAGATCGAGGCAGTTATGAACTGGGAAGTTCCGAAGGCACCTACCGAGATCCGGAGTTTCCTGGGTTTGGCCGGCTACTACCGACGGTTCATCCAGGATTTCTCTAAGATTGCGGTACCGTTGACGCGTTTGACGAAGAAGAGTGAGCCGTACGTTTGGGGTTCTGAGCAGCAGATAGCTTTCGACACGCTGAGGCAGAAACTATGCGAGGCTCCGGTTCTGACTTTACCGGAAGGGGTGGAAGACATGACGGTGTACTGCGACGCATCTCGTTTGGGTTTGGGTTGTGTTCTGATGCAGAGGGGTCGGGTGATAGCCTACGCTTCGAGGCAGCTGAAGCCTCACGAGGCTAATTACCCCACGCACGACCTTGAGCTTGCGGCGGTGGTCTTTGCACTCAAATTATGGAGGCACTATCTGTATGGGGTGAAGTGTACCATTTTCTCGGACCATCGGAGCTTGAGGTACTTCTTGGAACAGCCGAACCTGAATATGCGGCAGCGGAGATGGCTTGACGTAGTCAAGGACTACGATTGCGAGATTCTCTACCATCTAGGCAAGGCCAATGTGGTTGCTGACGCTTTGAGTAGGAAGACGGAGCACGCGCCGCTTCGTATTTCACATCTAAAGATGGCGGTGACTACCTCCTTTGTGGACTTGGTTCTACGGGCCCAAGAGGAGGCGAGTCGGGAGGAGAACCAGAACGGGGAGCGGATTCGGGGACAGATGGCCGCGTTGGTCAGAGATAGTCGTGGGTTGCTGACGAGATTTGGTCGAGTGTGGGTTCCTCGTGCGGGTACGGCACGTCAGACCTTGCTAGAGGAAGCCCATAAGTCTAGATTCTCAATTCATCCGGGAGCTACAAAGATGTATCGGGATCTGCGGACGGGTTACTGGTGGCCAGGGATGAAGAGGGACGTGGCTCGGTACGTGGAGTCGTGTTTGACCTGTCTAAAGGTCAAGGCTGAGCATCAGAAGCCTCACGGCAAGATGCAGCCTCTTGAGATTCCCGAGTGGAAGTGGGAAAACCTCACTATGGATCTGATCACCAAGCTTCCGAAAACCCCTCGGAAGTTTGACGCGATTTGGGTCATAGTGGATCGGTTGACCAAGAGCGCTATCTTCCTTCCTATTCGGGAAAGTTCGACCGCGGAGCAGCTGGCGAAGATCTACGTGGATGAGGTGGTGTCGAGGCACGGAGTGCCAGTATCGATTATTTCGGACCGGGACGTGCGTTTTACTTCTCGGTTTTGGGAGAGATTCCATTCGGAGTTGGGTACTAGGTTGCATTTTAGCACCGCGTACCATCCTCAGACAGACGGTCAGAGTGAGCGGACCATTCAGACCTTGGAGGACATGCTGCGAGCTTGCGTTTTGGATTTCGGTGGCAGTTGGGATACGTATCTACCTCTGGCGGAGTTCTCGTATAATAACAGTTACCATTCTAGCATTGGGATGCCGCCGTTTGAGATGCTTTACGGGAGGAGATGCCGTACCCCTATCTGTTGGGGTGAGGTTGGACAGCGTATCCTTGGTAGCACCGAGGTTGTACAGAGGACCACGGAAGATATCCAGAGGATCCGGGAGCGATTGCGGACGGCTCAGAGCAGGCAGAAGAGCTATGCTGATCGCCGTAGGTCGGATTTGGAGTTTCAGGTGGGAGACCGAGTATTACTCAAGGTTTCTCCCTGGAAGGGCGTGATTCGGTTCCGGAAGAGGGGCAAGCTGGGGCCTCGTTACATCGGACCATTCACGATTCTCGCTCGTGTTGGGAAGGTAGCTTACCGTTTGGAGCTGCCTGCAGTATTAGGTCAGATCCACAGCACTTTTCACGTTTCGCAGTTGCGTAAGTGCCTCGCCGACGAGTCGGCGCACATTCCTTTAGACGATATTCAGGTGGACGAGAGCCTGAATTACGTCGAGAGGCCGGTAGCGGTGATAGACCGGAGAGTGAAGAGGTTGCGGAGCAAGGAGATCGGAATCGTGAAGGTGCAGTGGCAGCATCGGAAGGGTTCCGAGTGGACCTGGGAGCCGGAGGCAGAGATGCGGGAGCACTATCCAGAGCTGTTCTCAGATTGATTTCGGGGACGAAATCCTTGTAAGTGGGGGAGAGTTGTCACACCCCGTTTTATTTTTATTTTTATTTTATATTTTATTTTATTTTTTATTTTTATTTTTATGTATTTTATTGTTTAATTAAATTATATATGTAAGGTTAGGGTTAGGGTTTAGGCTAGTGTTTTCTTGCGGGTCAAGCAGCGGGTAAGGGAGAGGCCCGTTAAACCAAAGTTAAAAACCCTAGGAACGCAACTCCCTTCTCATTGTGTTCCTTGGTGCGTAAGTTACCGATAGAGAGAGGGAGGCCGAGAGAGAGTGAGGATCGGAGAGAGAGAGAGAGCTGCCGGAAGGAGAACGTCGTCGCCAGCGAGGGTAAGGTGCCGTGAACCCCCCCCCCTCCCCTCTGTTTCTCGTTTCCGTTAACGGTGGTGGCAGCCGCCGGCCTTGGCCGGTCTTGGCTAGCCGCCGCTGCTAGTCCAGGCGTGCGACGGCCGCCGTCGTGGCGGGTTTCCGGTGGTGGTGGTGGTGCAATGCCGCCGCTGCTGCCGGTGAGTGTTATATGTCGCTCGATGGTGGCGGTGGCCCACGCCGCTGCCGCCATTATTCGTCGTTGTTGGTATGAGGATCGGTGGTGGCGGCGGTTTGCATCGTCGTCACCGCCGTGATCTCGGTGGAGGGCGACGCCGCCAAACGGCATAAGCCGTAGGCGGTGGTGATGGCGTGTGCGGGGTTCCCAGCGCCGGTGGTGGCTAGCCACCGCTAGCTGCCGCCGTGCGGCCTTGGTGTTGACGGGATCGGGGGTACGGTGGTGGTCCAGCGACCGCCGCTGCTGTTGGTCTAATCCGGAGCCGGCCGGCGGCTTGGTGAAACCCACTTCGCCGTCGCGCCACGGCATGAATCGCATCGGGACGGCGCCGGCAGGAGGCCGGCCGTCGCTGGTTACCGTTTGTTTGTCCGGCGGTGGTGGTGGCGATGCCATCGCCGCTGCTGTGATCGGATTTATGATCGGCGGTGGAGGTGGCAAACCGCGACCGCCGCCGTGGTTTTTGCGAGGATTGATGTTCGGTCGGACGGCTTTCGAGCCATGAGGCGGCTCCGGTAGCCGCCGCTACCGTTTGTTAACCGAGACAGTAACCGGTTCGAACCGGTATCCGTTAGGTCGTATTAGTGAGACCAATAGGACTTAATCTTGTAATGAATGATTTCTCATGGCGTGTATATTTTTAAATATGAATTTTCAGAGTTGCGGAAACGTTTCGAGTCCTTATTTCGGTTGTGATTTAAACCCAGACAGGTGAGTGGGTTTTACATGCGTATATTATGATTTTATGTGTCATATGTGTTATTGCTGTTATATGGTGATGATTCGGGTTGTGTGATGACCCGAAGGGCGGGAAACCGCGGAGACCGGATTGCGGGATGGTCCGGTAAACGGGAAACCGTTAAGCTGTTAATGTGAACGTATGTGTATGTGCATTTAATTATGATATATCGTATGTGTAACTTACTCACTAAGCGGTTGAGCTTACCCCTCGTGTTTTAAATGTTTTAGGTACGAGCTCCGGTGTTGATAAGGGCAAAGCTCCGGCTTGAGGGTTTCCGGCAAGGCGGCGTTCCGATCCGAACATTAGTTCTATTGTTGACTTTTAATTATGGGATATTAATATGGTTTGACTTGGGTTGAGAATGATTACTTATTAACAATCAATGCAAGGGTTTTATTTAAAGTTTTATTAAAGTTTTTATTTTAAAAATTTCTAATCGGGTTGGGTGTTACATGGGTGACCGAGCTTTTCTAGGTGATATATGTGTTGTTTCATTTTCATCATGTGGTCACTTACTAAGGTCCCATTGGTCATCTTGCACTCGTTAAACGCCTTAGTGGCATCATAACGTTCTATACGTGTTTGCGTCTGGAACATGTCCCTCAACTGGCGGATCATGTCGTAAGCATTCGTGTTCATGAGCCCTGTTTGGAGATCTGGGCTCATAGTCGCAAGCATAAGGCAACCAACATCCAGCAAATCGTCGGAGTGCTTCTTGTGAGCATTCCTGATAGCAGCCGAGGCGTTTGCTGGAGGGGCCTCTCCTAGAGGCTCTTCAAGGACATACCATTTCCTCTCATGCCTGAGCACAATTATTAGATTGGGCTCCCAGTCGAGGAAATTCGGGCCGTTGAGTTTGTCTTTCTCGAGAATGGAGCGGAGAGAAAGATTGTTTGTGTTGGAAATTGTGCTTGCCATCTACACATTTAAAAACTTTGGTTTTTAGCAACTATGAATAGACTATTTTCAATAAATATCAATAAACCCTTAAATGATCATTTTATTGGACTAGGATCCTTATTTCATAAGAATGAGATTCATGAGTTCCTTATAAGTAATAAGGTTTGGACAAAAACTCATAATTGACGAATTCATAGGTTTAATTCCTACTAGATGCACGCCAATGGGACCCTCCAATAAGTCTATTGGAAATAACTGTCATCATAATTTTGAGTTGAATTATAAGTTTTGTGCTAATATATTATTTTCGCTTTAGGTGTTATAATATGATGTTAAGTTGATTCTGGTGCGAATAGGATGGCAAAATAAAACTTGTGGCGAATGACTAATAATGTGGATGTTTGTAACACTTAGACGAATCGAGCATCACGATAAACAAAGAAGGTGTTAGGCTACTTGATGAAAACCATCATGAATTTAAGTTAGAGAGTTTATGACAACTACCTCCGCATGAGTAAAGAATCAGTTTTGTGGGCTTCTTATGATTCTTAACTGACTACCAATAACTTCTATTAGGATTTTAAGTTAAATTGTAAGATATTTCACTAGCATGTTGATGGGTCACCATAAAATCTCTCAAGAAAAATATGAACAAGATTTTTTGTAAATTATAAATTATATATTTACAACTGAATGTGAAAACTAAAAATGATACCTTTCAAAATTGAAAGCTCAAGCACATATTAACAAGTGGACATCACAAATTGCTAAATAGCTTAGGTCGTGTAAAACCACATAATAAATAAGATAGAAGATTATTCCAATGTCATGATTATTTATTTGTTATTGTTTCTTGCACTTAATGGATATTTAAATGTAACGTGTGAGTTGTATATCCACAATTTAAATAGGATCTTTTTAGCTTTTATAAAATATACCTTTTTTAAACGTAGACATATTTTATTGATATAAATTATCAAAGTCGTAACAAATATCAACAATAAGTTAAAGAGAAAAACAAGTTATTATATGCTTAATTCATTTCTTTATAATCAAAATGAATTTGATTAGTTTTGTTTAGTAAATTGGTGATAAAGTCACAAATGACAGATAAGTTGATTAAATAATTACGTTTATAAAAACTAGTTGATAAAGTAATTGAAAACTATAAAATGATCAAAAATATTTTTAAAAATAAAAAAATAACTTTAAATTTTATCTTAATTAATAATTTGAAACCAATATTAGTAATAACAATTAATACAAATTAGAGGCATAAAGAAAATGTGGCAATTGGTTTTTTAGCTTACTAAGGCTATCGATAGTGTAACCCATCGAGCCTATAAGCTTACTCTGTCACATTAGCGTCACATCAGCTTTACCGTAAATCCACTATAAGAGCATCTATAATGTATGAGTTCTTTACCAAGCTTTTTCAAAGCTTTTTTCTTATGCATTATTGTCATCTCAACAACCTAAAAACCTCTACATATTTTCACTATGTGAAAAACTTCATCCAACTTTTTCAGAATTTTCAGGGTCCTATCATTTTAATTTTATCGCATTTATATTTTTATTTATAAAAATAAATACATTAAAATTAACATGAATGCATATTTATTTATATAGGGAAAATACAAATATATAAAATATATAATTAATTTAATATTTTTATTAATATATAATAAAATTTAAATATGAAAACATTATATAAGAAAATACAACTGATTAATACGAGACTTTTATAAAAATTTATAAAGTTAAAACAGATAAAATACGAAAAACTTCTAAAAAAGTGAGGTTTTAGAGGCAAAACCTCAAAGTGAGGTTTTTGCTTTTTGAAAAACCTTCAAAAAAACATCTGAAAAACCTCTAAAAAAACCTGTGAAAAACTACATTGTAGATGCTTTAAGCCCCCACAAACCACTCTGTCAAGTACCACAACTCACAACCCACTCTCTTTTAATTATTTTATTTAAAATACATTTAATTATTTAATAAAAATAAAATAAACTTTTAATAAATATAAACAACATAAATAATAAAAATAAAAATTCATAATTTTAAAAATAAAAAATTACAAAACATTAAAACAAAATAAAAATTGAAATTTAAAAACTACAAGACACTAAAAATTAAAAATCTAGATTGAGAGGCCAAATATGTTCGACCAAATTCGACCGACAGTTATGACGAGTCTCTTTGTTTCTCACTTCGAGAACATTTACCAAGCGTTGTGGCTCTATGAGTTGTGTTTCAATTGCATCCAGTACATAATCAGGGACAACGCAAATGGCTTTGTTTTTGTCTTCGAGTATCATAATATGTAATATGATACACGTGTATATAATGGTTGTAAATTTAGATATATCTCATCCGCGTGCCGGTTGTACAAGTATATTGACAGGGTAATTATTTTACCCTATTTTATCATATTACTCGTTCAATATTTCAACTTCCTTTACGCTTTAGTATTTAGTTTTCTAAGAAAATTTTCATACATTTGGTTATATTGATTTTCGCTAAATAGAACTCTTATATATTATATCTCAATCCTTATATAAGTTGTTACGTTTTAGGATCTCATTCATGGACTATCGGGATTTTGGAGACACATTGGGCTGTTTATTTTGGAAGCTACCGGGCTGCTGCTGTTGGGCCGAACCTGTGAGCCGAAGCTGCTGGGCCGGCATAGGAAGCTAGTAGAAAATGAAGCCCAAGTGTGTTCCTTTTGTTGTTTTTTTGGGCCAAGGTCCATGAAGTTTAGTATATATATGTGTGCAAGACTTGAAGAAAAACACACTTTACTTTTGATCATTACTTGCTTGGTTGAGTTCATACTTGATCAAGATTACTAGCTAGTTACTTTCTTTTAGTTTTTCGGTGTAAGCCGAACCCTCGGGTTTCCTCTTGGTGAGGCCGAGTTTGGATAGTGCAAGCAAGGAGATACTTGGTTTTCGTTTGGCTTTTTGGTACTTTTGGTAACATCGGTTGAATGTCCGAAAGCACTATCAAGTATTGACGTTAATACTAAATCTCGTTTCGTGTTAAATTGTGTTCTTGTTTGAGTGTTACTCATAATCTTAGTTACGATCTCTTTTGCTATAATAACTGCTATATATATATACATATATACTTTTGGATTGTTTTTATTGTGAACTAACCTTCTTTTCTTATATAACTGCATTTACTTACGCGCTCATAGTGTTAACTGGTCACTTTTCCAGTATACCTTCATATCAATTGTTTTAATTTTAACTGGTCAATTCCAGTAACTGCACTTTATCAACTGCTTTAATTATTGCATTTTATAATTATTCCTGTGGTACTAACGTTTTCTTGTTTAATCCATCTTTCGTTTAAAAATCATCGTAAAATACACCCAAACATGATTGGCTAATTCCATAGCTTGGGGTGTAAGGTTCCACCTGGAATGAGAATTTGGTAAAGAAAAAAGTCTTTTATATAAACTCAATTTTTGCCACTTCAAGTTTAAATGCCTCATTAAAGATTGTCCTTGGATTTTTACCGGTTAACTAGATATACGAAAATGCGGTATCTTTTCAGAAGTTACTAAAATGTTATTTTGGGGATATATGAGTGGGTGACAACACTCGTTGCTATTATCTCACGTCTTTAGCATTTCATTAAAGAGTATGTCTAAAAGTTAACTAGTAATAATCCAAGGATATGAAAATGTGTTAGTCTCTTAAGGGACTACAATTGGCACTATTCCTGTAGTTGGTATCAGATCTAGTATCCCATTAAAGATTATAACTAATTATTTAACGATGAGTCAGATGCATGAAAATGTGTTGATCTTTCAGATGTTACGTAAGTGTGGATTTTTGATATATTTTAACATTCCATTAAAGATTGCATCTAAACTCATCGATAAATAATTGGGCTATATGAAAATGTGGTAACTTTCCAGAAGTTACTTGGATATCATTTCTGCATAATTGAGATTATTAAATTACTTTCTATCAAATTTACCTATTTTTATTCCAACTAAATAACTTTACACCCCTTGCTCCTGTTTATAATTGTTCTCTCAAAGTAGCTCATAATCACCCAACCAATCAAAATACTTTTCATCCAAAACCCCATTTGAAGTTAACTTTCACAAAAACTGAATCTCGAAAGATTGTTTTCACCGCTTCCCTGTGGGATCGATATCTGGTACTTGTACCATTTTATTACTTGTTTTTAGAAAAACGACAGTAATTGGAGGTTTATACTTGGACCGAAGGTTACTTGTTTTATTTCTTTTGCACACCTGTTTTTCGCACCGTCCGTTCAAATAATAAATAAATTAAAAAGAGCGGGGTTATTGGAAAACGTGATAACATATATCCCAACGTTTTTGGAGCACACAAAACGCTCATCTAACATCTTTACGTGTCGATTCTTGTGCTTTCTTAAACTTTCTTCGTTTTATCGCATGTTGGTGATATAGATCGATTTCGACCTGTATCGGCGATTTTTAAAGAGTTTTGAAAACCACGGAAACGAGCTCGAAAAAAGAACCGGAACAACGCCGACTTCGAAGCGCGAAGACGAAGTTCACGGCGTGAGCTAGCTGCTGGCAGGAGTATGCATCTGATTAATCCGGAGAAGATTGCCTTTATCGATTTATTCAAATATTTTATTAGTTAATAATTATTTTATTCAGTTTCCTTTTATTAAGTTTTTTTGTCTATTAAGTTAAGGATTAGTATTAGCATAAATTTAGATTTATTTGCATTCCATAATTATCTCTAGGTTTAGCTTATAAATAGGATTATTAGGTTTGAATTGTAATCAAGTTATTATTCAATAAAGTTTATCTTTTTTAGAGATTATTCTCTTGTTTTGAGTTTTACGTTTCGTAATTCTCGTTATCCTTTTGGGTTTGACGCTTGTCGATCCGTTCTGCGTTTTTCCCACTGCGTCAATTGGATATGAAAACGATTTTACGAAAGTATTCTATTCCAGATATATCTCATCCGCGAGATAATATTCGTGATTGTAGGTGACTCCATTCACTTCAAAAGGGCATTCGAGTTCTTTTCCATCGTACACATCATTGAAGATAGGCAACTAGTTGAGAATTGAGGTCGTTTTGGGCACCGGCACAACCAAAGAATGCGTGTCAGAACCATGTGTATTGGAAGCCACCACTTCTAGCATGATTGTCGGGTGCGGATGATCACTTCTCATGAATTGACCTTGCCAAGCTACCGGGCATGCCACCCCCACTCCCAAACCTACCGAACATGCCGGGAAATTCGTGTCGGGCTTCATGCGGGCGTACAACTGTTGAATATCTTGATAAGTAAGCTTACGTATTATACAGTTTTCCATACAGTTTAACAATACCTTTGCAGAAATTGTTTAGACAATCTCGTGCCGTTTTCTCTCCCATTCTCACGTACTTGTCAAGTGTGTCGCCAACAATTTCGTATGCCAATTTCCTAATTGTGGAAGTACATTTTTATATTGGAGAGAAACCTTGTTTACCTTTACTGTCTAACTGAAGTTGAAAATACGGATACCCTGTTGTTAAATCATCAACTATTCGTAGGAGTAGGTCCCTGATCATCTTGAACTGCCGTCTAAACATCTTATGTGGGTAAGTCGAGTTATCGCCAAAGTATCCTGCATAAGCCATTTATTTGCAGCTACCCGACCTCTTTCTATGTTTGTGGTCCTTGAACGTCTTATTGATGATGACGTGGTGGCCTGCTGAATGAAAAAGCCCAGCCAACCAATAACCTACGCAATCTATTCAAACAAATAAATCCATACAAACAACTTTACAAGATTTAATGAAAAACCAAACAAATAAACCCTGAAACACTGACGTTACTTTAAAGCAGTGTTTTAATGAACTTTTTTATCAATTCAGATGGTGCTTTTTGAAATAAATTTAAAAAAAATAAGCTGATTTATGTTTGTCAATATCTCATGTCCCATTTAAAACGAAACCAAACATTAAAACAACAATTTGATATATAATTAAAATAAAAATTAGATTAATTGTGGATTTCAAAATTGCATACATTGCTTTTATTTCGTATGTTTAATCCCATTGGTTTTGTAACACGTAGTTCCTTCTTTTATGTCCCTACTCGTCTATGTTACAAATATTTTGTTTATTTTATGATATTCTTTTCAACGTGAAATAAAACAAATTTATGTCCATGGAATTTGTTACATGACGTAGTATCCTTGAGATATCATGCACGTCGTTTCTTTCAAAATATAAAGAAAACAATGTTTATTAATAATTTATATTTTAAAGAGGAAATCACACTGATAGTCTATATCGTTTGCACCTTTAGCGTGGCTGATGGTCCATATCGACTTCACAGTTTTTACAGTTAAATTGTCAGTTAGCAATCATTATAAAAGACAGATCAATTTTTGAATAACATAAAAGACTCAAATACCTATTTCTATCTTAACTTGGAAAGTAAATATAAATTTGGTTTCATTGTATTTGTTTTATTTGAGCCTGATTTAATATAGGTTACATAGTAATTAAAATTTGTTAACTCTACAATGATTAGTTGGTGATGGACTTATGGCTGGCATGAATAGGAAAAGGGTCCATTGCATAGAGAAGAGTGGTGGATTGTGGATATGGGCTCGGAGCAAGAAAGCATGGAAATAGCTGATGTTGGTAATTGATTAAGAACATCAGTTTCTTTATAACTTTTTGAAATAAGATTGAAAAGTTAAAATCTTAAAAAAATGTATATTTAGTTGGAATAAAATTTTTATTTTCAAGAGTTCAACTCTATTATATTATTAAATATTGAATAATTTTTTCTTTTTTAATAATTTTTTTTTTCAAATTATATAAATTATAGGGTTAATTTCATATATTCCTTTATTAAGATTCAAAATATCATATTTACCCAACCTAATCTATATAATATTAAAAGAATGTTTTGGCTGACATCATCAATACGAAATTGAACAATTTCATTGGCCAATTAATTAAAATACAACAATTGATGATGTCATCATGTATGGAAAAATTATTTTCCAAAATTCACTTACCTAAAATCTCTCATTAATTTATTAATTTTCCTTTTATAATTTACACTTTGTATCCTTAGAATTATTTGATTAAATTACTTTTTACCCCTTAGTTTTTCAATTTTCACTTTACATCCTTATCATATTAACCTAAATAATATATATGAATTAAAACCATTTAATTTTTTTGTTTTTGTTTTCTATAAATTACGCCATTATAATCATCTCAACGCTACCTTCAAAATGAGTATAATATTGAATATTTTTTTTTTTTATTTATATTATTAAATATTAAAAGTAGATATAAATTAACTTGTTTACATTTCATTACAATTGTTGATATTTTTGAAACGTAAGAGCATCTCCAACAGCTTTTCCATTTTGTTCTCCAAAATAGAGAACCAAACTACAAAATCTCTATAATAAAATGTTTTCAACTACAACAAATTCTCTATTTTGGAGATAACATCATTACTTATATTATTAAAATATTACATATATTTAATAAAATATTATTTCTTTCTCTTAAACATTTTATTTCAAAAACTCCTATCGGTGGAACACACTAAAAAACACCATTTTGCTCTCATAGTAATCATTTTTGGGGATTTTGGAGAGTTCTCCAAACTTGGAGATTTTTACTCTCTCTCTCTCTCTCTCTCTCTCTCTCTCTCTCTCTCCCTCTCTCTCCCTCTCTCTCCTACTTCCTCCAAAATGGAGAAAGTTTTGGAGAATCTGTTGCAGACCAAATTCATGTAAAATCTCACTTTTCTCCATTTTGGAGAATCTGTTGGAGATGCTCTAAAAATTGCTATTTTTAATCTAACAATTTTTATAGATTATTTATAAATAATGAAAAACTATTTTATTTAAAATCCTATTGTTGACATTCTTGAAATTTAAAGATTTCAACCTTTTAATCTTACTAATTTTATAGATCATTTATAAATATTGATTTTTTTAAAAACCCTACAAATAAAAAACACTACATAATATAATTCTGAATCCCTCCCGTTTTAAAATCATTCACGAAATCCGAATCTTTCGACAAAAGGATTATAAATTTTCAATTTCAGATATTTTATCAACTATTAGATAACTAAAATATTTAATACTAAATCAAGGGTAATTTCTTATTTTCCATTTAAATCGTTGATTAATTATAATTATTTTTACTAAATTATTATTTTCCACTTACTCAATTTAAAAAAAAAAGCTTTAAATAAACGATTGAAAAAAATTTAATTTAAATGTAGTATATATAATTTCCTAAATGGCTATGATTAAACTAAATCATTAATGTTATTTTATCAACTAAGTAATATTTATATTATTAATTGGATATTACGTTTGATTTATGGTAAATTATTTGTTTTGAAAAAAATTTAATTTAAATGTAGTATATATAATTTCCTAAATGGCTATGATTAAAGGGAAAAGTACAAAAAAACCCAACGAACTATTCAGTTTTGAATGATTAAGTCCCTAAACTATTTTTTTGAATGAAAAAACCATTAAACTATTTCATTTTAAATGATTAAGTCACTGAACTATTTTCTTGAATGAAAAAGCCATTAAACTTTTTCATTTCGAATGATTAAGTCCCTGAATATTTTTTCAATAAAATAAATTATCGAATTTTTAGAAATTTGACTACTTATATTCATTTAACTTAATATAATATATTTATATTTTTACTTTAAAACATTTTTAGTTGGTTACTGGTAATTTTTTTATTTTTGTTAAGAGGGTACAAGTAACAAAATTTTGAAAGTTTGATGGTTTATTTATTCAAAAAAAATTGTTTAGGGGTTTAATCATTCGAAATAAAAAGGTTTAATGGTTTTTTCATTCAAAAAAATAGTTCAGTAACTTAATCAAACAAAATGTGAAAGTTTAATGGTTTTTTCATTCAAAAAAATAGTTTAAGGACTTAACCATTCAAAACTGGATAGTTCGTTGGGTTTTTTTGTACTTTTCCCATGATTAAACTAAATCATTAATGTTATTTTATCAACTAAGTCATATTTATATTATTAATTGGATATTACGTTTGATTTATGGTAAATTATTTGTGAACTTTATAATGCAAATGTTAATTCTGATTAGAAACTAAAACAATATGTTTAAATCGTCCGTGTATTACACGGGCCATTAACTAGTCTATATTATACTAGTTTTAATCCCGTGTAATACACGGGATAATTTCAAGAAATTAAGTCATGCCAAAAACCTTATATTACAAATATAAATTGTTGTGCTATTGATCTTTTCACATCAATATTATTTTCTATCAAATACATTATTTATATTAAAAAATACAAACTTTATTTATTTTTAATTTAATTCAATTGATATCAAATTATCAACAACGAAAATATAACAAAGACATTTTATAGATCAAACTATAAACTATCTTTGACTTTAAAATGACGTTAATATACTTTCACATATAAAGAGAAAAGGTATACATACAAAAGTGTATTTGGATTGAAATCTATATATAATAAAAGAGTAACTGGTTTGACACATGTCGCGCTCTGAGTAACTCATTGACACGTGTCGCGCTCTGATGAGCCATTGCCACATCATATGCATATGTGTCATGTGTCATATGTTGACACATGACACTGATTCAAAATTTAAAATTATTAAAAATTAATCCAAAATTATCTATTAAATATAACAAACTTTATCTCTATCTATTGATATGAAGTCATCTATATCTCTATATTAATCCAAAATTATCTATTAAATATAACAAACTTTATCTCTATCTATTAGTATGAAATCATCTATATTTTTATCTCTCACCCTAAATTGATATTTAAATACTAAGCAGATTCAACAAAAACCGTATAAACCTTACCTTTTCCATTTTAATTTTTCAAGTTCCTCCATTACTCTTTTTGCAAACGTCTTAGGTAAGTTCGTCAACCATTTTTTCGAAGAACATTCATGCATAATTTTTTTTTATCATTTGTTTTTGCAATTATTTGAAGAATGGTAAGAAAATTTGTGTCATTGTTTTCTTATGATGAACTAAATCATATGGTTTGATTTCCTCTTGATTTACTTTTTTTTAGTTTTTTGATCTACATCAGTAGAAGCATAACTAAGTTTTCTTCTCCACATTATATAATAATTTATTGTTATTTTATTTATTGTTTTCATATTTATCTATAGTTTGGATTAAAAGGTTTGATTTAATTATGTAGAGGAGTATTTTGAAAGTGGTATTTATATTTTACATTATTTTATTTATTGTTTTCATAACCAAAACCGGCTCACCAGAACGTGACACGTGACAATTCTAATTGATAAACGTCATCAAATGAAAATAAATATTTCATTTTAAATATAATAAGATAATCATTTAGTTTTAATATAATAGTTAATTAATATTTTTATAACAAGTTATTGTTAAACGTATCTATTATTATATTTCAATCCAAGTACACTTTTGTATGTATACATTTCTCTTTATATGTGAAAGTATATTAACGTCATTTTAAAGTCAAAGATAGTTATATAGTTTGATCTATAAAATGTCTTTGTTATATTTTTATTGTTGATAATTTGATATCAATTAAATTAAATTAAAAATAAATAAAGTTTGTACTTTTTTTAATATAATTAATGTATTTGATATAAAATAATATTGATGTTAAAAGATCAATAACACAACAATTCATATTTGTAGTATAAGATTTTCGGCATGACTTAATTTCTTGAAATTATCCCGTGTATTACACGGGATCAAGACACGTGTCGCGCTTTGGTGAGCTCATTGACACGTGTCGCGCTCTGGTGAGTCATTGCCACATCATATGCATATGTGTCATGTGTCATATGTTGACACATAGCACTGATTCAAAATTTAAAATTATTAAAAATTAATCCAAAATTATCTATTAAATTAATATAACAAACTTTATCTCTATCTATTGGTATGAAGTTATCTATATCTCTATCTCTCTCCCTAACAAAAACCGTATAAACCTTACCTTTTCCATTTTAATTTTTCAAGTTCCAAAATTTATTTTATTATTTGTTTTTGCAATTATGTGCTCTGGTGAGCTCATTGACACGTGTCGCGCTCTGGTGAGCCATTGCCACATCATATGCATATGTGTCATGTGTCATATGTTGACACATGACACTGATTTAAACTTTAAAATTATTAAAAATTAATCCTAAATTATCTATTAAATTAATATAACAAACTTTATCTTTATCTATTGGTATGAAGTCATCTATATTTCTCTATCTCTCCCCCTAATTTATATTTGTATTCATGTAACTAATTGATAAACGTCATCAAATAGAAAATAATTATTTATTTTAATATAATAGTTAATTAATATTTTTATAACAAATTATTGTTAAACGTATCTATTATTATATTTCAATCCAAATACACTTTTGTATGTATACCTTTCTCTTTATATGTGAAAGTATATTAACGTCATTTTAAAGTCAATGATAGTTTATAGTTGGATCTATAAAATGTCTTTGTTATATTTTTGTTGTTGATAATTTGATATCAATTGAATTAAATTAAAAATAATAGCACAACAATTCATATTAGTAATATAAGGTTTTTGGCATGACTTAATTTTTTAAAAATATCTCGTGTATTACACGGGATCAACACTAGTATAATAATGGATACGTTTAACAATAATTTGTTATAAAAATATTAATTAACTATTATATTAAAACTCAATGATTATCTTCATTATATTTAAAATGAAATATTTATTTTCTATTTGATGATGTTTATCAATTAGAGTCATGAATACAAATATAAATTATTATATAATGTGGAGAATAAAACTTAGTTATGCTTTTACTGATGTAGATCAAAAAACTAAAAAAAAAATCAGGAGAAAATCAAACCATATGATTTAGTTCATCATAAGAAAACAATGATACAAATTTTCTTACCATTCTTCAAATAATTGCAAAAACAAATAATAAAAAAAAATTATGCATGAATGTTCTTCCAAATATTGATTGACGAACTTACCTAAGACGTTTGCAAAAAGAGTAATGAAGGAACTTAAAAAATTAAAATGGAAAAGGTAAGGTTTATACGGTTTTTGTTGAATCTGCTTAGTATTTAAATATCAATTTAGGGAGAGAGATAGAGATATAGATGACTTCATACCAATAGATAGAAATAAAGTTTGTTATATTTAATAGATAATTTTGGATTAATTTTTAATAATTTTAAATTTTGAATCAGTGCCATGTGTCAACATATGACACATGACACATATGCATATGATGTGGCAATGGCTCACCACAGCGCGACACGTGTCAATGAGTTACTCAGAGCGCGACACGTGTCAAACCAGTTACTCTTTTATTATATAAAGATTTATAGATTAGGTTGGGTAAATATGATATTTTGAGTTTTGATAAGGGTATACATGAAATTAACCCTTCTTATAATGTCATTTGTAAAGTATTGGAATATGCTTGCATTTAGAATTCTCTTTATATAAGGAATCGGAAAACAATGTTATCTAAAATCTAGTACATCTTAAAAAGGCATGTTGACTATGAAAGAATAAATTCACATGCATGCACATATCAAGTTGAGTGTTGAGTGTAATTACGACGTCAAGAAGTTTAAGTATGTCTATAAATTCATACACATAGGTATAACAAATATGTGAATAACACAAACTAAGCAAATAGAATAATTAAATCTAGATACATAACTGATTCGGGGCTTAGTCTAAGTTCTTTCAAGAGCTCAACATGAGCTTGTTGAATGACTAAATAGTAGATGTTTGTCCTGTATTTGTAATGCTTAGAGAGGTATTGTAACTTGTGAAGATAGAAGTTTAAAAGAGAGGTAAAATACTACACACCAAGAGTGAGTTTATGTTACAACTTTTTATTTATTTTTTTATTATTATTTTATTTTATTTTTATTATTATTATTTTTTTATTTTTTTATTTTTTTATTTTTTTTTTTGGGGGGGGGGGGGGGGGGGAGAGAGATTGTATAGGATTTATTTGTGATGTTTGTAATAAGTGAGAGTAGATTTCATAACTTGTTTGTAATGGATATAAAAGCCTAAGTTAGAGTGAGTTTTCATTCAGTAGGTGATTGTGAAAATTGAAAATGACATCTTTCAAAACGGAAACTCAAGCACATATTAACCCGTGGACATCACAAATTGCTAAATAGCTTAGGTCATGTAAACCATATAATAAATAAGATAGAAGATTATTTCAATGTCACGATTATTTATTTATTATTGTTTCTTGTACTTGACGGATATTTATATGTAATGTGTGAGTTGTATATCCACAATTTTAAATAGGATATTTATTTATGTCTATGGAATTTGTTACATGACGTAAAGAAGTATCCTTAAAATATCATACACGTATTTTCTTTCAAAATATAAAGAAAACGATATTTACTAATAATTTATATTTTAGAGAGGAAATTACATTGATGGTCCATATTGTTTGCGCCCTTAGTGTGGCTTGTCCATATCGTATCGACAGTCTTTGTAGCTAAAATTGTCAATAGCAACCTTTAATTTATAAAAGAAAAATCTATAGACAACATAAGAGACTCAGAATACCTATTTCTGTCCAAACTTGATTGCATTTGTTTTATTTGAATCAAATTTGATATAAATTACATAGTAAATAAAGTTTACAATGATTGGTTGGTGATGGACTTGTGGCTGGCATGAATGGGCAAGGGGTCCACTGTATAGAAAAGAGTGGTGGATATGGGTTGGGAACAAGAAAGCATGGAAATAGCAGATGTTAGTAATTAGTTTACATCTGTTATCTTTTTTTAATGTAAAAACCCAACCTGATCTACTTTTATAGTTAGAGAGATATCGAGAATAATTAATGTTTTAAAAATCGATTTTTAGGTGAATCGATGTAATGATCGTTTTCTCGGTTTAAGAAATGATATACATATATATAACCAAAATTTTGATTTCCACAAGTTAAAAACATTAAGAATATACATGTATAATAAGTTTTACACCATTTCAAAAACATTAAAAAAACCATAATACGTAATATTTTTTTAATCGGGAACCAATGCCCAACTCTTACCATTGTAAAGGGGTTGTTTACCTAATGTTTATTGGGTAAGCGCTTACCGACAGAAAATTACCCTCACTTACCTTATCGTATAATATTATCGGCCACTAAAATTGATAGCCTGTAAGGGTTTTCAACCCGGCCATTAAATAAGTACCTACTCGGTGAGAATTTGGTAAACGACCACTTAATCACCGTCGCTCTTATCGGGTAAAGATTATTGGTTGATATAACCAAAATTATACATGTTTTTAGAATGCTATATCGTTGATTTCACACTTGTTTTCGACCTAATTCATATGTGAATAGTACTAATTTGGTGTGTTTTACGATTTTAGGTAATTTTGGGCAAGGAATTCAAAAAATATCAAAAGAGGGTAAAAAGTATAAAAAATGAGACGTTTATGAAGACAAGTGAAAATAGAGCAAACTTACCTTCCAAGACAACTTTCTTAGCCCCCAAAGAAAGGCCTTGCATCAAATAAGGAAGGAAGAATTAGATAAAGTTCTTAGCTACCTTATCTACCTAGCTCGCGTTGCGAGATTGCTGCTGCCCGGTTTTGCCTATTTAAACTAGATAAAGCCAGATTCAGAAGGGAGTTTTCATATTCATTATTTTGGACTTCTGGAGAAAGTTAGGTCAAAGAAATGATAGGAGTCATCTGGGGTTTCCAACCAATGAGAGAAAGCTCGAGAAGACAACACACGAGGAGATGATTCGAGGGAATTCTACATCAAATATGTTGGTCTATGGTTTGGTTCGTTTTAGATTCTATGACTAGTATGTCTATGTACTAGTTTCTCTTGCTTTACATTTTGGATTGATGAACTTTGTATGGTTTGATTTATATTTATGATGAATGTCTAAATCTTAACCGTTTTAGTTCAATTCCTTTTCATGGTTTTAACTTTCGCTACTTGAAATCGTTGGTTAAGTGTATCTACTTTTTAGGTATACTCTGTTTAGTTAATCAAGTTCTTCTACCTTTCACTTTGGTGATTTGGTAGCCAATCTCTTAGGTTTAAGAAAATTGAAGAGTAGGGTCCAATAAACTGGTCATGATTAGGGTTAAATCCAGCTCTGAGGATTGTATGCCCCTTAGACTGAAGAACCTGGATAGTATGCCGGTTAAATTGGCTAAATAACCTAGATATTTCATGTGAATGATTCTTAGAGAATCTAGATGTTATTGTGTTAATTGAATTAAGACAAACGATTGCAAAAAAGGAATCTTGATTTATTCATAATGAATGTAGTTATTTCTGAGTCGTGTTGTTTATCAGTTTTCATCTTCCTAGCAGCTTTATTAGTTATCATTACTTTATTAAACAAAAACCTCCTTTTTCCAAAAGTAACCTTTTTAGATTAGTTAATAAAAACTTTAATAAGTCATCTAGCTTAAGTGTTCCTAGCGGTAAGAACGATACCTAGACTTATTTGTGCTATACTATCACCAATCAGGTATGCTTGGCTGTTTGTGGTAGTTTATTAGGGTAATAAAAAGGGTTTAATTTGTTTGGTATATATATATATATAATTTACCACATAATGGTCTTTTCCATATTCATTGCTTAAGGTAATATAACTTGATAAGTGTTTTCCCGAATAACCATTTGGTAAACAACCCTTTAAGTTTTAACTTTTATGGTAGTACGAAAATTGACATTAGTTTATGTGGTTTGTTGTAAAACTCTGATTCTTGCTTCAATTTATCCCATTTGTGATTTGTTGCAACACTAGCTGGAAGAGACAATGGTTTTCCTTCATATTTTGCTTGGTTTCGTGAATCTTGGAGCATGATTTAACATGATACTTTTGTTTTTGGTATAAATATATGTGAATTTTCTTATTGTGACAAAAATTTTAACATGTTGATTTAACATGATACCTTCCCCCTATACATAAAATACAGTTGACTTACGACCGTTTATCCAACATTTTACTCGGCAAGATGTTCAATTCTTGTCATGTTCAACGTATAAGGTAAAGTAGCCCGATAAGTTATTGCTTCAGAACTACAGTTCACTCATGTTGCATCGCGCGGATACACTGTTAGTACAATTGAATACATGCAAAAGTGATGTAGGCGACTTGGTAAATGTGATGAAAGGATGCCCATAGTCAGTACAACATGTGTTTAATCATACATCATTAATATATGCATATCATGAATGATCTTGAAACTTCTTGTTTTCTTACACATTGACCACCTTCTCGTTTAAATATATACCCTCCCCCTCCCTATCTCTCTCTCTCTATATATATAATCTAGTAGATAAAAAAACTCTTTTTTCTCTTTAGACCATCCACAGTGGATACGGCTCTTGCCAATGGTACCAGTAGCCACATCAGCACCACATCAGCTTTCCACTATCTTACCAAAAACTTACCAATCGTTACCAATTCAACCATACCCATATCAATCTAAATAATTAATAAAAAGAAAAAGAAAAAAGAAAAAAGAAAAGAAAAGAAAAGAGAGATAGAGATAAAGAAGAGAGAGATAGAGAGAAAGGAGAGAGAGGGTGGGGTGGGGTGGGGTGGGGTGGGGTGGGGTTGGGAATTCTAACAAGTCGGCAAGGGCATGTCGATTTCTCTCCATGTCAATCAACCACGGTGGTGTTGCCGGGTTTACCGATCGGCAACAAGCCCTTGCCGATGGCTTTGACGCTTCCATTGCGGATGGTCTTATTTTTTGTTATCAAAAGACCCTCCCCCTCCCCTTTTATTCCATATTTACTTTTGTCTATTTGAATATCATTTTTATAATATTTTCATTTATAAAGTATTTTATATACAAATGTACATTTTATTTTTTACTTAACATGTTAACAACCGGAATAATTATGTTAGGATTCAAAAAGTTATGATTATGAAGTTCCTAATAATTAGAATATTCGTCAAACCTACTGTAAAATGACTTTTAAAAATTCTTACAATGTCACTTATAACGTATTGGAATATGTTTGCACTCGGAATTTTCTTTGTGTTAGGACTCGAAAAGTAGTGTATTGAAAATCCAGCATATCTTAAAAGTTGATTATACAAGAATAAATTTCACGTGCCCGCACATATCAAGTTGAGTGTTGAGCCTAACTATGATGTCAAGATGTTTAAATATGTATACAGGTTCATACACATTGGTATAGTAAATATAAGAATGGGGCACAAACTAAGTAAATAGAATAATTGAATCTGGATAAATAACTGACTCAGGGCTTAGTCTAAGTTCTTTCAAGAGCTCAACATGAGCTTGTTAGATGACTAATTAGTAAATGTTTGTCCTGTATTTGTAATATTTAGAGAGGTATTGTAACTTATGAAGATAGAAATTTAAAAAACACGTAAAATACAACATACCAAGGTGAGTTTCATGTTACAATTTTTTGGGGATTTTATATAGTAAGATGGTTTCTTAAGGTCCAAACAAAAATAGCAAATTCTAATGCTTATACATTTTTTGCAATACATTTATAATAGCATGAACATACCTTTATGTAAAGATTGCATATAATACAAACAAAAATAGCACCTTAAACTCATGTGGGGTCAACATTCTTATAATTTAACTTGCAAGACTAATGGATATCTATATCAACATTTGGATACATGAATGCATTTAATAATAATTCAATAATATTTTATACCAACATTATGATGTCATTTATCGATAAGTTTCTTATCATGGTTTTAAGTTAATTAAGAAGTTATTTTGCAAACTTACTCTTTTCAGCTTTAGGAAATGTTATTCGAGTTGATCCTTGTGCCATGAGAATGGTGAGGCAAACCTCACCAAGCATAATGAGTTTCTGAAGAGAGGATGTTTTTAATATCAATAGACGAATCTCATATTGTTGATTACAAGAAGCGTGTTTGGTAAACCTGAGGAGGTTGACACTAAGAATATAAGTAAGAGAATATGTGACTAACTATCTAGACAGAAAATGAAATTAGTAGACATTTTATAAGTTCAAATTTTAAGTTACCAATAAATTGCACCACAATTTTGAACTAATTGATAAATCCTTTTGGTTTACCGGCTGTCACCATTGTGATCAAAACGTTTATTACCCTCTTGGTACTAGTGGTATGCAAAAACGCACGACCCGACCATGAAAAAAGCAACATGAAGGTCTTATTCTGAGTCCCTCTCCCTAACAAAATCAAAGAGATTTTGTTAACTTAGTTAAGTTAGAGGTATTTATGTCTTTTAGCCTCTCAATCACCTCCATCTTTGCCAATGACAGCCATGATCAGAAATGATTTAACAAGAACAACATAGAAAACTAAGATACTATTTCAACCAAATATAAATGAGAAGAACGCATTGAGCAAAAAGAAAGCAAACTAGACCCCTATATTGTATTTTTCGTTTTCTTGATCTTTATCTGGAGTTGTATTTTTACGAATGAAGCGGTGAACGAAGGGTTTTCAAAGTGGTGAAGGTTGTCGATCAAAGATAAATGTTGGAGTAAAGAGAAAGAGAAGAGAAGGGCAGGCGTTGCGGAATAGTGGCTAACAGTTGTGGGTATTGATTGGGAGTTGGTGGAATAAGACGGTAAGGGAAGAGTGAAGAAAGAGGTGGGACAGGGAAAAGAAGTTATATAAAGTATATTTTATAAACTATTTAATCTAGAAAAGATCAAAGAGGATGTAAAATATCATAAATGCTCTATGATTCAATTGTTCATGTATCAAGAGTGTCATAATAAGGTTTTTAAGATCCTATTTGAACAAACCTTAAAGCACATAGAAAAGAAATGTAATTTACTCTTAACTTATCTATAGGATAATTTTCTATATAAAAAATTCAAAAGTATAATAGGTGGGAGAGAAATTATATATTTATGGGTCGATTCAAGTGAGAGAAAAGAAAGGTCGAATCTTGAAAAGCAGATGACCCTTCACCATTCTTTCACCTAATGTTTACAAACAACTTGTACCACCCACATATATTATCATCATTCATTAAATAATTCTAGTATAAATACCTACTCTAATAATAAATATATGTTTGATGTATAAATTATTAACTAAAATACATTTCACTGAAGATAAAATATTGAAACAGAATACAAAATCATTTAAATTAATATCAAATAATTATTAACCACTTAACAATTTGAATTAAAAACAAATTGTCACTTTTTCAAGAAGGATGAGATATAATATTGTATTTTCTTTATTTTATATAATTTTTCATATCAATACATAAATATTAAATAATTTTATTAAATGAAAACAGACTTTCTAATGGTATAATAATGCACAAGTTAATCAAAGAGTAGTGTACTAAATATCTACATACTAACGAAATTGAACTTTAACTTGGCATTATAATACAGATTGCCTTAGATCATATAAAATTTTACATAACAATTATAATTGCTTGACACATAATACATAGAAAGAAAAACATAGTACTTCATCCTAGTTTTAGTTTGATTTGATCCCTTCACATTTAAGCTTGGTGCAACTTTACTCCTTTCATTCGAGATTACCTCTCAATTCTTAATGGATGCACCTTTCGTACTCAAAAGAAGAATTTCCTTACAAATTTAGATTGAATAGATGCACGTGATCCCAATCACAATCTTATAAGTCCGCATTTGTATGTAGCACAATGGCACTCTTTAATTTGTTTAAATGACTTGATAGGTTGGTATTGTTATTGTCATTATATTTTTATTATATTATATGTTAAAAATCATGTTTTATAAATGTATAATTACGACTTGATCTTAGCCAAAAAGCCAAAAATGGTATTGTAAATATATTATTTATAAACATTATATTGTCAAAAGTTTCATCGAATGCTTAACATGTTTCACAAATATTTAATATATTGACAATTTAAGTTCTTGGTTATTTAGTATTCAATGCTTATAAATTTGTTTTTGTTACCTATAAGAGGGTATTGTTCAAAAATATAGATTAGAGGTTGATGTTAATCCAAGTGGTGATACATAGCTTTGGGAGTAAAGTGTTGGAGGAATGAGAAAGAAAGGAGATTATTGGGTTTTTGCACACTAAAGAGGTATGGATTCATGTTGATGGGTTTAATGGAATATCAAATACCTGTAATCCTATGCTACTTGGCTTTGACATATTTGATAAGATATGTTTATTCTCGTCTATTCTAAGATTGGGACATTTCACTACTCACTTTAACCAATTAAGACCTACTACGACCCTACTTGACTTTCGTTAATAAATTTTGTAGATACGATAATTATAAGAATATAATGAATAAAGGAAGAAGTATAGAAAAAGCTGAAAGCATGTGAGCAAGAACACGAACAAGATCTGAAAGCATAACGTTTGTGCTATGTTATTATAATTTTATCTGTATAATATAAAATGATTGTGTGATATAAGTTCTCAGTTGTTAGTTAGCTTATAATAAATTGGTTCACCTAAAAAATAATTGTTGTATATGTCAAATTAGTTCATCTAAAACAAGAGCACGATTGTTATAAGAATTTTTAAAAACTAAAAAAAAGTGTAATTTAAAGCCGTAAGATATTTACGGTTTTATCAAATAAAAGTTTCAACAACAAAGTAAAATGACACATATCAAAGGGTGTTAGCTCAGTTGGATAGGTAACATCCTTGAAGGATGCGGGGTGAAAGCCACACTACCAGGGTTCGATTCCCAAGAACGACATTGCTGAGATATCCAGACTTTGGATCTGGTTCTTTGGGCCGGGTTCGGGGCCGGTATGGGAGGATCCAGTCTATGGGATCCACTTCCCTGCTGGTCGGGTTCAGCCATAGATTGCGCCGGGTCGCAGTAGATTCGTGGGATTCCCCAATTGAATGCCCGATACCGTTGGAGCGTGTGTATGTTAATTTACCGTTCAAAAAATAAAATAAAATGACAAGTCATTTTTGTTTAATCATGTAAATTAATTTAAAGTTAAACTAAATTCAAAATCTTTTTACAAGAAATAAAAGAATATGGACAAGTTGAGTCATACGAATATTCCCTTCATTAAAAGGTAAGCAAAACGGGATTTATTCCTTAAGGGTATAAATAATACTTGCAAATTAATCAATAATCCTTTTTTTTCAATTGTCGATAAAAAAATTCCTGTTATTTATATTATTATATATATTACTAGTTTTGATCCCGTGTAATACACGGGATAATTTCAAGAAATTAAGTCATGCCAAAAACCTTATATTACAAATATGAATTGTTGTGCTATTGATCTTTTAACATCAATATTATTTTCTATCAAATACATTAATTATATTAAAAAAAGTACAAACTTTATTTATTTTTAATTTAATTCAATTGATATCAAATTATCAACAACGAAAATATAACAAAGACATTTTATAAATCAAACTATAAACTATCTTTGACTTTAAAATGACGTCAATATACTTTCACATATAAAGAGAAAGGTATACATACAAAAGTGTACTTGGATTGAAATATAATAATGGATACGTTTAACAATAATTTGTTATAAAAATATTAATTAACTATTATATTAAAACATGACGTTTATCAATTAGTTACATGAATACAAATATAAATTATTATATAATGTGGAGAGGAAAACTTAGTTATGCTTCTACTGATGTAGACCAAAAAACTAAAAAAAAAAATTCAGGAGAAAATCAAACCATATGATTTAGTTCATCATAAGAAAACAATGACACAAATTTTCTTACCATTCTTCAAATAATTGCAAAAACAAATAATAAAAAAAATTATGCATGAATGTTCTTCGAAAAAATGGTTGACGAACTTACCTAAGACGTTTGCAAAAAGAGTAATGAAGGAACTTGGAAAATTAAAATGGAAAATGTAAGGTTTATACGGTTTTTGTTGAATCTGCTTAGTATTTAAATATCAATTTAGGGAGAGAGATAGAGATATAGATGACTTCATACCAATAGATAGAGATAAAGTTTGTTATATTTAAACGTGTCAATGAGTTACTCTTTTATTATATATAGATTTCAAAGAAGGTTGAATAATTAAAATCTATACGCGAACCAAATAATCTATTTGAATTTTCTAATCATATAACTTATTTTTAGTTTAGGATTCGAAGCTTATAACCTCCTTAATATAACCTCCTTAAATCAAAACTCCAATTAACCCTAGCCGAACCAACCTGATTGTGAGAGACTTGATGGACCCTCGAAACCTCAGGTGGAATGTCGATTTGATTCATCAACTCTTTTGCCCCGAGATTGCGCCAAGATACTTCAACTTCCCTTCCCGTCAATATCCTGTATCCCGAGAAGACAAACTCATTTGGCATTGGACCCAAGATGGTAATTACTCTATTAAATCTAGCTATCGCACCATCACAGAGATTCTAGCCCCGGCGAGACAGCTCTTTGTTAACGGAGCTTGGAAAATCATCTGGAAATCCAACTATTTCGCTCGAAATGTACGTGTTTTTAATTTAAAATCAAGCTTTATTTTTAAACCGCAAGCGTACGGTATCGTAACGTAGCATACGGGTCGAACACGGGGAGAAAATGGACAAATCAAAGTGTTTCATTTCTAAACAAACATACAAAAACAAGGAAACAAACATACATGAACAAACACGGGTAAGGAAATATGGATATCGTATCCCGATCGTTTAAGTGGATTCCGTAGAAAAGGTCTATTCCTCTTCCGAGATAACTAGACCGTTTCCTTAGAAATATGATTACTTCCGTATCATTTCCTATGAAAACGTCATCCGGAAACATTCCAATCTACAACCGCATCTATCTCCATGATGCGGTCGTAGACTCTCAATCAATTCATCGAACATTAATGAACTTCCGTCCAATTAACCGTTGTTTAATAGTTATCGTAAATCCTCGATGTCAATAGATCGCTAACTTCCATTAAACGAATTCTTTTCCATCGATAATTCACTTTTGATTATGAAAATGCATCAATCGATTGAGACTCGACGATCGTGATTCGATATCAATATTCTAACCGTACACAAACACTTGACCTAGATCTATACTAACACATATTATTTCTAACCTAATGAGATCTAATTCCTAGATTAACAATCTAGCTCAACAAGCATCAAAACACTAATGAATTATTCAATTAACCTAAGCATAAAACTAACAATGAGTTCAAGGTAATTGAATTGCAACTAATCAACATCATCACAATCAACATCATATCAAAAGCTACATGCAATCAACTAACAAATCACAACTTATCTAATTGAAGAGATCTACACAATTTGAAGACAAGAATTGAAGCAATTAAACTACAAATGCAGAAATTAAGCAATTGAACATCAAATTCATAGATCTAGAACATCCAATTCATCAATTACACACTAAACAAAGCTTAAAAGAGAGAGGGAAGGAGATACTAGCTTAAGGATGTACAAGATTCACCAAGGAAGATCAAGCCACCATTGATGAATAGATTGAAGCACTCATCCCAAGCTTAGTAGAGCTCCAACCCAAATTGCACTAGTACAGAAATTCACATTTGCCACGGTTAAAAACCGTGGCCATATGCCTTTAGTCATGGTTTTTTAGTTTTATCAAAGCGTAGCCTATTCTTCCGTGACCATTGATACCCTTTTGGTCACGCTTAAAATGTGTCACCAAATGAAATGAAAAACCATAGCCATAGTTTGAAAACCGTAGCTATAGGCATATCCAAATTTTATGGTATTAGAGCATTTTACCTAAAACCGTGGCCATAAAGTACCTTTTGCCACACAAACTCACATTAAACGTAACATTTAGTTATCTTTTGGTCACACAATATAAAAAAAAAGCATTACAATAAACTATCTACAGCCACATAATTTTTTTTAATGTAGCCGATGATCGCTCTATAATCATGTATAATTTTTTGACGTGACCAAGGCTCGAACTTGAGACCTCATCTTTGATAAGGAATGGACCAACCACTAGGACAATATTGATTTTGTTAAAATTATCGCATTAAATATTAAAAACCATGGGCAAATTCATGACATATAGTTACACTTAATTTTTAGAAACGTGGCTATATGTATCTTTTTGGTCACACACATAATAAACAATGGCTAATTCAAGACATATAGTTACACTTATATTTTAAAAGTGTGAGTATTAAATGCCTTTTGGTCATGCGAAATATTAAAAATCATGACGTTTAACTATTTATTAGTCACACAATTGATTATGTTGAATCGTAGCTATTGGTCAGCTTTTAGTGACAATAGAATTATTTTAGTCTTGGTTTTAACTATATTAATAGCTACACACATTTCATATTAACTGTGACGAAATCATCACATATTGCCACGCTTCAGACAATAAACCGTGGCTACTGGTTATTTTCTTGTCACACAAAATAATAAAACCATGACTATAAATACATGTGACCTATGGCTACGTTTTACAAATTTTCGTGGCTAAATATGTATATTGTTTTGGTCACGGAAAAATGACTTCATGAGGTCATATGCGGTCTAAGGTCACAAATAATAATTGTCACAAAAAAATCGTGACTGTATATATGTCTATGGCCACGATTTTTATATGTTACTTGCCACGACAAAAAAATTGTGGCCATAGGAACAATTTAGTCACGGTTTTGTTTAAACCATGACATTATGTTTAAACATGTTTTCTAATGGTCATGGTTATTGAGTTACGTCGTGGCTAAAACAATACTCCAATTTTATTTATGACTTTTAGTCACGGTTCTAGACCTCAATGTGACTAACATGAATTTCAAAACCGTGGCAAAAAAACATATTTGTACTAGTGTTGTGAAACCCTAACTTTTTTGATCCAAATTCCCACCAAAAACTCTCCAAAAAGTTGTTATGAAAGTGGAAACTAAAAACTGCCAACAAACCAGTCAAAAACCAGTATTTAAACTCAAGAAAAGTCAACAACTGCCAAAACAGGAAAAATCCGCGGATGAGGTTTGCGGTCCTAGCGATCGCTAGCCAAAATAGCTAGCGATCGCTAGCTAGCTGCACTTTCACTTCCTTTGTTTCTTCTTTGCTTCCCAACTCCGGTTCACCACTTCGCATCCTCCGTCTTCACTCGCCTTTCCCCGAGCTCCTCTTCATCGCCTCTAGCCTCCGTATCCTCGTCCATCAAACCATCTCGAACCGCCTCCTCTCGATCCTCCTCGGCTCCATCGCGCACATCGCCACCGTCTATACCAAATTCCTATACAAATAAGCTCAAAACACCCGGTTAATGCACCAATAATAAACACCGCACTTTAAACGGAAAAAAATGCAAAATAGAAGGAAAATATGCATGAACTAAAAAACTAAAAAGAAAAAGAACCTATCTAATGTATGAAAAAGGATGAAAAATATATGCAAAACACCAACATTCCAAACAAAGTGAAATATTTTGCATGGCGAACGATTCGAGAAATCTTGCCCACTAGAAGTGCTTTTTAAGCAAGAAGAATCCGGGTTTCACCACTTTGTCCTCTTTGCAACAGAAATGCTGAAAATGTTTGGCATGCTCTTGTAGATTGCCCCTCGATTCGCCCAATTTGGCAAGAGGCAGGTGTTTGGGATGTTATGGACGAAAAAGCCAATAATGTGAGTTCCTTTCACGAACTCACCTTTAGTTACCGTAAAGAAAATCCTGGGGAGTTAGGTGAAAAGTTCCTCATAACCCTTTGGATTATTTGGCATCAGCGGAATGACATTCTATGGAATGATGACCCTCAAGATCCTTCTCTAGCTACTCGAAGCGTGAATCACATTCTTTCGGATTGGAAGGACTCCAAAAACCTTTCAGCCTTGGGGAATGAGTAATGACTACCCTCACTCAGGCATGCCTGACCACGTAGACACCTCCGAGAAGCGGCTTTATTAAGTGTAACATGGATGCTGCTTTATTCCACTCTAACACTGCGGCGGGTTTTGGGGCTATCCTCCGGAACAGCAATGGGGAGGTCATTGTGGCAAAAGCCACTCCGATTAGTTCACTTCCCTCTGTCCATGAATGTGAGGCGCTAGCCATTCTCAACGCCCTCTTATGGGCTTCCAACTGAGGAGACAACTATGTCATCGTTGAATCGGATGCCAAATTAAGTGGTAGTAGATGCCATCTACGCAACCACCATAGATTACTCTTCGGAGACATCATTAAAGATATTTGGGGCATTCTTAGCGCCAAGCCCTCTTTCTCGGTCCATGCTATCAAGCGACAAGCCAACGAGATGGCTCACTTAACTGAGAGATATTCTTGTAATCTTGCTTGTTCTTCTATCTTTCATTCCATGCCTACTTTCGTAAATCAATGTTATTGTAACAACAGTTCTACTACTCCAATCAATGAATCGAATGGTACCATTCTGAGTGATGGCAATGCCGAAGCTCGGTAAGGTTCTCATTCGCTTGGCTTCAAAAAAAATGTTTAGTAGGCACATGTTGAAAGAGCTTTCCAACTTAAATAACCTCATAAATATATATATTTTCATTAATATCGGATAAGTTGTCATATGTATATACAATGTACTTAGGGAGTATTTGGCATTTGTTGAATGGTTTAACACATAATGATTAAGTATTTAAGCGGCGAGACTGGTTAAGAAGCTTTTATGATATAGTGTAAAATGAAATATAGTTGTCTAGTAATTGTTTAGAATAAATCAATATACTGAATGGTTAACTGAGACTCAAGATACAAAATAATTTAGAGGCTTTTATACCCGTTAAGAGACAAAAATAAAATTTATTAAACAAGATTCACCTCTTAACAATTGATAGACTACCTCTTAATGGAAGTATTAATAGGTAAACAAAGGGCTCTTACTATTATCTTCTTCTCTATTGCTTCTAGTTGTGCTATTTCTTCTTGGTTTTTGTTTGTGACCTACTCTCTTTTCTTCTTGTTATTGTTTTCTTCCATTATATGCTTAGGGATCAGCTCGATTTATTTCCATTTTAATAAAATGAAGTGGTGTTTCTGCTTGTACGAGTGTTTCCATTTCTGTTTCATTTCTTTATGTTCTCGATCTCTCTTAATTTTACCATCATTGTTGCATCTTCTTGATACACCAAACTTGATCATCATTCTAAAAACGCTTACATTAATTCCATATTGGAGACTTGTAATCCTTGGCACGCTTATACTTCCCAACCAACAAGAAGAAAAAAGTTAAAAGGAAAATAAACCAAAAAATTGTTAGGTTATAGTTACTCGATTTATCAATAGAGCTCGGTCTTTTAGTAGTTAAAAGTTTAATCTATACCAAACGTAAGAAATATGTATAAATTTTACAATAAATAAATATTATATACTAAAAGTATCAAATAGAAACAAAATGGACCAAACTTCCAACTACAACCCATAGTAATTTGATTCCTCTAGCTACTTCTTCTATTTATAGGTCTCCACTACTTAAATACAATATCAACTAAATATTGATACTTGTGATCAAAATTAACAAATTACCAAGACTTCCAATCTTTTAAGCTATATCTTCATTTCAACTCAAATCCAAGTTTTTATCCTTCATTTTTGTGAATAAACTAGCTGATGAGCCCGGGCTTTGCACCGGGTTTATCCGGGTTATAACCTGTGATAGATTTGATCATAAGTAGTAACATAGATTTATATGAAACATAAAGTTTGTACAAATGTTGTTATACGAAAGGTTTAATAAAATAAATAAAAAGATTTTAAAAATCAAAAATTTAATTTTTAAAGATTTTAATATAATACTAACAATTACCAGGAAGCCAAAAGTTTGTTCATGAATAGTAGCTACCGATACTTTAACATATTTCAACCACTATACGATATATGACTAAAACGTAAAACGAAATAGAGAAAACTAAAAGGTATAAAGTGAATAATATTATAAATTTAAGGGGCTAAAATATAATTTTTTCAAATGTCGGTAGCTGCCGTTCATGAATAGTGTTTTGGCTTCATATAATGGTACTACATATAGTATATAATAAAATAATTACATCAAAAAATATTCAATATTAGGTTCATTTCGAACGTATCGACGATACGATTATAATGACGTAATTTGTTAAAATTAAAACGTATTTTTAACATATTTTAACCAATATACGATATATGAGTAGAGCATAAAATGAAATATTGAAAAATAAAAGGTATAAAGTGAATAAATATTATAAGTTTAAAAAGGGACTAATATCTAAATTTGAAAATAGGTATAGGATTATATGGTTTCATATAATCGTATTATATATAGTATATAATAAAATAATTACATCAAAAAATATTCAATATTAGGCCCATTTCGATCGTATTGACGATACGATTATAACGGCGTAATTTGTTAAAATTAAAACGTATTTTTTTTAACATATTTGAGCCAATATACTATATATGACTAAAATGTAAAATAAAATATTGAAAAGTAAAAGGTTTAAGGTGAATAAATATTATAAGGTCAAGGGCTTAATATGTAAAATTTAAAAGTGGGTTGGTAGCATTGGGTTTGGGGCGGGTCGGGCGGGGCACCGGCGGGTCGGTGTGCCTGCCTTTTGTATAGTATATATAATATCTCTATTTGTTATCTATTTTTAATGCCATTTAAGTTTAACGTAACTTTATATTTTTGCGTATATCATATTTATAATCTATATCTATATATATATTAAAAAAATGTTTTTACTGATGTCATGATTATGAAATTAAGCCATTTGATTGGCCAATTAAAAAAAAATTATCAAATGATGATATCATCAATTATTCTTATTATTTTAATACCATAATTATCTTTATAATTTACATTTTTTATCCTTAGAATTATTTGATTAAATTACTTTTTATCCATTAGTTTCTCATCTTTCACTTTACATCCTTATCATTTTAAGATAATAATATATATTAATTAAAATGTATTAAAATTTTTGTTTTTTTTTAATAAATTATATCACTATAATCGTCTCGACAATCCCTTCAAAATGAGTTTAATATTGAATATTTTTTTAATTTAGCTACATTATTAAAATTAGATATAAATTAATTTGTTTAGATTTTATTACAATTCTATTCTTGATATTCTTGAAATTTAAAGATTTTATCTTTTTAATCTAACTATTTTTATAGATTATTTGTAAGTAATTAAAATTTATTTTATTTAAAACTCCATTGTTGATATTCTTGAAATTTAAAGATTATATCTTTTTAATCTAACTATTTTTATAGATTATTTATATGTAATTAATTTTTTATTTAAAATTCTACAAATAAAAAACACTACATATTTTATTTTTGAATCCCTCCAGTTATAAAAATAGATATAAATTAATTTCATATTCTTGAAACTTAAAGATTTCATCTTTTTAACCTAATTATTTTTATATATTATTTATAAGTAATGAAATATTATTTTATTTAATACTTAATTGCTAATATTCTTGAAATTTAAAGATTCCATCTTTTTAATCTAACTATTTTTGTAGATTATTTATAAATAATTATATTTTATTTTATTTAAAATCCTACAAATCAAAACACTACACATATTTTATTTCTGAATCCCTCCAGTTTTAAAATCATTCACGAAATTCAAATCTTTTGACAAAAGAATAATAAATTTTCAATTTTTAAAATTTTAACAGATATTAGATAACTAAAATATCTATTGTAATAAGCAATTATAATGACAATTGTGGTATAACATATAATTTACATAAGTATTTAAATGGTAATGACAATTGTCATGTAAATGTCTATCCTTATTAAAAATTAAAATAACATGTTTCAAATGTCCGTATAATATACGGGTCATTAACTAGTATTGAAGTAAAAAACCGTTTGTGCTAACTGTTTCCATTTGTTGAAGAGAAGAAGGAAACAAAAACTAATTTTAGGTTTTAATTATAGGGTTAATTTCATGTATCCCTATTATTAAAGTTTAAAATATCATATTTACTCAATCTAATTTATAAATATCATATATGCCCTTGTTAACCTATCATAATATCATATTTACCCAAATAACAATTTTTATCAAATTTTAATCAAATTTAATAATTTATAAATATAACTTTTAATGAATCGACATCTTTACCCCTATTTGAACCAAACCAAAACATTGAAATAAATGGGTTGATGGTCAAAAATCCAAAACTTTAAACAAAATTATCAATCTTTTTCCTCAGTATTCATTAATTAAAACAGTAAATAAAACCCTAGAAACTAAATCCCATAAATTAAAATACATAACAAATGGGTAGAAAAAAATTACAATCAGTGTTGCAATAGATAAAACCATCAATCTTCTTCCTTAATATTCATCAATATTCAACAATCTTCTTCCTCAAATTTCTTTGCCATCGACAATCTATTTCGTCCCTAAACCCTTACGTCGGCGACCATCTGTTTCATGCATAGGGACAACGACCATGGACGAAGGGGAGATGTAGAAACCGCCAAAGGGAGATGCAGGTTTCGACGATGGCGAGTTGTAGAAACCGAATAAGGGAGATGCAAGAAACTGACCAGGGGAGATGATAGAAACTGACAAGAGAGAGATATTCAGAAACCCAACAAATGGAGATGCCGGAGACGGAGGTTTTTATGAGGAAGAAAAGCATAGGTTTGAAAACCCGCCGCCATAGATGGACGTGGTTTACCTTTTTGGGGGGTGGTTTACCTTTTCTAATATGGATGAAAACAAGCATTAGGTTTTTATGATTTGAATTAGACTTTAAGGTTTTTATTAAAAAAAAAATGTTTATCATGCTTTAAAGTGTATAGATGTCCATTCAATAAAAGTTATAATTATAAATTATTAAATTTGATTCAAAATTAATAAAAAATGGCAAAAATTGTTATTTGAGTAAATATGATATTTTGATAGATTAACAAGGGTATATATGATATTCATAGATTAAGCTAGATCAATATAATATTTTTAACTTTAATAAGGGTATATATGAAATTAACCCTCAATTCTATGTTCTAGTTGTTTCATAGATATATTTGTTCAACTTGTGTTATTTAAATATTTAGTTTTTGGATAATTATGTTTTTTTAGCTATGATTGTTGAATGTTGAACACCTAGAATGGAAAGGAAATAAAAAGACAACAAAAGCAGATTGTACTCTATATCCTTACAATGATTTTTAAATAGGTATATTGTTAGGATGTTTTTGAAACCTTTCTTGAAAAAATTATTAACAATTGGCTTATCAACTACAATGGACAATAAATAATTTTTAGAGGGTGCTTGGTTTGTTTTAGAAAATGGGAATGATCTATGTCTATATTTTAGGGGGTGCTTACTTTTATCAATGTATCAATACATTGTTTTAGATGATCTATGTCTACATTTTGTTATCCGAAATTTCGGTTTATGTGTCATTGTTGTTTTCTTAGCGCATTTTAAAAAAATTATGCGACATTTGATACATATTACATTTATCTTTTAAAATAAAGACATTATTCAATCTTTTGATCTAGACACAAAAGGTCACAAAACGAACCCTTATGTATGATGATAGCCATGTATTTGAATCAACTACTAAATAAATTTAGTTTTATGAAACATATGTTTTTGGACTATAAAAATATATGGAAAATAGAGCATGTGATATGGCATTTTTAGTTAAACGACAAAAATCAATTTATATTTATTTGTGCCACATAAATGTATGTATTGTTTATATATCACACACGTTGCACCCGCAACCTTCATTTATCAAAATAAAGGTAAGCTACGATTTTCGTCCATATAATTTGGTGTTTATAATAATTTTTGTCCTATGATTTAAAAACTGTTTTTTTATCCCTATAGTTTAAATTCCTTTCGCTTCACGTCCTTCATCCTAACAGAGTTAAAAAAAGGTATGTTAAACTAGGGATAATATGGTCTTTTTATTTATTTTTTATATTTAATTACATTTATTATTATATATTCTTGACTAAATTAAAAAAAAAAACTAACCTAACCTAAACCCATACAGCCCCTACCCCTACTTTCTCCTTCTCTCATCACCGTCCTACCGCCACCCCTACCCCTACTTTCCCCTTCGCATATCACCATTGTTAGTGAATGTAAAAATCATCACCAACTTCTAAAATCATTCCCACCCTTTTTTCTCATTTTATCCACCGCCATTGGATAGGAGTATGAAATCAGATTTCCACTATGTACGATGGTGAACTTCTTATGAGAGATGGTGTGGAGATTCATCAAACCAGATCCGAGAAGATGCATAGTTCTACCAGACTTCACGATCGAAATTGAAGTCATCGAAGGAACCTACTTTTTTCAGACCCAAACCCAAATCGAAGTTGAAAGAGATGGTGAGAGAAAAAAGGCATCGAGTTCCTCAAACCTATTGACATATCCTCTTACACCATCAGGGCCGCAAATCGAACCCGTCACTGTCCCTCTAACCTATTGGGTTTATTTTGTTTCGATATGAATTTTGATTTGTTTGTCGTATAAGACCACTGAATGAGGGGGATTAGATATTTAGATTGGCTTTTATTTCTTGTTTGAGCAACAACGGATGGGCGTAGAGGAATCTGCCGGAGATGGTTTCTAGGAAGGGAGGCCAATGGAGGTGCTTCACTTGGTTACTGTTGGGTTGCAGGATGTTATGGGTATAAGATTGACCAAATAAGGGGGTTTGATTGCCTTTGGTTTTTGTTTTTGGTATTTCGATTTATTTACACTTACAAATTTTTGTTTTTGGTTTTGGGTTTGGGTTTCTTGTATCAATGGGGAAAAATAATGAAGAACATAGATGAGAGTTGGGAAAGAAATTGGTATAGGATGTTGAGGAAGATTGGGTTTGGGGGTGGGAATTGGGATGGGGGTTTATGTGTTTGGCCTGGTTTGGTCAATAGTATATTTTCTAATTAAATAGTAAAAAGAAGCAAAAAGACTCTATTAACCTTAGTTTAACGGATTTTTTTTTAACTTTGTTAGGATGAAGGACAAAAGACGAAAGGAGTTCAAACCATAGAGATGAAAAAGGCAATTTATAAACTATAAGGACGAAAATCTTTATAAATGCCAAACCACAGGGACGAAAATAGTAGGTTACTCTAAAAACAAAAATAACAAATAAAATAGGGATAATACAAGTATATTTATAGAAAATAATTGTTAGAAAATGTGACGTAATGGTTGGCAAGAGGCACTTTTCACTATCATCCATCGTCATCTCCACATTCAGAATGAAATGGGACCCACCTCCACACAGAATACTATTTTTTGTATTTAACATTACCCATAAATTTTAAACTATTTTTATGTTTTTAAAATAAGATAATTCAATTTAATATAGAATGGCTTTAACGAGAGAAAGAAAAAACGTATATGGAATTGTTGGATGATAGAAAAGCAAGTGAATAATATTAAAAAAGGTTAAGTACATCATAATGTATCCAAGTTGTCATTTTTTATTATTTAAAGTACTTAACTTAAAACTTATCATTGTATGTACTCAACTTAAGAAATTGTCATTTTTGCACGTTCAATATATTAAATAGTAAGTTTTTAAGTACATTAAATGGATACATAGAATGATAGTTTAGTACATAGAATGATAGTTTTAGCAGGTTCAGTGCATACAATGGTAAGTTTTTAAGTTGAGTACATACAATGATAAAAGCTGACAACGTGAATACATTTTGGTGTACTTAACCCTATTAAAAATACTTCCAACTAAAGTTTTTAAATATGATAATGTTCTTATAAATATAAAAACTAATAAAACTAAATAAAATGTCTATTCAAGAGTTACATGTAACAACATAAATCATATTTAGAAGAGGTTATACAACAGTTAGTAGGCTTGGGGTTATAAGTTCTTAAAAGATAACACCATTTAGATAATCGATACTCATCTACCATTAATACTAAGCACGTCTTATGACGAGAAGGGAGATCTGACTTTCAATGGATAGTGACAAGACACAAAAGTGAGTCACGTATCTACGTTCATGAGTCCACTACGGATTAATAGTTATGAATTTTAACATTGCACGGTCTACGGCCCAAGAACGCCAATGGTCCTAGATTGTTGGCTCATCAAGAAATTACACCCTAAATGTAAATAACCAATGTTTGATTCTCATACAAGTGAGGCCGGATGTTCATTTCATAGTTACAATGTGGGAAATAACCATCCATTTTTCCAAAACCAATAAAATTGACTCATACACCTATGAATCTAAATTGACTATAGTCTATTACACGTCATGAATTTAGAATGGCCACCCACATCCAAACATATCGTTTTCCAAAGATATGCAACTTAAACAATAAAAGTCATTTACCTCAAGATGGACCAAAATGATCTAAGCTTCAAAATCCATCCTACTTAAACCATGTTTCTATCTCAAAACCACATAACACATCTCAAGAGAATCCTTTAAGATTCCACATTTAGTAAAAAATGACATTTTCTTAAGTATTGAATATTTCATGCTTTACAAAACGGACAAAGAAAATCTCATATATGTCACATAACCCAATACAAACCAAAACATTTGACATTTATACTTCAAAATACTTTATAAAATTGGATAAACCCACATTTATAGTATTTCAAAAGATTCAAGCGTTTAGTTTGTCAAAGTGGATAAAGTCCCCAATTTATCAAAAGCATCGAAATGGCCCAAAATCGCCAAATATAATTCGTACGACATAAAGCAAGTTTGGAAGACTAAAATATAGCATTTTAGTATTTATAGAGTTTTTGAAAAGAGTAAGATGAATGTACAAAACTAGGTTGAGCTTTAGACCTTAGAACTCAAGCAAAGACCTTATAACTAAAGCAAAAATTTTAAAGAGGGATATTTCAAACTTCAATCCCCCAAAACTTAAATCCCTAGTTTGCAAGCCTCTTAAATGCTTTTTGAAAATGAGAACTTTGGAGTTCATTAAAACTCACTTTCGGATATCTCTTTCATCTTTTTCTTCTTTTTTATGTTGGTCTTTCTCTCCTATGTCATAATCGTTAAGTTCCTATTAGCATCATGAGAGAGAGAGAGAGAGTACATAAATGAATGCTCCCAAACCCTAGAAAAAGGTAGCTTAAAAATGTGGTGAGGCTTTGAAGCGACCTTAGATTGCTCGCCTACATCACCCGTGACTTCTCTCAGAACGCGTGTATGGCGACCCCGTAGGACATTGTTGTGCCACGACTTGGGGCTGACTAGTAGAGGGACCCATTTTTGGCCTAGTCCATTTATAAATTGAATAAGACAAAATAATGGTCAAAAAAGCAAGTGAAAGGAAGTCCAAATCGGTTAGGGAGTAGGCCTTTTTGGGCTAGTTCTCGGGATTCTCTCTACACGAATATGAAACCGCCGTACACACAAGATTTACTCAACAAGTTTTTTTTAGTGTTGTGGCGGATTGGTTATCATTCGGGGGGTTCATAGCGCCCTAACCGAGTTCGAGCCTTCCCGTGCACATACTTGAGGACATTTAAGTGGGGCCATGTTTAGCCCCTAAAATTGCCGGGGAATCAGGGATTAGTCGGACTTTGGCCCAGACACCCTTCCAAAAAAGATTTACTCAACAACTTTTCAGGTTTTTGGTGGATTTTTGTCTTTCTTATGGATGTTTTAAGCATTTTCCCATACATAACTCAAATTGGGTGAGTGTTTATGAAAACTTACATTTTTTGGTTATTTCTGTAAATAAAATACACAAGGCTAAATATGTTTATAATTAAAAAAACTCATTTAATTGGACTTGATATGAAAAGTTAATAATCGTTAAATGAATGATCAAAAATTACTAAATTAGTCAGAAAAATAACAAACAAGGTTTAGAAACGAACACCATTAAAATAGATAAACATCATGATAAAAACCCAAAATTAATCATATTTCTATTTGAGTTACTTAAAAATTTTAATTCGTGAATTGGAAGTTGTAATTTATAATGTTGTAAGGATGAATACTTAACTTGGAAGTTATTTGGATTTAAGTTGACAAAAAATGAACCATAATATACCAATTGCTATTAAATTCAACTTCTTTTAACTTTTAGTTAGACCCCTATCTTCTACCAACTCTCCACAAACAAAAAGTCTTACTTTTTTTTCCCTTTTTTATCTAAGATAGATTTGTAATTAACATATCTTATTCATTTCGTTTATGTTCTTAATTGTAAATTATAAAAAGTTGACAAACTTCAAATATACAAAGTAAACGATGATTTCAACCGTGTTTTATTTCTAACTTTTTAAGTTTCTTCTACATATAAAAGAAAATTGACTCACATGACTAAAGTATATACATCTATAATATTATCAACCTAATTAAAAAACACAAAAAGAAAAACAAATGTGATTAATTTTTCTTAAAAGACCTATAAATTAGAGTAAACTACATTCTTCTCTCCACCGATTCATCATCTTCTTTCTCTCTCTCTCAAAAACTCTTTCCTTCTCTTCAAAATTACTCTTCAATTGTTGAAGAAGCTATCAGAGCATCTCCAACAACATTGCTAAAATAGAGAAAATTGAGTTTTTTTTTTTCTAAAATACTCCAACAGCATTGCTAAACCAATTGCTAAAATAGAAAAAATTGAAGTTTTCTCTAAATATAGAGATTTGTCTTAAGGCTTTGTTTGGCAAGCATAAGCTAGCTGATAAGCTAGCTTATAAGCTAGTCCATCCAAACATGTACCAGGAAGCTAGCTTATCAGCTAGCTTTTTGAAACGCTACTTTGAGTAGCTTATGAGGAGCTTATTGTAGCTTTTTCCAATTATACCCTTATTAATATTAATTATTAAATTCAAATATACCTTTTTTTTGTCATTTTACATACTCATAAGCTAGTTTTTGCCAAACATAATTTGTTCAACAGCTAGCTTATCAGCTACTAGCAAGCTTATCAATCAACAACTAGCTTATCAGCTATCCGCTAGCTTATCAGCTACTAGCTAGCTTATAAGTTACGCTTCCCAAACATACCCTAAATCTCTATATGAAGAGATAGAAATGTTATTTTAATCTTTTCCACAAATGGTATAATTAGTTATTTAAAGTTTTTAAAAAGCTTATTGGAATAATAAATATAGTGTATATTTTAATAATATAAGTGATGATAGATTCTCTAAAACACAAAAGCTGTTAGAGATGGAAAAAGATAATTTTGGAGATTTTGACTTTTTTTTCTATTTTAGAGAAATTATAACAATGCTGTTGGAGATGCTCTCGATGCCATTACTTATTCGTTATCCTCGCTACGGATCCTTCCTAGAGGTATAAAAATTACACCATTATAATCCTTCCTCGCTATGAATCCTCGCTATCAATACGTTTTAATTTTAACAAATTATATCATTATAATCGTATCATCGATACCTTCGAAAATAAGCCTAATATTGAAGACTTTCGATTCAATTAGGTTATTGAAGATTTTCGATTCAATTAGGTTAGAAATAGAAAAGTTTAAAGTAAAAAATAAATTAACTTTATAATTATAAGGGTATCGAGTGTAATTTTAAAACACACTAAAATATGTTAAAAATACATATAGAATCGTAATCTTGAGATTATAGAATGCAAAAACTACAAGAAATTCGAAATTCAGAAATTTACCAGCCATAAAGATGATCCATCTTGAAATGGGTGTCAATGGAATTAAACAAAATAAGAACAATTTGCATTAAAAAACAATTACGATTATAGTCTTTTCTCAAACATGCAACATGATACAAACTTTCCATATACGCACATATATCATAACCCGTAGCAAAGCACGGGCATTCTCACCTAGTTAATAAACAAAACACAATCTTCCTGTAATAGTAATTACAACATTAAACAAATTATTAAAATATTCTATATATTTAACTTAATAATTTTTCTTTATTTGCTAAAACTAAATCTTAAAGATTTTTTATAATAATATTTTCAATTTAAAAACTTTACCATATCTATTACTTTTACATTAATTACGAAGAAAGTTCTAATACTAAAAGATAAACTCAAAACCCTAACAAACTTTAGTTTACAAAATCTATCTAAAATACTTTAATACAAATTAATAACGTATTCTATGTCTATAACATAGGCTAATTTAAAAAAAGAAAAACTAAATATTTTAAAGATGCGATGGTTAATCAAATACCTTGAATTAATTAGATAAAAATTAATTGGAATTAGCAATCCCGTAATTATAGTCGCAATATTTAAATATGATTGATCTTATTCCTATATGAATCGATGATACCTAACTAAAATTTCAACTGAAGAAGGGTATTTACGTAATTACGGTTTAATTTTTTAAAATTTCCAAACTACCCCTTAATTTGGAACTTTCCTATCCATATTTAATTCCCCCGACTCGTAATTTACGCGGATGCCGTGACTCATTCTCCCCTTTCCTTCTTCTACCCTCTCTCCCCCTCTCTCTCTCTCTCTCTCTCTCTCTCTCTCTCTCTCTCTCTCTCTCTCTCTCTCTCTCTCTCTCTCTCTCTCTCTATATATATATATATATATATATATATTATATATATAATCATCATAACAATCTCTACCGGCCGCTGCCCACCACCGCCAACAAATACTTGAACACATTCGCTAAACGATGTTGAAAGGGGATTTTTAAGCAACCTTGTTCTCACTGATTCATTCACTTCCAATGGGGTTTTTCCTATTGCTTTTTGTTGTTATTTCTTTCCTAATATCTGTTCGATTGTTTTTCTATCGAACCACTTTGATTTATCGTTTGAAGAAGTGGGGCCATTGGATTGAAGATCGAATTCATGTCCATCAATCCCTCAAAGTACCCCAACTCAATGAAAACAGCCAGGAGAATCTCTTCTATCGAAGGGTTTCAACATACCTCAATTCCTTATCCACGATTGAAGACTCCGATTTCACCAACCTCATCTCCGGTAAGAAGCCAAACGGCGTCGTTCTCTGCCTCGATGACGATCAGACGATTCAGGACACCTTCCTCGGTGCTAGGGTTTCATGGACAAACAAAGTAGAGAGAAGAATTGATCATGAAAACAACAACAATTTGTGCAAAAGAACGTTTATTCTCAAGTTAAAGAAGAAGGATAACAGAAGGATTTTGCAATCTTACATCCAGCATATCTACAGAGCTTCGGAGGATATCGAGTTGAGATGTAAGGAGCTGAAGCTTTACATAAACTCATCATCCGACGACCACCAGAGCAGCATCGGACGGTGGAAGTCCGTTCCGTTATCGCATCCGGCTACACTCGAGACGATAGCCATGGATTCCGATCTGAAAAAAAAGGTTAAAACCGATCTCGAATCCTTCCTCAAATCCAAACAGTACTATCACCGATTAGGTCGCGTTTGGAAGCGAAGCTACCTCCTGTACGGACCTTCCGGTACCGGAAAATCCAGCTTCATCGCTGCCATGGCCAAGTTTCTTTCCTACGATATCTACGATATCGACCTCTCGAAGGTCGCAGACGATTCCGATCTGAAAATGCTTCTGTTACAAACAACCAGTAAATCACTAGTCGTAGTTGAAGATCTAGATCGATTCATCATCACTTCGAAATCGAGCTTAACTTTATCAGGAATTTTAAACTTCATGGACGGAATATTGAATTCGTGTTGCGGTGACGAGAAGCTAATGATTTTCACGATGAACAGTAAAGAGAAGATGGATCCGGCGGTTCTCCGGCCGGGGAGAATCGATGTACATATCTATTTTCCTTTGTGCAATTTCAATTCGTTCAAGGCATTAGCGAGCAATTGCTTAGGTGTAAAGGATCACAAGTTGTTTCCTCAAGTGGAAGAGATCTTCCTTACCGGTGCGACGATGAGTCCGGCGGAGATGAGCGAGCTGATGATCTGCAACCGTGGATCTCCGGGGCGGGCGTTGCGGTCGGTGATGACGGCTCTGCAGATCAACGGCGGCGGAGACGGTAGTCGGAAAAGCTTGGTGGAGGAATCAATGACGTCATCAATGGCGGAAGCAGCGTCATCATCTAGCGTGTTGGAGATGGATAGCAGCTGTAGCGTGCCTGTTGTGAAAGAGATTCAGAAGCTGTACGGTTTGATCAAGATGAAAAGCAGCAAGAGAATTGGACCGTCGGATCAGTTTTCGGGATCCATGGATCGTCGGTGACGATGATGATGATTAGTTTAGTAAGTAATTGTATGGGACCCATCCCAATCCCATTTTTATTTTTAATTAGGGAAGAAAAAGAAAAAGGAAATGGAAAATAATTTGTGAATTTTTTCTACTGTTTTGATTTGGGAAATGATAGGATATGCACCCCAAGAACATACCGTTTTATTTTTATTTTTTTACACATGTTTGGGTGCCAATTGGAAAGTTAAATATGTGTTGGTATTATAGAAAATTGAAGGTGTTTTAGGGGTTGCTATATGCATTATTATCTATTCTAAAATCCTGTTATACTATAAATCAAAAAAATTTGCAAGTTTTAGGTCGTATTTATCTTGGTATGTGGTTACTTGTAATAGTCAAACACTATAAGATTATATAGTCTATAAGAATGGATCATATATAACAACTTTTATATGGTAAGTACTTAACAAATAAGAGTGATTACTCTCACTTATTGGATAAGGCTTTCGACCTTTGTTATCACTTTTATCATGTAAAGTTCTTAATGATTATTATTTTTAGGGATTACTATTTGCACCCTTATAAATGTCTGAATCAAATCATTTCGTGTATTTGAAAATGTAAAAAATAAGTTGTGACGCCGATGTACATAAGAAGAGCAAGAGTGCAATTAGTAATTATGGAAGTGCACTTAACCTCTTTCATTATGTTTATCTGATAAGATAAATAACTAGCTAATCATTTTAGGAAATCAACACTAGTAATCATTGGGGGTGCAACTATGAAGGTAATTCATTTATGTTTTGTTTGGGGTAGAATAAGTAATAAATGAAAAGTTGACATCTTTGGTAATGATAGGATTGTTGGTTGGAAGAAGGTAGTTGTAGATTGATGTGATTATCAAATGGTAGGTGTGATTTTTTGGTACAATTTCCCAAACTTTACAACACAACTCACCTCACCATTCATGTTAGGTGGCCCAAATATAATGTTGGATCTAATAATTTTGCTATTTAATAAAAAAAATACAGTCGACAATTAATGCATCCCGCTTATTGGACAAGATTTTATGGTTGGTTCGTGACGTCTAGATGCCAAAGACGTCCTTTGGATAATCTCATTCGCTTATGAATTATGATATGCATAATCTCAAACAAGTGGATTATTGATTGTCTCTTCCAGCTTCATACATCTTATGAACATACTTGGTCTTATCGACTCTTTTTATTAAAATAACTAAGAATTTGTCATCTCTTCACCTAAATGATGTGGCAACCTTTTGCTTCAAAAGCTCTATGTTGTTTAAAGTCAATAAAACTTTATCTTTGTTTATTCCAACTATTATCTAGTGTTTTAAGAGATTGATTCAAATTATGTAATTTATATATAAAAAAACAACTGTTTTCTTTGTTTTATCTTAAAGAAATTGGTAACAATTATTATTTTGGATTGCACGATGGTTTAATTATTATTATTATTATTATTATTAAGAAACCAAAGTGTATTTGTTGGATAAAAATATAATGGAGTCCATGGTTTAAAAGCGTGCTGCCTAAAGTCTCTGGGGGATGCTTTAAGCATGGCTACATTATATTAACAATTCTTTTAACCATAATTCTTTAAGTAAAAGTTATCTTTTCTATATTATCTCAATATATAATATTTATAGAGTAACTTATGGACTTGGTTCTTGCAGTTTGATTGGCTATTATGTATTTGGTCCATGACCTTTACTTATTACTAAATTTTCTTGTGATTTAAATTATGTTTCAGATTTGGTCCTTGGACCATCGTCAACATTCAAGGTCTACTCTGTTTCTTTTTGTCATTTACATCTATTTTTTTTATTATTAGATTTTCATATTTTTTAAATCTTCATCTTCTCCGATTAACCGTAGGAAACGAAACTTAAAACCTAAATTAAGAATCCGAAATTAAAACCTATAGCAAACCTTAAAAACCCAAGGAACCACTTTGAACATGAATATTCCATTTGGCTCGGTGATCAAGGATGTGCTCTATTATTGCTACAAGGACGTATATATGTATGCGTTGATATGATTAGCCTTTTCAATTTTTCATGGAACCACATCTCCTAAAGTAAAGAACTCATAATATAACAAGGAAAATAAAGGTGACAAACATGACTTTATGGAACTAAAATCATGCTATACTATAACAAGTTCTAGAAAACTCCATGTAGTTATCATAATGACCTAAGTGTAGCTTGTTGAGGACTCACATGCTCTAATACCAAACAAAATCACAAATATAAAATATCAAACTTTTTTTAGAAAGGTGTCCGGGCCAAAGCCGACTAATCCCTGGCAATTTTGAGGGCTAAATATGGCCCCACTTAAATGTCCCCATGTATGTGTACGAGAAGGCTCGAACTTGGTTAGGGCGCTATGAACCCTCGAGCAATAACCAATCCGCCACAACACTGGAAGACATGAAATATCAAACTTGACAAGAAAATAGAGCGAACTTAATACTTCTTTTGTGACTAGACATCATGTTATAACTACATAGAGGCGTTATGTTCCGTATAAACATCTTCATCTTCTTGTCTTTCTTACTTTTCATGCCTTTCAGTAAGATTTAACTGATGCATGAAGAAAATAAGAAATAAAATTCAAGTGCATAGCATACATAATCAACCAAACTTGAACAAAAAACCTATACAAACTACAAAGTACAATGGTGTTTGGAGCTCTTTAAGGTATATGTTAATTTGAAACCCATCTTTGTCGGATGACAAATCACTTGGCCAATCTTGGTTTGGAAGTCTTCTTTGGTTTTTTACAAGAGGGTTTATGTGAAATTGTGAATCCACCGCATAGTAAAGTGAATATTTTTTATGAACTCCAAAATGGTTAATTCATTAACCATGGTCCTTAATTCCTTATGTGTCTTATGACAGAAGAAATCCAAATTTTAGCAGCATTACCCATGACGTTTTGCCTTTTTAGTTTAAGATACATTCTTAACTCCAGATAATGGATACCCTTAGCAGGAAAAATTATTCTAAGTATAAAAGTAAATTACATGTTTCGTCCCTGCGATTATATGTTTTTAATAGCCATTGTTCATTTTTTGGAAATTCAACAAATCGAGTCTCTATGATTGTACTTTTAGAATGAATTGAGTCCATGTGGTTAACTTCTTTGTGAATGGTATTTTGTCTTCTTAGTTATTTGCTTATTTTCTTTTAAAATTTTATATATATGATATATTAAAACCTTTTTTTATTCTTAACCCGAATATTTACTTTAAATAAAAAATATATATAACACGATGCTTGTATTGAAGATCTATACAACAACTCATTTTTCTATTCTTATTATACTTATCCTTTTTAAAGTAATTGTTGTATTAAAATGGCAATTAAGAGAAAGTTGAAATGATTTATATATGAAAAGGGCAACAAAGACGTAATAAAGAACAAGAACATGTTATATAATAATGAGTGGTATTATCAAGTATTATTTGGTAAGACAAAGGGGTGGCCAAACCATAACCTCAATGGTTGTATACATGTTATCAATCAACTCCCCATTAATATTTCATTAAACTATTTTTATATAAAAATAGGTACCACCTTGAACATATTGTAAAACGTAATCAATAAAGGTTGTATTTGGTAAAAATAAGCTAACTGATAAGCTAACTTATAAGCTAGTCCATCCAAACATGTACCATAAGCTAGCTTTTTGAAAAGCTACTTTGAGTAGCTTTTTGGGAACTTATTGTAGCTTTTTTCAATTATACCCTTATTAATATTAATTATTGAATTCAAAGATACATTTTTTTGATCATTTTACATACCCATAAGCTAGTTTTTACCAGACATAATTTGTTTATAAGCTAGTTTATCAACTACTAGCTAGCTTATCAATCAACAACTAGCTTATCAGTGAATTTGCCAAACATAACCTAAATGTTTTATATAAAAACAAAAATATATTTACCAAACGGATATCAACAATATTTTAAACAAATTAGATTAACCACATAGAAAAAGTTATACGATTATTTAAATATGGCGGGTGAGGGATTATAATTTTATAGTTATATTTGGAATGTAATTATAAAATGAAATAAAAAATTGAAAACATGATGATTTAATTCTTACCTTTTCTTTAATTATCTTTACAGAATATGTCTATGGTCCCCCATTATGGAAAGAAAGGCTATGATGCTCCTATTCTTATAAAACGAGGCCTTTTTGTTATACCTTTCATTTTGCCACTTATACCAATTTTCACCTTTATTCTTTTGCATTATTTTCGCTAAAATAACATTAGACGAGGAGATAAACAATCTCTAAAAAAAAAAAAAAATCTTAAAATCACATATGATGCAAAGAAACTGCATTAACCGGCAATAAAGCAAACGACCTTTCCGATGAATTTTGGTGGCGTTGATCAAGTAACTTGCGTTCTTTTAAACATATTGTATCACGTGTGATTTTACCATGTAATCGCATATGAGCTTGAAATTTCTCATCTTCTCATAAATTTTATTGTCTTCTTGTTTGAGCTTGCATCTCCTCTCGCTGTATATATACTTATAATATATATATATATCGCTAATTAACCATCTAAAAGAGGGAGGAAACTTGACATGGGCATAGATTGCGAGGCGATAATAGGGTCAAGAAAGTTGGTGGAGTTCACAGAAGCAATCATTGTCGTCTTTTAGTTCCTATGTTCATTTTTTGGCTAATAGTAAATAGAAAACAGCTCTGGTGCAACCATAAATCGATGGAGAAGGGAAGCGACTGCTAATGGAATAGATTATGGTTTTAACATGTGCATATCTTGTAAAAGGGGGAGGGGTTGCTAAAAGCTTTGAGTTTTTTTTTATTATTTATTTTAAGGATCTAATTTAGTGTTTATTTTACTTCTTTTACTTCTTTTGTGTTTGAGCGCCGCCAATGTGGCATTGGTTAACGGTGGCCATGGACGGTGTTCTTGGTGAGGAAGGAGGTGACAGAAGATAATGTGTAAAGAGACTATATTGCCCTCACGTGATGAGCACATGACCGACTTAATAGAACTAATTCTAAGGTGTTAGTGGGCCTATGTAGGCATCGAAACACCGTTTTTGAACCATCAATATACTTTATGATTTTGAAGAATGAAATACAAAAAACAACTATTCACGAGGAACCAAAAATGTAATTCACTTCATCTTAAAACAACGGGGACTACATTTTTGTCCTTGTGATTTAGAGGGTGTTTGGGAGTCCATTATAAAGCTCCTTTTTAACTTATTGACTTCTCCAAGAAGTCAATAAGTTAAAATGGTGTTTGGCAAGGTAAAAGGACTTCTTGAAACTTCATTTTGATAAGGAAGAAAATGGAGGTTTTGAAAAGTAAGTGAACCACTTTTTGTTTTGAAAACAACTTTTCCAATGTTAAAAGACCTATATGCCCTCTCTATTTGACCTACCTCTCATCCTTCAGCATCCTTTTCCAATGTTAAAAGACCTATATGCCCTCTCTATTAGCTTCACCATCCAAAAAAGCTAATCCAAACACCTTTTTAAAAACTCTTTTTCCCCACCACCATAAGTCAATAAATCCTTTTGGTAAAAAGGACTTTTGAACTCAAAATGGAATCCCAAACACCCTCTTACTGAAAACTTAGTTTTCAATCCTCGATTTCATTAGTTATATCATAGCCCTTGTGGTTTGTATTTTGTGTTGGTTTAACACATGAGACAAACAACCGTTAAGATGGACCATCGAAAAGGGTCACATGCTCCTCACCCGAGGGGCACTTTGGTGGTTTCGATCAAATCCTCAAAAGGACTAGCATAGTGGGAAATTAAAAGAAGGTGGGATGTTAGTTTCGAGAAATCATATATCTATATCTAATACAAAATACATATTTAGGGATGTAAATGAACTGAATGAACACGAACGGAGGCTTGTTCGTGTTCGTTCGTTTAACTTAACCGAACAAATGAACGAACACGAACACTAAACGAACGAAGTTTTTTATGTCCATATTCGTTTGTTAAGGAAATGTGTTTGTTCATGTTCGTTTATGTTTGTTCATTAAGAGCTAAACGAACGAACATAAATGAATGAACATAAAAGAACATAAACGAACTGTAACACCCGTGATTTTTGGACAAATGCGAATCCGAATCTGTGTAAAACTTATCTTTTAAGAAAATATGAAAAATAGGACTTTTGATCAAAACCTAGATTTTATGGTCTTGTTGGATGGGAAATTGAAATACGAATCCAACGGTTCTTCCGGAATCGAAATCGGAGCTATAACAAAGAAGTTATGGCCAAAACAGTGAACCACATGGGTTTCAGGCGGGTTTCAGAGTAAGGGCGGGTCAGCCGCGGGTCAATCCGCGGGTCGGACCCGCCGTTAGCGCTGGTCAGGCCTGAAAAACGCATTTTGAGCCATCTTTTTCATTTCTTCATAACTTTCTCTCTACAACTCCGATTTTGGTGATTCTTCTTGCGTTTTTCTCGGTTTTTCGAGCTCTTCAAGACTACATCAATGAATTTCAAGTATTTGGGAGTTCAAAAACGTTGGTGTGAGTAAATCTCTTCATCTCTTTCGAGTTTTAAGCTTAGATTTGGGGTTTTTCATCTCCAAACCTTTTCTTCCATACTTGGCTTAGATCTAGTATTGTTTTAGGTGGAATTCATGTTTTGAGAAGTGTTGGAGGCTAGATCTACTAGTTTGGAGGGCGGAGACTTCCATGGCTTCATCTTCTCCACCACTCACAACCTCAAATCACCATTGTTGGATTTGGTGCTTCTCCATTCTAGGGTTTGTTCAAGATTTGGCTAGGTAAGCTTATCTAAACCATTTTTGGGTTGGTTAATCTACATATAGGAGTTATGAAACTAACCTAGGGTTCGATTTACTTGATTTTAGGTTCATGCTCATTATTTGACCTAAATCTTGGATTTAGGGGTTTTTGTCACAAAACCCTAAGGTGAGTTGTTAAAACCTTTTCGTTAAAACTGAGGGCACATCATCTTGATGATTTTACATTCCTTGCTTGATTTTGTGGATAAATGTGGGTTTGGTACGAACTACTTGTCATGTTGAGTTTAAAGCTTTCCATGAACATATGATGAGCTATGCCTACATGAATGATTTAGATTATATGGTTGTATACGTGCGGTAGATTGTCGTATGCTACCATCGTATGAGTTAAACCCATGAATTAGTAGGATGAATGTATTTATGTGGAATACTTGAAAGTATACGTGCCATGGAATTTTACAAAAGGGATTTGATATCCGAATATGTTGGCAAATATGAAATGATGTGAAGGGCTTGAGACCCTCGATAAATACCTCTGTTAATGACGCTATGCTAAATTCAGTGTCGAGGTTGTGTATGTGAATGATATGGACGAGATGCTATGCTAAATTCAGTATCGAAGTCTTGTATGCAACACCATGGACGTGACGCGATGCTAAATTCCATATCACGATCCTATATGATAATAACCTGGACGAACCAACGCAATATTTCCACACCAAACAGTCTTGGGGTTTGTACCTATGTCGCCGGCCCTCGGGTTGCTCCTTGGTGCGCGGGCCTCGGATGATGTTGCCATGCTAAATTCGGGACATCGAGGTGTTTGGAAGTAACGAGTGTCGGGGTATTGGTTGGTGGAAATGGGTCGCGCCCATTGTTTCCGAAGATAATAATAAACCGGTTTAACATGCTAATCATATTGTCAGTATAATCTTGTATATCTCGCATGTCTTAATATGCTCTACGTGTATGGTATTATTTGTACAACTCACTAGGCTCCTTTAGCCTAACACTTGCTTGGTGTCGATGTGTTCCTCAGGTGCTAGGGACGCCGTACCCAAGTAGGCTCCGAGCTTAGAGTGAGCGTGGGGGAACGTTGAGAGACCGGTCCATTGGGTCGCTAGATTTATTGCCGAACGATAACCCTTTTGTAGTCTTCTTCCTAGAAGGAACTAGACTAACTGGTTATTGTAATTCTTTATTCAATTACAAACGTTGTAATTTATACATTACTTATACCCCGTTTTGGGAAGAGCTCACGCCATGGCGTTACATTTTGTATACCGCCTTTCGTAAATGAAGGTTTTTGTTTGCTCCAATTTTTGGGGTGTTACAAGTTGGTATCAGAGCTTTAGTTTAAGCGAACTAGGTGTTAACCGTAGAATACCTAGACTTAAACTTAGTGCACTACTAGACATGTCACCTACCGTGGGTAAAGTCTTAGGTGGGGAGAGTGCTAGGGATACGAAATACATGGATCGAGAATTGCGTCAATAGAGGCAGGGAATCTCGTGTACGGTCTATTCATAAATCACTTAGCTACTGAGTTATGAATGCATCGTCATTTGGGTATTCTTGGTTACTATCGATGTAATGATTGATAAATGTTAGTACGTATGGTAGTCCATTATTATTTTTCTTGATTTCCTTGTGATAGGATAATTGCTCGGTCATAAAGGACCCCTAATTATGGTAAGTCTCTATTTAAAGGTTATGTTTTGATGATTGGGTTGAAAATGATTTGAGTACCTCGACTCGAGCGTGAATTAGTGGTAAGAATTATTATTTAGGCTCGGAAGGCATGTTTCGGAAAGTGTATACCTCGGGATATCGTGTGGATATTGGAAGTGTGGAGAAATAGATACAACTTACTTGTCAAAGCAATAATGAGAAATTGTATAGTGCGACATACAAGTAGATTATGAAGATCTAGACCTAAGATCGATTTAAATGTGAAGAAGGTTATTATTAGGAATGGGAATGTTCCTTCATGTGATAGGACATGTTTGAATTATCGAGTCGAATAATCGATTTATACACGAGTCCTACTTCTAGAAATCCCTCACTTTTAGAGCCGTCATGTTAATCCTCTAGATTTAAAGAGGAAGATCGTAAGAGGAACTAGATAACTTTAGCCTAAGATCGGATGTCGAGATGAAATAGGTTGACTCGTGATCGACCGGAGGTCGAACGGTTAGTTGAGGAAGGCCCATACCTTGAAATAGTATGGGGTAGGAACATGTGGAGACACCCTAGGCAATATCGAGGGTAGAAGTATAAGATCCAGTCTAAGAGATGAATCTATCAATGTAAGACTTGGAATGTGTTATCTAGCACGACATAAAGGACTCTCCCTTTAGATGAGATCGCTTAGATGATTGTGAAACACTGATGGTAATGTATGAGGAATGTAGGTGGATGACTTTGGCGGAATAGGTAGCCTACAAGTTTTGCAGCGTTTTTATACAAAGTGGTCGTTTTATCACGCGAATATTTCCAAATTGATTTACAAAATGGCGTATGTGCCAAAACAATGTTCTTCCAAAATGTTGTGTGTTCCGTAAAGTTATTTTCTAAACAAACGATAGTCGAGTGTTACCGGGTGCGTATGTTGAATGGATTTTGATATAATAATCAAATATGAGATTTTCGAGATGACTTGATTTACAAGAATTATAAATACGTTTTCACATGAGTTATAGCTTAAACGAGATTTATAAAAGTGTGGACCCATTTGGGAAACTGTTTTGCTAAACTGTGTTGGGATTTTTGGGTCAAATGACCTCGTGGGTTACATCCACATTAATGGAGTGAACAATATAAAATTATCTTAAGACCGTCAATTTTGGGTCTATTGAGTTTAGAGCTAGTGCTCGGTTTTGATTATAAGAACTCGGGGAACGAGTCTCGAATTCTAAAATAGCTCGATTATGAGCCTTGATTTTTAAAGGGTTCGGTTTTGAATTTGATTTCTAAAATAGCTCGATTATGAGCTTTGATTTTAAAGGACTCCGTTATGAACTTGGTTTCTAGAATAGCTCGGTTGTGAGCTTGGATTTCTAAACAGCTCAGTTACGAGCTTTGATTTTAATAGTTTGACTATAAGCTTCGATTTTAAATAGCTCAGTTATGAGCTTTGGATTCTAAAATAACGAAGTAGTAAGCTTGGATTATTATTTGCACGGCGATGAACTTTAGGACTTTGTTGCGTTTGATGCTTTTACGCTTAAGTCAATCGTGGTTGTTGGGACTACTAGGTGTCGTAAGGTTTTGTTGGGAACCCGTGTCGCACGACGGTTAGCTGGTTAGTGGTCACTAAGAGGGCTAAACCTGAGAGGTCCACTATGGTTGACAGTCATGTTATGGACCTCTTATTGTGAGGGTTGATTTTCGATGAGTAGCCTTAAGTGTGCAAATTCGAATTGGATTTTCTTTAAGTAGCTCCGAATATTTTTAGCTCTAGGAGTGCGACTCATGGTTGTTTGGCACGAAACCAGTTGCCTTTTGGTAAGACTAGTTGGGGGTCATAGCAAGCACTTAGAGCTTTGGGGTTGAAGTATGGTACAATTAATATGGAATAAGTTATGTATTCTATGTGCCTTCACACTATCCAAGAATATGCGTCATGACGTTGTTGTCAAGTCTTTATGTAAAATACATGTGTGCTTGTATCCGATTGTGTGCTTGCGATAAATGTTTACCATGCATAATTTTGGAGTTATCGAATTCCTTGATGCACTAAAATTTTGGTTGAAGATCGATGCCCATGTGCGAACTGATTGCATGCTATCCTTCAATGTGCTACATGAATTAATTTGGTTCTACCTTTTATGAGCATGCTATTATATAGTGGAGTAACACTTGGAAAATTGGACGGAGTAGTGTTGTGCTCGTTGTGGATCCAAACTAGATTACATAGGGATTTAGTTTATATCTCTCTTACGAGTGTGTTGTTGAGGAGCACCGTGTTGCCCATGATCACGGGAAGAAGGGTGGTCCGAGGGGAGACCCTCATCTAGAGGGAAATATGTTATTATCTAGGTAAAGGCATTGTAAGTGGAAAGGTCTAAGTATAAAGAATTGGTTAGCACTACCTAAGTGGATACATGATGTGCATACCGGCTATTACAAAGAGAAGTCCTATAGGTTATTGGAGCATATTTCTAGAGATTGTAGCGAACCGACTAGAACGAGACTTGTTCGGGTGGATTAAGTGACCATGTTTTGGAGGTCTTCGTGAGGCGATACTTACCTTGGTATGGGTGGTTTAGAAAGGAACAATAATGGTTGTGTACTAAGTGACTTTCCAAATTGTGATATTAGAGGACGTAGTAGGATGGTGATTGCGTGCGTGGACTAATAGCTGAATTGTGTAGATAAGAATCGAGAAAACGTTATCATTAGTACAAGAGTGGTGATGTTGTGATTTGCTAAGGGCATTGCATGCCGTGTGAGAGGTGCAAGATACCAATATGTTAAATTGCCATAGAGAGATAAGCCTTTTAAGAGTGTAAAGTGATCTTGAAAACGTTGCTTATAATTAATTTGTGAGGAGTAGGAGTGTTATGTTTGGGATAGTGGCACTACATGTCAAACTAAGTGAGAAATTCATCGTATGACAATAAGTGTTAAAGTGGCCAAATGGTGGCTCGTGTTGATTAAATTAAGATGAGTTTAGGCAGGAGTATCGCTTGGGATGTTTTACCTAAATCATCTAAGACGTCAAGTACGATTTCTTTGCAGACGATAGGATGTTTGGAAAAGTTTTGGTAATACGGATTCGAGAATGTAAGGATCTAGTGATGATGAACGAGTTGCTAAGTGAATAAGTTTACCTTCTTTATGGTACCCATGGACGAGTAGACGAAATTCGAGTTTCTTAAGGATCAATGACGACGGCTAGACACCGTGAGTAAGAATGCTGAGACATTCTTGGTAGTAAAGAAACTCTTAGCCGAGTGATCGACTTTAATAGGAGGCGAATGATGTATAGCGCCCTGAACCGAAAACTTTAGTCGACTTGGTTTGTTAAGTTGTGCAAGGAACTAAGGTTGCTTATTCTAGTGACCCTATCTTTATAAAACGAGTCATGTTTCGAAAGAAAGGCATGTTGTAGTGACTTGTGGTGGTTTGTTCAACCACCCTTAAGTTAGAATGTTGTATCGGTGCTGACATTGCGTATTTAACTAAGTCTAGTGTTAGTCTAACCGACTAGTATGGGGAGAGCATAGTCGTCTAGTTTTGGGGAAACGATTGAATGAGGTTATCAGTTGTGGTTCGGGCAAGAGGCGTAATTTCGAGGACGGAATTTTATTTTAGGTGGGGAGGATTGTAACACCCGTGATTTTTGGACAAATGCGAATCCGAATCTGTGTAAAACTTATCTTTTAAGAAAATATGAAAAATAGGACTTTTGATCAAAACCTATATTTTATGGTCTTGTTGGATGGGAAATTGAAATACGAATCCAACGGTTCTTCCGGAATCGAAATCGGAGCTATAACGAAGAAGTTATGGCCAAAACAGTGAACCACATGGGTTTCAGGCGGGTTTCAGAGTAAGGGCGGGTCAGCTGCGGGTCAATCCGCGGGTCGGACCCGCCGTTAGCGCTGGTCAGGCCTGAAAAACGCATTTTGAGCCATCTTCTTCATTTCTTCATAACTTTCTCTCTACAACTCCGATTTTGGTGATTCTTCTTGCGTTTTTCTCGGTTTTTCGAGCTCTTCAAGACTACATCAATGAATTTCAAGTATTTGGGAGTTCAAAAACGTTGGTGTGAGTAAATCTCTTCATCTCTTTCGAGTTTTAAGCTTAGATTTGGGGTTTTTCATCTCCAAACCTTTTCTTCCATACTTGGCTTAGATCTAGTATTGTTTTAGGTGGAATTCATGTTTTGAGAAGTGTTGGAGGCTAGATCTACTAGTTTGGAGGGCGGAGACTTCCATGGCTTCATCTTCTCCACCACTCACAACCTCAAATCACCATTGTTGGATTTGGTGCTTCTCCATTCTAGGGTTTGTTCAAGATTTGGCTAGGTAAGCTTATCTAAACCATTTTTGGGTTGGTTAATCTACATATAGGAGTTATGAAACTAACCTAGGGTTCGATTTACTTGATTTTAGGTTCATGCTCATTATTTGACCTAAATCTTGGATTTAGGGGTTTTTGTCACAAAACCCTAAGGTGAGTTGTTAAAACCTTTTTGTTAAAACTGAGGGTACATCATCTTGATGATTTTACATTCCTTGCTTGATTTTGTGGATAAATGTGGGTTTGGTACGAACTACTTGTCATGTTGAGTTTAAAGCTTTCCATGAACATATGATGAGCTATGCCTACATGAATGATTTAGATTATATGGTTGTATACGTGCGGTAGATTATCGTATGCTACCATCGTATGAGTTAAACCCATGAATTAGTAGGATGAATGTATTTATGTGGAATACTTGAAAGTATACGTGCCATGGAATTTTACAAAAAGGGATTTGATATCCGAATATGTTGGCAAATATGAAATGATGTGAAGGGCTTGAGACCCTCGATAAATACCTCTGTTAATGACGCTATGCTAAATTCGGTGTCGATGTTGTGTATGTGAATGATATGGACGAGATGCTATGCTAAATTCAGTATCGAAGTCTTGTATGCAACACCATGGACGTGACGCGATGCTAAATTCCGTATCACGATCCTATATGATAATAACCTGGACGAACCAAGGCAATATTTCCACACCAAACAGTCTTGGGGTTTGTACCTATGTCGCCGGCCCTCGGGTTGCTCCTTGGTGCGCGGGCCTCGGATGATGTTGTCATGCTAAATTCGGGACATCGAGGTATTTGGAAGTAACGAGTGTCGGGGTATTGGTTGGTGGAAATGGGTCGCGCCCATTGTTTCCGAAGATAATAATAAACCGGTTTAACATGCTAATCATATTGTCAGTATAATCTTGTATATCTCGCATGTCTTAATATGCTCTACGTGTATGGTATTATTTGTACAACTCACTAGGCTCCTTTAGCCTAACACTTGCTTGGTGTTGATGTGTTCCTCAGGTGCTAGGGACGCCGTACCCAAGTAGGCTCCGAGCTTAGAGTGAGCGTGGGGGAACGTTGAGAGACCGGTCCATTGGGTCGCTAGATTTATTGCCGAACGATAACCCTTTTGTAGTCTTCTTCCTAGAAGGAACTAGACTAACTGGTTATTGTAATTCTTTATTCAATTACAAACGTTGTAATTTATACATTACTTATACCCCGTTTTGGGAAGAGCTCACGCCATGGCGTTACATTTTGTATACCGCCTTTCGTAAATGAAGGTTTTTGTTTGCTCCAATTTTTGGGGTGTTACACGAACACAAACGACGAGCATATGACCACATAAACAAACGTAAACGAACAAACATAAATGAACATAAATGAATGTAAAGAAACTAACATAAATGAACAAAAAACAACTATTGTACTCGTCATTTTGTTCATAAAAAAAAATAACAAAATCAAAAACCGTGTAAGCTTAGAGGATATAAAAAAGAAATTCTAAAAAATAGTTTAACTAATGATTTTACATATTAATAATTTAACTGATGATTTTACATATTAATAATTTAACTGATGATTTTACATATTAATGTTATACTATATAAATATATTTATATATAAACAAACGTAAATGAATGAACGTTTACGAACGTGAATGAACGAACGGGACCATTGTTCATGTTCGTTCATTTACTAAATAAAACGAACACAAACGAACTTCCCAGCAAACGTTTTGCTGAACGTTAAGTTTATTTACATGCCTATACATATATATATATATAGAGACAGAGAAAGGTTCAAACAAGAACAAATTCAATTTGCAAGAACAAAGGGACAATTCTGGATCACATGTGATGTGGGTCCCACATAATAAAAAATCATATATGATTCAGGTAGGTCCCACCACTAAATCATATATGATTTATTTAATGATGAGTCATACATAACATGTGGCTCAAAATGCATTCTTTTGTTCCTACAAATGAGTTGTTCTTGTATGAACCCCCTCTATATAGACATGTATAATCTTAGGGAAGGGTTCAAACGAGAACCCTTTCTATTTGCGAGAATGCAAGAACAATTGTGAGCCTCCAACTTAATTATCCCATTTATTAAAAATAAAAATTCTAAAAGAAATACACCCAGATACATTGTCCGCTATCTATATGAATCCATGTTTCCATCATTTAATTTTCTCTCATCAATCATCATTTTACCGATTAACATTCCTGCTTATTAGCTATGCTCGTCTTTAATGATAGTCTTTGTGGTTTGTTAATTACTCTGTGATAAACACCGCGTTAAACACCATGATAACCCCATGATATCACGTGATTATCACGGGATTGTCACGTGTGTTATCACGGGATTATAACGGTGTTATCACGTGTGATATCACGGGATTATCACGGTGCTATCACCGGGTTATCATGGGTCATCACGGGTGTGATCACGGTAGTTGCTGTCGTTACTTGTGTGATTTCAGGCCTCTTCTTCGACGTCCTAGCTTTTGTGTACTCACACTTGGTGTTTATGTTTCAAGAGGACTAGGCAGTAGTTTAATAAATCATGTTCAAATTTGTGGTCCACGTGTATGGTGGTGAACGAAGACAATGGACATTGCCTTCTTTTCAAATACATTGTTTGTTTAATAATTTATAAATGTCGAGCTGATCAAGGAGGCTTATTATATTTTTGAATTCAATTTTGTAGCATGGGATGAAGACTGCTACTCCGTCCGGTGATCATATATATAATTAACTAGACACATCTTGTATTTTTATATATAGAGGTCAGCAAGTGTTCTCGCATTCTCGCAAATAGAAAGGGTTCTCGTTTGAACCTCCATCTATAATCTTACATTATATATGTTTTAATTTAGAAAACGAAATAGGTAACCAGATGAGAAAATGCCTTTGAAGAAGAAACGATGGTTTCACCAAACTCCATCAATACAAAAGACTACATTGTATGAACAATAACTACACATTAAAGTCTTGAAACTAAACAACCTTGTCATAGTTGGGTATAAAGCATAGGGACCAAAATTGTACTTTACTCTGTACCAATTTTTCCTATACCATACATGTCCACCAATCAGATGAGTACACATCATCAGAGAGAGAATGTAAATTTTTTTAAAATAAATAAAAAATAAATTAAAATATGAGTTGTTAGCATTTCATTGGATGGACATGTATGGTATAGGAAAAATTGGTACAGATGATTTTTATTCAACTTGTAGTTGATGTGTACACACCACACAAAACGAAAAAATAAAAATAAAAAAATAAAAATAAAGTCTCGTGTTAGAATTTGACTCTATTTTTCTAAACTCATTTTAGTCACAAGCAAACCCAACCCCATTAATTACTCAGCCTTATCTCCACCGCCGGCCACCATGGAAGCCTTCTCAACCCCTTCTGTTTCATCCATCAATCTTCCTAACTCACATCCAAAAACCCATCACTTTTCCAATCTCAAACCTCCTCTCCTCCACCACCACCACCACACCTCCACCTCCACCGCCGCCGTCTCCATCGGAAAAACATTATCAACCAAACCCTCAATCTCTTCCACCCACCACACCTTCACCCCACCCCCACCCCACCTCCCATCCCACCGGAACGCCGCCACCGGGTACGCAGCGGCGCTGGTGGACGCCGCCTTGGGCAGTAATTCGCTGCATGCCGTCCATAAGGATGTGAAAAGATTGTCAAAGTGGCTGCAACATAACGAGGTGTTGAAGGATATGATGGCAGACCCATCGGTGGAAGAAGGTGTTAAAGGGAGAGTGATAAAGGAGGTGGCGGAGAAAGCAAAGCTCCGGCGGCAGGTGGTGGCCATGGTCAAGATGTTGGTGGCCAAGAATAAATCCGGTATGGTGGCGCAAGTAATGAAAGAGTTTGACAGGATTTACCATGACCTAAATAATACTACTAGTTTACACCTGGTTGCTTGATTATTTTAATCAAAGTTTACATAATTATGCTTGCTTTGTGGATTATTGTTATGTGTTCATTTTATGGTTGCCAATTAAATGGAGTTTTCAGAACAAATGTCAAAGGCTGTGTTTGGCAAAAATAAGCTTGCTTTTAAGCTAGTCCATCCAAACATGTACCAGAAGCTAGCTTATAAGCTATATAAGCTAGCTTTTTGAAACGCTACTTTGAGTAGCTTATGAGGAGCTAATTGTAGCTTTTTTCCAATTATACCCTATTAATATTAATTATTAAATTCAAAGATGCCTTTTTTGGTCATTTTACATACTCGTAAGCTAGTTTTTGCCAAACATAATTTGTTCATAAGCTAGCTCATCAGATACTAGCAAGCTTATTAATCAACAGTCAGCTTGTCAGCTATACGCTAGCTTATCAGCTACCAGCTAGCTTATAGGATACGCTTGCCAAACATAGCCAAATCATTGGTAACCTAATGGTCGGTACCCTGACCATGGGTCGGATGTCAGCTCGGTCTATCTCGTGGACTTTGTATCGGGACGTGTGCGTGAGTTCTCTGTCATTAAAATTTTATAGTGTACTTAAATGTTTGGCAAGAAAAATGACCAGACCCCCCGGTCGGACTCTTTAGGAAAGAAAAATATGAAGGTTTGTAAGAAATTAAACAAAAGCTCGTGAATTGGATTGTGATTAAAGAGGGAACCTTGACATATATTTAGTATTTACATATCAAAAGATTGGGGCCTTTCGTGGAGTTGGGAAACAAGTGACTTGTGTGATTTAGCTAGAGTTGTGACCATAGTCGCCTGTGTGAGTGTCTTTGTATTTGTGTTTTTTTTGAAAGGCAAGAGTTTGAACTACAAATATCTTTGGCTGGCTAGTGTGTAATTGAACCAAATTACACTTGTTGGATTTATGGAATAAAGAAACTGTTATTGTTGGATTTATCAAAGGCAATGTTTCACTTTTATAAAAGTAGTACACTTTTATTTTTGTATTAATCATTTCATCAATATAAATATGTCTTTCAATATTTATATTTTTTATGTATATACATGATACAATATCTCCCTTGTTAGAAGAAATTCATATCTCAAAGATAACACTGTTTGGTCCATCCTATGGTGAAAAAAAAAAAAAATGTCTCTAAGTGATGAAGGCTTGATATTCATACCCCTCATTCACATTACACTCATATATTTCTCCCCATTAATACACTAATCATGTTTCATATGTTCACCTCATTTACATACCACTTATAGGACGCTTCCAAAATACAGATGCTCTCAATTTTGGATATATGTTTAGAATTTTTATCTTGTTTCTTCTAAACAAGTCATTGTTATGATAATATCTTTTTAGATTCTTTCGGAGCAGGGGTATGTTACGTGTTGATACATAGTTAAACAAACTTATAGATGTTTATCGATTAAGTTATCAATAATTATTTTTTAGTAAACAAATCCTTGAAATATCTCCAACATATGTTTCAGAATGAGGAACTAAAATTCAAGATATCTAAAAAATTAGATTCATTTTCAAGAGGTTCTACATTTTCTTTTTTTGGATTTAAAAATTCATTATATTATCAAAATATTGGTTAAAATTTATGAAATATTATTGTTTAAAAAATTCATGAAACACTACTCCAACCATCCAATTAGTAAAGTAGCTTATACCACTGGCTTATGTATGATCTATCCAAACAAACATTGATTTCACCAATTGTAGTCCAGCTTAAGAAAGAATCTAAAACAAAAATCCCTAAAAGTGTATATATATATACTAACTTTAGAGGAAAGTTCAAATGTAAACCACTTTTTGGTTGTGAACGTGAGGACAACCGAGAGCACGACACGTGGCGGATGACTAAGCGCCACGTCGGCTTTGAGTGTGGTCCCCTCCTTTAATTCAATGCCCTCCCCATGAATTGCGCCTAGTCACCCGCTGTGGATCTTACGTGGCGCTTAGTCATCCGCCACGTGTCGCGCTCTCGGTTGTCCTCACGTTCACAACCAAAAAGTGGTTCACATTGGAACCCACCCCTACTACTTTATAATGCATTTTGTACCCTAAACTCTCCTCTTATGCTATATGTACTACCATTTAAAGCACGTTTACTTAATTTCAACATTTACAACTCTTCATTGCTGAGGTACAACATCAATTATGCATAGAATCTTTGGCATATCATAACCCCCATCATGGATACGTATTAGTCAAGCCATTCTCTGACGATCGTGATTCAAGCTGTTGCTCTATCCAAGACGACGCTTCAGCATACATACTCGGGAATTTGGCAAATATAGCCAATATACAACTCAAAATTACCCTCCTAGCCTTTTCTCTCTCATTTTTACCAAACTAGCCATTGACTCCATGCTCTTGACTCCTTGCCCCCTTTATTAGACCACAACTGAAAGAATTTTTAACAAAGTCACGGAGTCAACAATTCTTGACTCCTTAGGCTACACGCACCCAACCCAATCAACCCACTCAACCCACTCACTTTTTGAATGCCACATCAGCTTCCGCATCAGCTTTTGGTCAACCCTCTCTTTACCCTCCCATAACCCTCTACAACACACACCCAACCCTCCCAACCCTCTCACTTTTCAATTTATTTTATTTATAATTAATTAATTAATAATAAGATTAATAATTAATTAACTAAAAATTAAAATTACATAATTAATTAACTAAAAATTAAAATTAAACATTACATAATTAAATAAACTAAAAATTACAAGCCATATTTGGCTTTGATCTCCTCTTTTCGTTTCATAGTATCGAAGAGCTTTTTACCCCGGAGATGGCCGTCCGAGGTGGTCAAAAACTTAATGTCTTCCTCTTGTTGGGTCGTTGGTGAAAGTTCTTCCTCATCGGAAGTGTCTTCCTCTTTTACGGGTTGGTAATTGGGTTGGTAACCGGGTACAAATTGTGGTTGATAAGGACTACCCCAATCGGTTGGAGAAAAATGTGGATTAGGCCACGAAGGAAACGATTGATAAGGACACGGTTGAGGAGCTTGTGAAGAGCTCCTGGGTTGATTGGGTTGTGAAGAGCTCCCGGGTTGAGGAACTTGAGGATGAGTAATTGTGATAGAAAAACCTTTCGGCGAAATGTCGACACTGTAATCGGGTGGATATTCTGGAGGGAACCCGGTATGCGTAACGTCGACTTTGAAAGAGGGCTTCGAAGGGGTCTCGGGTTCCGCCCGACGTTTACATTTCGCGCGCCGTGATGCGAGGTTTCGATCGTTTGGATTCATCGTTTGAAGAGTGGGAGGTTTGAAGAATTGGAGGTTGATTGTGTGAAAAAAGAGTTGAAGAATTGAAGGTTGTTTGTGTGAAAAAAGAAGTTGGGTTAAATGAGTATTTATAGGAGTAAAAATTGAAAAAAAAAAGTAAAAAAAAAAAGTAAAAAAAAAAAACTAAATAAGTTTACCGTTGGAAAGAGTCTCAATTTATTTTGTTTTTCCGACGTTTTGTTCGTTGGAAATGGCCGTTTTTTAATGGTGGATGCAACATTCTTGCGTCGAAACTTTTGAGGTCAATATTGGTTAGACATTTACTTGTTACTTTATTTTATGAAATATCTCATGTGTGTTATTTTTCTTTTGGTTCCACTTTTTCAAAATCATGGAATGTCGCTAGATTGTATTCCTTCTTCAATGATTTCAGTTTTATACACTTGATCTTTATTTTGTAAATGTTATTTTTTTTACTTTCTAACCATTCAGTGGCTAAAGGCATGTCAAAGAAATAGTTTATCTTCTGTTGCTGTATTGTGAGTAATCCTCCCGAATACTCTCTCTTATCTTGCTTCTAAGAAAGCAAAGTTTTAGTTGGAGGGAAATGATTCATGATTTGAATGTTTCATTAAGTTGAGTTGTTGGTTGGAAAAGTTTCCATTTCGGTAACATCAAGTGTTTTTTTTTCTATATATGACAACAGAAGAACAAACGTAGTAAGTTTTTGGGATTAAAAGTAAGTCGGTGTGATTGTGAAAAAACAAAATAATAACTCAAGTTAAAATATTTATTGTTTTTAGGATTAAAAGCAAGTGTGGAAGAACAAAATATTAAGTTGTAACTTGTAATGCAAATTATCCACTCGAAAACAAAAGTGTTCGAGTGGATAATGCCCATGGACAATGAACTTTCATTGGATTGGAGGGTGTGGCTTAGTGATCTGTTTGGTTTGTAAAAGATGTGATCGATCATGGGAAGGGCGTATAATCGTGGTGCTCAGGATCAATACTGGGGCTGACTTTTGTTCAGGTGCAAGGACTGTGTTCTTATGTTTCGTTCTGTTAAATGAATTGGCTTTTGCTTGTTATACAGGTTAGAGGTGCTTTAACATATGCCATCAGGGCGGTGGTGTCTCGATCACTAAAAACCAGGGCTCGGTGCAGTTTGGAAGGAATTCAAGGGCTGAAGAGAAAAGGCAATAGATGCAGCAGCAACAGGTGGAGTCGAGGTTAGCAGACAGGTCTACAAGACGTTGTTCGTAACTCATAGGTCGCTGGTACAAAGCATGGTGGTGGTTGTAGATGCATAACATTGTTAATAGGGACGACTTCGTGTGGCTGTGGACGATGGGGTTGGGTTGTATCGGTGTATGATCACGATGGTCAAGTGGCTGTCTGGTTTATGTTATATAAACTAACACCCCTTTGTGATCTGTCTGAGGTCTGTGTGGTTGTAATTGGGTGCAAAAGGTTGTGCCCTACTGTTGATTTTGTCTTTGTAACTACTATGTTTTGCTTTCACAATGTATGGGGTTCGCTATAATCCGTGACTCCATGTAGTTTGCTATATTTGGTTTAATGATAAAATCTCTATTGTGCCTTTAAAAAAAAATCAAATTGCAAGTAGAAAACGCTGCATAAACTGTGTTGGATTTGTTTTAATTCTCATGTATTTAGATCATAAGTTTTTGTGTTAGATTCTAAATGTGTTGAAAGAATAATTTTGGACAACCAACCAACCAAGTTTAGGCATCATGATAATTTTAGTGACCTCACAATCTCTTAAAAACAAAATTGCAATCTCAAAGTAGAGGATTCATTCTACTTGGATCAACTTAGGCATAAATAAGGATATGTATGGATTCCACTCAACATATCCATCAGGGTTTGTTGCAACTAATCAACTACATGATTTCATCGTTGTTATTATTAATGTAACAACCAGCGTTTTAAAGTTAGCCATAAGGTTAGTCACTCATTAAGTATGACCATTTTGATAAGATCTTTAAGAGTGAGGGGTGAAATGCGACTCTTTTTAATTATGTTTGATAGTTGGGCTTATACCATAAATGGTATGGGCTTAGCCCTCTAGCCCATACTATATATAGGCTAAAGCTAGGGTTTTTGCCATTTTTGGGAATCATATTGGTGTGTGCTTAGTGTGTGTGTTTTGGAGAAGCAAGTTGGAGCTATTTTCACCTTTTCGAGGTCGGAAAATCATCGCGGAGGTAAGATCTCGATGTTATTTTGTGTACAACTTATCTAGGTTGACATAGGAATGGTTTGGTGATCTTCTAAATTGCTTTGGATTCAATTGGGTCAGTTTTCATCAAAATTTGTGCATTTTTCGGATCTGTTCGTATTTCCCGAGTTGGGAAATCATAAATCCCGAATCGGGATTTATGATTCCCGAGTCGGGAAATCACGTTTTCCGAATTAAGATTTTGATTTCCCGAATTGAGAAATCATATTTTCCGAATCAGGATTTATGATTCCCGAATCGAGAAATCTTGTGCTGAACTAGTGCCTTTCCCGAATCGGAAATTATGATTTCCGAACCGGGAAATGGGATGACCTGACTGTTATGCTGACCTCGTTTCCCGAATCGGGAATAGGTGTTTTCTCGAATCGGAAATTGCCATTTTCTGAATCGGAAATGGTGGTATCCCGAATCGGGATTTGCGACTCAGAAAACGTGCTTTTCCGAGTCGGTTTTGAGGGGTTTCGATTGTAGGGTTAGTTTTCGGAGAGGATTTTTCCTAGTGATTTATTCCTATAGGAACCAAAAATTTTCTAGGGGCGCTGCCCCTCGACCCCGCAAGGGCGGCTCCCCTTGACCCCGTCCGCTAACCGGGTAGCGGAACCCCCGTGCTAAGTCTGCCTAGGGATGTCTTAGTTAGAGGAGTGTGTAAACACGGTTATTAATGCCTTAGAACTTATACAGGCACATTGGACGAGGTCTACGGCAGGACAGTGAGAATTTGCTCAGGTGAGTTCCCTTACCTAAAATGAATGGACTGTTTTACTGTCATTCGAAACTGCAAACTGTTTTGAATTGTGGAACATTTCTGATTGATTGATAAATAACATGAAATGATATTACATTTAAAGCATGCTTAAAATGGTAATGACTTGATGATTTGACTGATGTGTTGCACTATGGACACTGGGTACCTTGGAACCTCGCGTTCCTTGGGAGTTTACCATTTGGTCTGATCCGCCACTTGGGGGTACCTCGGGACTACGTCCCTTGGGAGTTATTTTCAGGTGACCTGGACTGGGCCTGGACTGTGTTTTATTTGTCCGCACATATTCAGTGGTTTTTTTTTTATTTGAATTACGGCCAGCAGACCAGAACTGTTTTTATTTCCTATTAGGGGAATTCACTAGACCTTATGGTCTAACTCTCGCTTTCCAAATTCATTTCTTTCTTATCTGTTACAGGAGTAGCCCGAGGGAGAGAGAAGGGCAAGGATAAGGTCTGATGTCTAGATAGAGTCGGCCTTGGTTTATTTCTTTTACGCACTCTAGATACCTAAAATTACTATCTCAGCCGGGGAGGGTTGTTCCACGTGCAATTTAGACATGTTCCCTTTTAATTTAGTATTTATATTACTTCTGCTGCTTTAGATCACTGGGATATCTTTATTGCATGTTTATTTTTATCTGTTGGGATTTGGGGTGTTACAATTAAGTTATCATGATTTTATCCTTGGGCACTTTAAGTGATCTAAAAACAACTTGCCCTTCAATTACTTGGATTATTTCCTCATTAGATATGAGAACGTCTATATTTTTGGTCATATAGTTGGATTAAGGGGTCGTTTACCTGACGTTTACTTGGTAAGTGTTTACCGGATTAATTTACCTTACGGGACAGACATGAAAATGATTAAAATCTTATCCGGTAAGAACGATAGCATGAATCGAGAGTCTTACCCGATAAGTGAGATTGACAACTCTTATCTGGTAAAAGCTTACCGTGTAAATTGTTGCGTAAGATACCGTTTTGAGAGACTAAAATATTATCTGATATAGTAGTCATAGTGTCCAATTTTACCCGTAAGCATTTAGGGTGCGTTTGGTGTGCTGGATAGGGTGAGATAGGACAACTCTGTCCCACGTTAGCGCGTCCTAACCTTGGAAGGACTAAGTAGAATAAGTTTGAACAAACATGGGATAAGTATGCCCACCCCTCTATCCATGGAACTTTTTTTTACCAAATTACCCTTAATTATATCAGCTCTCTCTCACTCAACCTGCCTTCCATCGACAACCTAACTCCATCTCAGACTGCTCTCCCTCGCCGGCGACCTCGTGCCTCTCACTCACCGGTGACCTCGTGACTCTCTGCATCTCTCTCGCCGGCGACCTGCGTTCCTCACGACCTCCCGGCGGCAACCTCCTCTCTCCCGGCGGCGACCTCCTCTATCAGGTACGAGTTTTTTCTCTCCAGTTCTCTCTCTTCAGTCTCCTTTCTCTATCTTGTATGTAGTTTATTGTAATCGATTTGCTGAAATCAGATTTTTTATTGTTAGATTTGCTAAAATCAATTCTTCTATTATGTGTTTATTGTTTAATTTGCTGAAATCGTTGTAATGGGTTTATTGTTTTTGATTTGATGCCTGTTTGATAATCAGTTGATATCCTGACTTTGATAACCTAATTTGTTTCATTATTTTAATAATCTTATTTGGTTCATGATTTTGCTTCCTTGATAATCAATTTGTGAAAATATATTTTGGTAATCGATTTTAGCATTAGGGGTGAAGTGGCCATTTTATAATGTCTTACCAAACACCGAACACCTATGTTCGGTCCCGCCCTGTCCTGTTTGCATACAAAACGCACCCTTACCGGGTAAATGTTCAAGTAAACGGCTCCTTAATGCTTGAAGTTTCTGCTTTACAATCAAAATGTGTCCCGTTACCCGCCGCATTACGCGGGTGCACAACTAGTATACATATATATATATATATATATATATATATAGATTTTAAGATTCAATTGAATTCTAAGTTATTCTCTCTGAGTCTCTGTAAACAATCCCTCGATAAACACACGCACGCCTTTCTTGAACACATTCCTGAATCCTTTTCATCTTCATCAAGACGGGACGGGTCAGGTCGGTAAGCAGAGGGACATCATCACAACACTGCTGCTGTGCGTTTGGCAGATGGACAGAACAGAACAGACAGGAACAAAGGTTCCTGTCCCATGTTTGGCATGGCTAAAAATTGGAACAGAACAGCACTAAATGGAACCCAACTAGAACACGCGTGTTCCACTAAAAACCATGGAACAAGATGGAACAACCCATTGTTTTACCAAAATACCCTTCTTTTTTCTTTCTTTTCTAAACCTAATACGCTCCATCCCTTTCTTCAAAATCAGTCGTCTTCTTCAAGATCGAAAACCTGCTTCAATTTGACAAAATCGACAGCTTCAATTTGAGAGAAAGGTAATTGATTTCCATCATTTCTCCAACATTGACAACTTCAATCTGAGAAAGGTAATCGATTTTTTTTCTCAAAATCGATTTTCTCACCATGGATTTTTCTTCCAATGATACCCATCGATTTGTTGTTTCTTTGTTATTTCTTCCATCAATTCCTTTCCACATCAATTTTCTGTTTCAAATCGATTTGCTGGAGGTTGTGTTTTGATTTGATTAATATGATTTTTCAAAATAGATTTGCTTTTTCAGAGTTGATGTGTTGTGCTGGAGGTTGTGGTTTGCATTTGACTACTATGATTTTTATATTGAGGCTGTCATTTGGTAAAAAGTTATGTGATAACTTTAATTTAGATGGATTAGTTGGTATAAAAATATTAGGGGTAAATCGGTCATTTAACCAGTCTTGTTCTGTCCAGCTGTCCTGGCTTGTTCTGTCCTGTCCAATCTTGTCCCAGTACCAAACGCACCCTTATTGAAACATCAACAGGTTGGTCAAACACACCTACTTTTGCTTAATTTGGGGATGCCCACCAACTGTTTGGTGAAATGTTTAAATTGTTTTTACCATCAATTATTTAATGATAAACTAATGATCTGGTTGTTTATGTGTGAGAATTTTCTCTAACCATCTCAAGTGCTACACCTTGTGAATGTATCCATCTATTTGTAATGGAGCCCAATAAAGAACTAAGCATACATCCACATATGTTTTACATCCTTAGAGGACCAGATTTGACACTAATCAACAAGATCAAAGTATTAGAAATTAAGAATGTGCGGAGCTGCTTTAGGTACAATTTTCATATGTTCTATAATAGCTAACGAAAATGGTACATATTTTATTTCATCTATATAAAACTTTTGTTTAAGAAAGTCTAAGGATTTATTCGTCCAGAAAACATTCAATGACTTAATTGCTCAAATTTGAAAGTGCGTTTTGTTATCTAAGACTTTTCCAATGATTTTACCACATTAGCGGTTTCTATACGTCAAAAAGATGTATTTAACCAGTTTTAGAAAGTCTAATGACTTATTTGTTCATAGAAAAGGACTTAATCACCCCAAGAATTTCATTGGGTTTTTACGGACTTTTCCCTTTTATTTTGTTAGATTCTGCTTCAGATTTTTCGATCGGCTGCTGAAGCTTCGAACTCGGGCATTTGTGTAATTTGTCCTCTAGATATACAAGTAATGGCTGGTGTGATTGTGTTTTAAAGCCCAGGAAGATGATGGCGGGCTCTCAAATCACAAAGGCAGCTGCGAGAATCCATCTTCGCCTTGGCAACACACGCTACTACGCCACTAATGCCGACGTGGACCCCTTTTCCGCCCACCCTTCACACCACCACCTCTCCACCATCGAATCCAAATCCCAACTCCTCAAATCCTACACCGTTACTCCCCCGATCAAACCTTGGCCTCAAAAACTCCACCCAAACGCCTCGTCTCCATCATCACCGCCCAACAAAACCTCGACCTTGCCCTCCAAATCTTCCACCATGCCGGTAACTACCATCCCGGCTTCCAACATACCTACGAGACCTATCACTCCATCATCCACAAGCTCTCTCGTGCCCGCGCCTTCGAACCGGCCGAGACCCTTCTTTCCCAGTTGCAGAAATCCGGCATCAAGTGTGGTGAGAATCTCTTTATCGACGTCCTACGTAGTTACGGACTCGCCGGCCGTCCTAAAGACGCCTTACGCACCTTCTTACGGATCAACGACTTCGGTGTAACAAACTCCGTAAGGTCTTTGAACACCCTTCTAAATGTTTTGATTCAAAACCGAAAATACCGGTTGGTGCATGCTTTGTTCAAGAATAGTCGAGAAAAGTTCAACATCGTACCAAACGTGTTCACTTGTAACATTCTTTTAAAAGCGTTTTGCAAGAATGGAGACATAGAAGGCGCTCTCAAGGTGTTGGACGAAATGCCCGCGATGGGCATGGTACCAAACGTCGTGACTTATACAACCATATTGGGAGCTTATGTCTACAAAGGAGATATGGTGGAAGCGAAGAAGATGTTTGATCAGATTCTCGATCGAGGGTGGATTCCCGATGCCACCACTTACACGATCTTGATGGATGGGTTTTGTAAGCAAGGAAGATTGGTTGATGCCGTGAAAGTGATGGACGAGATGGAAGATAACAAAATCGAGCCAAATGATGTCACTTACGGGGTGATGATCGAAGCTTTTTGTAAAGAAAAGAAGACGGGCGAAGCTTTAAATTTGCTAGATGATATGTTGGAGAAGACATACGTGCCGACTTCTGCTCTTTGTTGTCGGTTGATCGACGTTTTGTGCGAAAACGGGAAGGTGGAGGATGCCTGTGATTTATGGAAGAAGCTTTTGAGGAAGAATTGTACACCTGATAATGCTATATCAAGTACACTTATACATTGGCTGTGTAAAAAAGGGAAGATTTGGGAAGCTAGAAAACTGTTTGACGAGTTTGAAAAGAGTTCCATTCCGAGCGTCTTAACGTATAATACGCTGATCGCGGGTATGTGTGAGATGGGTGAGTTGTGTGAAGCTGGTAGGTTATGGGATGATATGGTGGAAAAGGGTTGTGTTCCTAATGCATTTACATATAACATGTTGATCAAAGGGTTTTGCAGAGCTGGTAATCCAAGGGAAGGGGTGAAGATTTTGGAGGAGATGTTGGATAAGAGGTGTTTGCCGAATAAAAATACGTATGCGATTTTACTTATGGGACTTGGTCAGTCGGGTGATGAAGCGGAAGTGATGAAGGTGCTTGATATGGCTGCGGGTTCAAGCGAACAAGTGATCGATGCAGATGTTTGGCAAGTTCTTATAACCAGGTTTGGTAGTAATCTTAGCAACAAGGGAGAAGCAATTCTTGATTCAGTTTTGGTGAATTAAGAGTCTGTTTACTAAACATTTACCGCCTCTTACTAGATAAGAGATGGTTGCTCGGCATTTACGAGCAATCTCATTGGACCATTTTGCTGATGACTCGGTGCTTACTCGGTTTGTGTTGGTAAACGTTCATCATGTCATGGATAGAGATGCATTCGGTTGGTGTTTTCATTGATATGGATTAGGCGTAATTGTGTAATGTATATACTGATCCCTGGTAGCGGAGCAATTGTAGGGATTACTCAGGAGTTAAACTCACAATCTATATTATTTTATAAAGCATTTGATAACCAAACTCTTAAAAACAAGTTTTGATGCGGATGGTACCATCATTTAAAGCTCAATTTCTTAAAAACTCTTAAATTTCAACATGCATCCGTTCACTTTCTTTCCTTCAGCCAAACAGACACGACGCTTCATCTTCTCGACGATTCACCCTCTCGGACGATTCACGCTTGACGCTCCCAATATACAGCCTTTTAATGTCTTCATTGCTGATTTTTTTTTATCAATCAACCGCTTCTTCACTTGAGGTCAATCAGGTACTATACGTCTTCTTAACCTTCAATCCGCCTTGCTCCAATTATGTTGTTTGGGTTTTGATTTCGCTGGATTTGGAAATCGAAAAACGATATTTTAGGGTTTAGGGAAGCTGTAATCCTTTTCTTTTGAAATCAAAAACGGTTTCACTCGGTTTTGAAATCAAAAGCGATTTTTTAGGGTTTAAAGAAGTTGCAAAACGATTTTATTAAGGAAGCAGCAGTTCATCTTCTCTTTTGATATCAGTAACGATTTCACTCGATTTTTTAGGGACTTTGAAATCTTAAAAGGGTTTCTTAAAATCATGACTCATGATGTTTGCTTTTTTTTATAAATAAAATCCGTATTGAAGTGTAAATCGTTGGTTGCTTTCAGTACAGAGTGAAGAATGCATTATTGGAGTCAACCGGCCTCAATGGATAAGTGAGTTTGAATTCTTATGAACTTAGCTCGCTTTACATACTTTATGCGTTGTTTGTTCTTTTAATCTTGTAAATTGTTTGTAGTCTCTGTAAATTTAAAAGGCAAATTGTAATAACTAACATTTTAAGGGAAGATGAACTTCATCAATATTGCTGCACCCTCTCTAACTTTTTCAAGATAAGACCATTTAATGTTTGGGGTTGAATGTATATGTAGGTTTGTTATTTGCTGGTATATGATTGGATATAGAAGTTTGAACAAGAGCTATTCTTCATTTTTTGGACAAAAGTTGCAGTTCTTCAAGAATCTGTTGCCTTGTAATGCCATGCAACTGAAATTGGAATCCTCATTCTTGACTTCTCTGATCCGTCGTGTCTTGCTAAAAACGTTTATCTATATTTATTTACTTTGTGTTTCACTATATTATAGTTAGCTTACCTATGATTCTTTTGCTATGTTTTTTGTTTAATAGGACAAAGACAATGGGGAAAAGGTTCAAAGCATCAATTAGAACTCAATATATCAAGGGTTTATGTTTGTTAGTAATCAATATTCTACCAATGTTTGTTTTGTAAGCAGATAAGTCCTTACAAATATACTCAACCAAATTTGACCTATATTAAGTCTCCATGTTCATCATACTATTTTTTCGATTAATTATATGCGATGATTAGCATTATACACCTTGTTGGTTGATTTATAGGATTGATTGTGTTGCATGCAAACTTGCTTGTCTTGCTTCTTTGTTTTGCAGTATGCATTGGGTTGCTTTATGTCATCTGTGGGTTTGGTGGTAGTTTGATTTTTGCTTTATTTTTTTCAATCTAGATATACCAGTTTGCTTTTGGTACTATTTCTTGTGTTCCGGGGTGCATCAGTTTTAGATTTCTCAACATAATAGGTATATGCTAATTAGGCACTAGGCAGTTAATAAAATATTGCATTCCTATATTGGACAACTAAATTCATTTTAATTTAGTTGTGGGATTTCTTCTGCCACACTTGCATGTTTTTGCATATCTTTTGGTGGAGAGTGAAGCAAAGGTTAAGTACATTTAAAAGAATGTTTATTTATTTTTTATTAATAGAATATATTTGAAGATAGTTAAAATCTTTTGGATCCTCTGATTGATAAAATATGCAGCTGGGTTTAGATATTATTGAAATCATAAATACGAAAGGAAAACTGCAACCGCTTTTAGTTGGTAAAAGTTTTACTTCTCATGATAAAACCTCATCATTAACATTCAAAAGAACCAAATCTTTAGTATATATGACTGAATCTTAATCATTCATTTAGTCATATCTTCAAATGATCTCCATGTCAAAGAAAATTACTCTAGATGCATTTAAGCTACTTATGATTCCTTTGCTTCCCAGTGATACTTCATTTCCTCTTGTCTTTCTCTCGGTAACTTTTTGTAGGAGTTTTACATGGTTGGCCGGCCATATCTGACATCAATTTCCTTTGTAGTATGTACCGCTTTATGCTTACTATAAGTTATTTATTTTTGCTCATGTCTAACTTAAAAGCGATTTTCTTGTCTAAACAGGTTAGTGTGTGTAAGTAGATATGACTAAATGAATGACACGGGATGATGGGTTGGCTTGTTGTATACTTCGCATTTTGTTTTGCATAGGCTGGCACTTTTTTGGGTGCCAGAAGATATGACTAGATTCTGCAAGGGATGGAGGCAAATGAAATTTTGGTATGTTATTAGAGCAGGATACGATATATGGCTTTAGCAAATGTTTGATGTTAAAATCTTGATGGGGTTTAAAAAAGGTTTAATGGTTGTTCATTAAATTCTTCCATGAGTAAGTGCTTACCAAGTTAAATAATCTTTACCGGATGAATTATAGTGAGGACCAAGGTAGTGTTTTGGTGGACTAAATCTTCTTACCGGTAAGTAAGTGATACTGTTGAATTTACCTATAAGCACTTACCCGGGTAAGTATTTGGTAAACGAACCTTTAGTGTCCTTTGATGATAAAAAAGTTTGTGTGCTGGGGTTAAAATGCAGATGTCTGAGTCTATTACTTGATGCATAGGGATCTTTGAGGTGAAGAAGGAAAAACAAGCACAAGACTTTGATACCTATCATATATATGTTTGTGCAGGAACTGTGGCAACAAAGCCATCCATCAACAACTAATTTTTGTTTTTCACTAGGAAAACATGCTTAGTATATATAAATTGATATTGGAGTATGCTAAAGGAAATGAGTTTGTTGAATATTGATTCACCTATTTGAGGTGAGGGTTTGGTTCATTTAGCTCTTTGTTATTGTAAAGTGCACAACACTAATTATCAATTGTACACAACCTGGTGCTTATCGCATAACATAAAAAAACAAAAAAAATCTAGAGAATAGAAAATGGTTAAAACGATTAATTAAGTAACGAGGGTACCAGTCTTGGATTCTTAATTAGATGCATCATGCGATCACAACGAAAAATACTTTATAAATTCATGTTTTTTAACGAAAAATTGAATTATTTCTTATCTTTGGTTACAAGAAAATTTTACGCTCGTGCATTGCACGGGTAGACGGCTAGTATTTTTAAATGGGTTCTACCCGTCTTTGCCTTTTATTCTGGAGAGGAACAGAAAATGGTCACGTCACCAAAATAATTATTTTATCTTATGAAAAAAACCTTGATTTGGCGATATTTAGGTCATGTTTGACAATCATAACTCCGGCAGAAAAAGTAAAAGTAATAACAATGACAAGTTAGCATTTACAGAAATAGTTTTTTGGTTTTTTACTTTTGTTTTTCTAATAACCCTTAAATTTTATAAAGATACTCGTTTGCCCAACATAGTTTCAATCACTCTAGTATTTTGCTTATTTCTTTTAAACTTTTGTTGGAAATAAGTTGCAAATGGTAATTCAAGAAATTTAAAACTATCAAAACAAACGGAATTGATGTGTTACCTTCCCACAATGAAACAACATAATCTGGTTAGATTGCATGCTCCAACTAGTTCACTTACTCAAGGAACAAGAAGAATCAGTGTGTTTTTTGTGTTTTTCTTCCTATAAGCAGAAACTGTTTATGTTTATACCGAGGATAAACCTCCCAATGGAAATAGATCATAGACCTGTGAAATATCGACTAACACTAACGGGTGTTTATTTAAAACAATTTATAGTTTTTTTACAATTGTTTATCAATTTATGTAATGTTAGAATGGAGTTTTATAAAAAAAAAATAGATTAATTTATAATGATATCAAAACGTAATAAGTTAATAAGTTTTTTATTTTTCAATTTATAAACTCAAAAGTTTTTCAAAATAGAATTCAAAGATATTTTAACACAACTTGTGTCAGGCTGCTCGTGAGCTACTTCGAATCGACTCGTTAAAAGCTCGATTTAAACTCGAGTTGAACGAGCTCGAGCTTCATTTTAAGATCATTAATAAATGAGCTGGAGCTCGAGCCTTTATAATAAAGTTTGGGAGCCAAAACGAGCCTCAATTAATATAAAATATAAATATAATTAAATAGTAAAAATATTAAAAAGATAAAAAAACATATTAAATATTGATTTATAGATAAACGAGTCGAGCTTGCTAAATTATTGACGAGCTCGAAGTTGATGCATAAGGCTCGAAACGAGCCGAGCTAAAGCTCGAGCTTTATGAACTTGAACGAACCGAGCTCAAGCTTAGTTGAACTTGAGCTCAGCTAGACTTGTTTACAAACCCCTACCGGTCAAAATTTGAAAACACAAAAAGATGATTTTTGTTAATGAAATAGATTATATGACCTCCTGATTGCAACAGAGGAACAGACCAACAAATGAAGGCCAGTTTTGTTATGAAATCAAGAATTACTATACCCTTACATTTACCAGGAAAAACTTTTGTCGTTACTATATATAAGATAATATAGATTTTGGGAAAAAGAGCACAAAGAAGCGCGTTAGCTCAGTGGCAACTGGCAAAGTGGCTTCCCTCAACGCTGTAGGTCACGCTTTCTATGCTCATCTTTTTTCCTATTTTTATTCTACCATCATATTTTTAGTTTTAGTCCCTATAATTTGAGCACTTTTGCGTTTTTATTTATAAAACTTATATTTTGCCCATTTAAACTTATATATTTATTTACCTTATACCTTTTAGTTTTCTATATTTCATTTTACATTTCGGTCATATTAACACATATAGTCGTTTATTAAATAACATTAAAAAAATACGAATTTTGTTTTAACAAATTGAAGTGAGCGTAATATTTTATTATATACCATATATACTACAATTATATATGTATTTTTAACGTAACATATAATCGTATATTAAGTAAAATACATTAAAAAAAAACTTTCGATACACGCACATACATCATAACCCGCAGCAAAGCGAGGCATTCCCCATAAAATATTTGGTTAAACATATTTGGTCATTATAGTAGACTATTTTTTATATTTTATATTCTTAAGTTACATAATTCACATTCTTTACTTCTTACTTTACATATTTTATCAATGCATTTGTTTAAGTGATTAATCATAAACTATTTTAACTTTAATATATAGAATAATAATCAAATAATTTCATTAAACTATTGATAACTACATAATATATTTTTTCAAATCTTTAGGTTCAGATCGCTTAAAATTAATATTTTTATTTATCCTATCTTACTAACAACCGTAAATAACAACAATCAGGGCATCGCTTTTTTGAATGTACAAAAGTTATTTAACATTTAAATAGTTGTGTGAGTTCATCCTCCTACCCTTAGGCCATCATTAACGCAAACGGTATGGGGTACCGGTATCGCCTCTACCGACGGTGAACACCGTCGTGGATGGCCGGTACCGGACCGGTAGTGGTGGAGATCGGTAGCCCCATGCCGATTGAATTCGCGTGTTTAACCCCCCCACCCAACGGCTATATTTTTAACGGCTCTTTTTTTTTTAATTTTTTTTACTTTTTTTTCTTTTTATTAACTATATATACAAACATTTTAACCCATTTTTTTACCTCTACACCTTCTTCTACACTCTCTTTTACATTCTCTTCTACACTTCTACACTCTCTACACTCTATTCATCTTTTTACTCTTCCATGGATAAACACGGGTCCGGTTCCGGGTCAAGGCGTGGTAAGTCGGTACCAAATGTTTCGGTACCGACTACCCAAACGTCTCCAACACCTCCACCGGTTGGCTACCGACCCCAAATGATGAGGCCGATGGGTTTTGAGGGATGGGGATACCCGCAAGATTGGGCTTATGCTCATTTGCTTGCGCAACATACATGGCCTACGGTACCCCAATCTTCCGGTGAGCAACACGTCAACCCATCGCTGCCGGGAGTGTGGGATATACGAGACGATGACATCCATCTTGACGACGACGATATAGACGACAATGTACCCGAAACCCAACCGATGTCGTCACCGCCGCCGCCGCCGCCGCAAGAACCATCACAAACCAAACGTAAATACAAACGCAAGGGTAAGGCTCCGGCTACGGACACGAGTGAGAATCCAAGCACGGGTAAAGCGCCGTGTAAACCGTGGTCGTTGGACGAGGAGATAGCTTTGGCAAGAGCATGGGTCACAATTTCGGAGGACTCAACCATAGGTAACTATCGAAATAAAGGTATATAAAAAACCTAATAATGTTGTTTTAATTTTTTTTCTAATGTGGTTTTAATTTTTTCGTTTTGGATAGTAGATAACTTTTGGGGGGCGATTAAAGCGGACTTCGACAAACGCATGCATTACGACTTCAACGTCCGCTCCGGAGACGCCATTCCGACCAAGGCGAAAATGCTCTTATCTACCGTCGCCAAGTTCGCATGTATTTACAATAATCCATCGAACTATAGACGAAGTGGCGAAACCGACATTGACATTCTTAACCGAGCTAAGGACCGATTCCACTCCGAGTACCACAAGGCTTTCACGCACGAACACGCTTGGAGACAAGTCAAAGACAGTCCGAAGTTCGATGCGGTTAAGATGCAAGACCCAAAAAACATCCGTGCACCCACATACAAACGGTCAAAGACGTCCGAAACCCCAACCGACTCCGCCGGCGAATCCGACGCTCGCACTCACCATGTGAACTTCGGCAATGACGACCTCCCCTCCCCAACCGAGCGGCCACGACCGATGGGTCAAAACGCCGCGAGACGTGCGGGGTCTTTGTTGATCCAGCTCTCCTAAGACCTGATGAAATGATAATGATCCTGAGTCTTTACTTAGTGAATAGGTTTTTACTTCTGTTATAGCTTGAGGAATTATCACTGAGTCTGTTCAGTGTTATTCCATGTTACTTATGCTGTAACTTATTTTTATAGTAATCAGGATCAGGATCAGGAGACAAACGAGTCTGTTCTGCAGTCTACTGATCCTATCCAGTGAAGTGAAGACCTCCTGAAGACATTAAGATCATACTCAAAGAACCATTAGCGACGTCGAATAATATCGTGATCTGAAGACGGAACTCAGTGATAGCAAGCTGCTCAATATCGTATGACATCCTGAAGACTCATCAGGATACAAGTGACCCTGAACAACATCAGTTTCAGGGCTCTAGTCACTGATCAGTATCCTGATCCTGAAAGGATTAGTGTAATGTCTTAGACTAATGCACAAAAGGATTATCCGCCTTTACTGACACAAAAGTACATAAGGACAGTCTCTTTACTGTTCCCTCCGTACTTATCAGACCTCAAGGCAACTGTTTACACACTTCCTCTTTTGCACACCATGCAAAGAGTATTTGTTTATAGTAAATAGTACAAAGGACCACTTACATTGTGACACGTACACAAAAGTGAGTCTACATGCATTTAATGCATTGGGTATAAATAGGACTTGAAGAGATGTTCTCCATACTTCTTCTTCATCCTAAATCTACCCTAATCCTTTTCTTTCTTTATTCCTTCTATCTTCTTTCTTTTCTTAATCTTCTCACTCTAGTGCATAGTGAAAGAACTTAGATTGTTTAGTCTAGACTTGTAGTCTTTTCTATTTCCGCAACAATCTGTAAATTCATATTGTTTATACAACAAGAATTTAAAAGTGACATTTTGTGTGATTATATTCAACCCCCCCCCCCCCCTTCTATAATCCCAAACACTATCCTTGCTTGAAGGTCACCTCTTTGGGACCAACAAGTGGTATCAGAGCAGATACAAGCTCTCATTTTCTTCTCTTAGAAAAATCTTGTGATCCTCTCTCCTAATCCATGGCTCTTCAAGCTAAGGATAACTACTTTGATACCGGCTCTGCTGGAAAGCCTCCTAGGTTTAACAAAGATAACTTCTCTCTTTGGAAAACCAGGATGGAACTCTTTCTCTCTGGTTCTGATCCCCAGATTCCATACTTTCTGGAAAATGGACCACATGTGCCTACACAAACCGTCCACCCCATTCCTGCTGCAGGGGGCCAGCCAGCTGTACCTGAAAGGCAACTGGTAAAGCCTGTGACTGACTGGAATGATGAAGACAGACGCCTGGTCAACATTGACACTAAGGCTAGGTCTCTCATCGCCATGTCACTCCCTGACGATGTATTCCATTCTGTCTGCCACCTTCGATCTGCTAAAGAAATATGGGACACTCTCTGTGTTCAATATGAAGGTACTGCTGTTCTCATGGAATCAGAAAGATTTTCTTGGTTCGTCAGTATGAAAGCTTTATTCATCAGAAGGATGAAACTCTCTCCCAGCTACATCAGAGATTCAACTGTCTTCTGATTGATCTGAAGACTATCGGTTACCTACTCTAACTCTGAGGTGGTTACCAAGTTCATGGAAGCTCTTCCTGAACATTGGGAAATATACACCTCCTGCTTAACTATGTCAAAGGACATAAAGACACTCACACTAAGTGAGTTGTACGGTATTCTTCTTAACCGTGAACAACAGAAGAAACTGAAAAAGAATCTCATAAGAGATTCTAAAGATACCAAAAGTAACTCTGTTGCATTGGTCTCTGACTCAGTTCCTACTGTAGCCACTCCTTCTTCAGTAACTATTACTGAATTAGAATCTTCTGACTCTGACATGTCAGAAGATCCTGAATTCAATGAATCTCTTGCTTTATTAACTAGATCTTTCAAGAAGTTTGCCAAAAAGGGAAACTTCCACAAAAAGAAACATCTTACTATTACTGACAAGCCTAAATCAGACCCTGTTGATAAGGCTACTGCTATCTGCTACAACTGTCAGGGCAAAGGACACTTTGCTAATGATTGCAGGTACAGGAAAAGTCAGTTTGCTCCCTCCTCTGCCAAATCTTCTTCTAAGAACCCCAAATACCAGCGCCTGAAAGAAAAATACAAAAAGATGAAAACTCAGCGCAAGGGTAAAGGTCTTATCGCAGAAGACTGCGATTGGGATGATGTCTCATCTGATGACTCATCTGATGAGGAAGATACTCAAGTGGCACTGATGGCCATTATTGAGGAACCTACCTTAGCTCTCATGGCTAAGATAGAAGAGGTCCCTGAAGAAATTCCTACTCAGGCTCCTGAAGCTTCTTCTTCTACTACTCCTGAAGCTTCCACCTCTGCGACTGATTCTTCCAGTCAGGTACCTATTCCTCTTGTCCCTCTTGAAAGCTTAACTCAGCTGGACCTGGTCACTCTTGATCTATACAAAGCCCTGAATGGTAAAACCTCTGCTGAAAAAATGAATATTGACCTTCGTGGTCAACTCAAAGAATGCCAAGAAAAAATAAAACAACTTACCATTCTGGAAGAAAACTATAAAGATCAGGTCACTGTAAATAAAACTCTTTGTATTGAAAGAGAAATGGCTCTTGCTGCCAAAGAAAGAGCCCTGGCTGAGTTAAACGCTGAAAAAGTCACCATCAAAGGATGGAGTGACGCCTCTGAAAAGGTTGATGAAATATTAGCCTCAGGAAGAAATGTTAAAAACAAAAGGGGTCTTGGATACACTCGTGGTGGAACTAAATCTAACTGTTCCATGCTCAAATTTGGAAAATTTGTTTCTTCTATCCCAGATCCTAATGCTCCTGAAAACATTCCTTCTTCTTCTAACACACACTCTGAAGGTGCTCCTAAGAGCAAAAAGAACACAGTCAAAGAAAAATCTAAAACTGTAACACCTTCAAAGACCAAGAGTCCTAAACCCAAGAACAAAGTTCTGGGTGGTGGTCCTTCAGTCTCAGGATCAAAATCTTTCTCTCAAAATCCTGTTCCCAGACTGAAGATTGACCTGAAGCAAAAGACTCAGGAGAAGAAACCAATTCCTCCTATGTCCAATGCTAAAGGCATACTTGGTGCTGGTCCTGCTCACTTAAAGTTTAAAGACTTCCTGGACCACACTAAACGCTTTCAATATCGCAAATGTTATCACTGTGGATTAAATGACCATATTGCGAGTAAGTGTCCTGATGCTACCAAAGCTGAAAAATCAGCTAAGGTAAAGAAAAATCCTAAGACTGATAATTCAGTCAAAGGAAAGAAGGTTGTCAAGACTGTCTCCTCAGTCAAGACTCCAGCCTCAAAAGCTGATAAATCAGTTAAGGCTGCCACTGACTCCACCAGTCCTACTGATAATTCTGGATCCATAGTTCTATGGGTACCAAGAAAAACTTAAACTCTAAATTTTACAGGATAAGGGCATCTGGTACCTGGACAGTGGATGCTCTCGACACATGACTGGTTCTAAATCTGTCCTCTCTAACTACCGTGAAGAAAGAGGTCCTGCTGTGACCTTTGGTGGAAACGGTAAAGGCCAAACCCGAGGGTATGGCACACTGACCAACGGAGTAACTACGTTCAAAAGAGTTGCTTATGTTGAAGGCGTGATGCATAATCTTCTGAGCATCAGTCAACTGTGTGATAAGAATCACAAAGTCTCCTTCTCAAAGAAGAAGTGCAAAGTCAAAAACAGAAGAAAGGAAGTTATTCTCACCGGTGTGAGACATGCTGATATCTACATCATCAACATGAATACTTCCACTGACAACTTCTGCTTTGTATCTCGTGCTTCCTCTGATACAAATTGGCTTTGGCACAAGCGTCTCTCTCGTCTCAACTTTAAGACGCTGAATCAACTCTGCATCAACAATCTTGTCATTGGTCTTCCTGACTTTCGCTACACAAAGGTATCTCTTTGTTCAGCATGTGAGAAAGGAAAACAGACCAGGGCTAGCTTCAAGTCCAAGCAGATTTCCTCCATCAGTTCTCCTCTACAACTTCTCCACATGGATCTCTTTGGACCAGTCAACGTCCAATCCATTGCTGGAAAGAAATACACTCTGGTAATCGTTGATGAATTTTCCAGATATACTTGGGTATTCTTTCTTCGATCCAAGAGTGATGCTCCTGAAGAAATCATTTTGTTCGTCAGAAAGATGGAGAGACTCAACAACCTTACTGTTCGATCAATCAGGAGTGACCACGAAACTGAATTCAAAAACAGTACCCTGGAAACCTTCTTCGATCGGAAAGGTATCTCTCAGAACTTCTCTTCTGTAAGAACTCCTCAGCAAAATGGTGTTGCTGAAAGACGAAACAGAACCCTGATTGAAGCTGCAAGATCTATGTTGAGTGAAGCCAACCTTGCCACTCATTTCTGGGCAGAAGCTGTTAACACAGCTTGCTATACTCAGAACCGATCCCTGATAGTAAAGCGCTTCAGAAGAACTCCTTACAAACTCTTTCGTAACAGGAAACCCTCTATCGAACATCTCCATATCTTTGGTTGTGTCTGCTACATCCTGAACAACAAAGATAACCTTGGAAAGTTCGATTCCAAGTCTGATGATGGAATCTTCCTTGGATACTCCTCTATCTCTAAAACCTACCGAGTGTTCAACAAACGAAGACAAGCCATAGAGGAAACGATTCATGTCAAGTTTGATGAATCGGGTCCTACTTTCCCTCACCCTCATGAAATCTCTGAAATAAATCAGTGGGATGACTCTTTCTTTCAAGTCCCTAAACCTCCCATTGCTGATCCATCTCCTCAAGACCTTCCTGATGGTTTTGAAGAAGATCCTCCTATACCACCCACTGAAATAACTACTCCACCTCTGATAAATGCCACTCCAATCACCCAAATCACACCATCTGAACCTGATCAACCCACTAACAGTGAAGATTTTTCTCAAACCACTGTTAGTGAGCCTACTCCCACTAATCTTCTCCCTGATCCATCAGTAAATGAAGCTTCCACTTCAGGACAGGTGTATCAGCCACCTGCTCTTCGATGGACCAAGGATCATCCCATTGATCAAGTTCTTGGTAATCCCTCCTCTGGCATTAAAACTCGACGCCAATCTGGTAACGTCTGTCTTTATGTTAATTTTATCTCTGAAAATGAACCTAAAGAAATAGATGATGCTTTGCGTGATCCTGCCTGGGTCTCAGCCATGCAGGAAGAGCTAGCAGAGTTCATCAGAAACAATGTCTGGCTTCTCGTCCCAAGGCCTCGAAAACGTACTATCATTGGTTCCAAGTGGATTTTTCGAAATAAACTTGATGAGATTGGTACGATTATTCGAAACAAGGCTCGCCTTGTGGCTCAGGGATACAGGCAGGAAGAAGGCATTGATTACGATGAAACCTTTGCTCCTGTGGCTAGGCTCGAAGCAATTCGACTTTTCCTAGCCTTCGCAGCACATATGAACTTCAAGGTTTATCAGATGGACATCAAAAATGCCTTTCTGAATGGAAAACTTAATGAAGAAGTCTATGTGGCTCAGCCTTCTGGCTTTGTAGATCCTAAGTTCCCTGATCACGTCTACAAGTTAAACAAGGCTCTCTACGGGTTAAAACAGGCTCCTCGTGCCTGGTATGATACCCTCTCAACCTTTCTTCTCTCTAAAGGTTTTGTTCGTGGAAATATCGATAGCACTTTATTTCTAAAGAAATATCCTAAGGATATCCTTCTTGTCCAGATATATGTCGATGACATTATCTTTGGATCCACAAATCCCAAACTCTGCGAAAAGTTTGAGTTGCTCATGAAATCTGAATATAAAATGTCTATGATGGGTGAACTAACATTCTTTTTAGGACTTCAGATCAAGCAATCTGATAAGGGAATCTTTATCAATCAAGGTAAATATGTACATGAGATGCTGAAGAAATTTGATCTCACATCCTGTACACCGATGAAGACTCCAATGGCTCCTCCTCTGTCACTTGACAAGGATTCCAAAGGGAAACCTGTTGATGTGACTTTTTACAGAGGAATGATCGGCTCTCTGCTGTATCTCACAACTAGTCGCCCTGATATCATGTATTCTACATGTTTATGTGCCCGTTATCAGGCTGAACCCAAAGAATCCCATCTGACCGCTGTAAAGCGGATCTTCAGATATCTGAAGGGAACTCCTAATCTGGGTCTTTGGTACTCCAAGGACTCAGGGTTCGATCTAACAGCTTATTCTGATAGTGACTTTGCAGGATGTAAGATCGACAGGAAAAGCACCACTGGTGGGTGTCACCTACTTGGTGGCAAGTTGGTGAGTTGGACTAGCAAGAAACAGAACTCTGTGTCCACATCAACTGCTGAGGCTGAATATGTTGCAGCAGGAATATGTTGTGCTCAAGTCCTGTGGCTGAGAAATCAACCTCAGGACTATGACATACAACTTTCTAAAATTCCTATCTACTGTGACAATACTTCAGCGATAGCCATCGCCAACAATCCTGTCTTACACTCCAAGACAAAGCACATTGAAGTGAGATATCACTTCATCAGGGATCATGTGATGAATGGTGATATTGAACTCCATTTTGTCCCTACTGAATATCAGCTTGCTGACCTCTTTACCAAACCACTGGATGTGACGCGTTTTAATATGCTCATCAGTGAACTTGGGATGTTAAATCCTGATGATTGAAGTTTATCAGGACAAACAGTTGTTAAATCCTATAGAATAACTATTCTCAGGACTCTTTCTTTAACAACTCCTGAACTAACTCTCATCAGAGGATGACTCTATTCAGTACTTACAAAATCTTTGTTCAATATCCGAATACTGATGATTCTCAGGTAAGTACCTCTGCTCCTGAAACCTTATCGCATTAAATGTGATAAGAGGATTTTTCCCAAAACTGTACTTATCTGATAAGTACTCCAATTCCAAGAAAACAAATCTTTCATCAAAATGGAATTATCCCCTGAAAAGGTGGTTTTTATCTTTTCAAATAAAACAAACTTTTCATCTGCACTGACACGTAATGGGACGTTTCCTGTTCCCCACGACGTGTGTCAGGCGCGTGAACGCGCGTAGAACTTCCTTTTTTCATCATTACGTTTGAATTTAGCCGCCCGTTTCTCTCTCATCCATTTTCTCTCTCCTACCACGAGGTATAAAAACCTCACTTGTAACCCATTACACTCTTTACGCTCACATAATTCTCTCTAAGAACTCAAGCAAGAAAAAGCAAGAACTATTTTCTCTCAAGAACACCAAGAACACTCACCACTTTTCTTTAACAAGATCATCGTAAGTGTTTCTTTACTCTTGTTCTTTCTACATTTTAAGTTGGTATTCTTCATCTAAACAACTTATTTTGTTAATCGTTTTTCCAAAAACCCTAAGATCACTTCGTTTGATCTTAGTTTTCCCTAAATCTTCTAAGATTTTTTGTTAAAACAGTTTATATGGTGTTCTTATTTCTTTTAAGAACAATCATAAACTCTTATTTTGATATCTATTCATCAAAATAAAAGTTCCTTTTTAATACCAAAACACATTCCTTTTGTGTATTTTGGTATCTAATCCATTCCAAGTATAAAGGATTTCACCACTCTTATGAACATATTCTGTGTTCATTGAAAAGTGAAGAAAAATGCATATTTTGGATCCTTAATCATCCACATATGTTGTTTTTATGTTTAACAGAATGGCTGCTACTACATCTACATCCTTGGACGCCCAGCTCTCCTCTGAGGCCACAACGCTGATGACTGCTACTGGAAACCTTCCAATAGTCATTCCCCAGCACGACTTGCAGTTCAAACCCAACAATCTGATTGGGCAATTTGATCTCCCTGCAAACAAGGCGTTTCTAAAGCCTGCCAGGGACTTCCTTCTGTCTTGTCCCCTGAAGACGGCGTTCACCATCAACCCGGCGCCCAACAAACCCCTGCTTCTGCAACTGTGGTCCACTGCTACCACTGCCCAGGAGAGGAACTCGAAGGGCAAGATGCACGAGGTGATCAAGTTCCAAATCAAGGACGACATCATCTCGTTCGGCATAGGGACCCTGAGGAACGTCCTTAACTTTCCCAAGAAGCAGAAGTTTCCTCCTGCTCCTTCCTCTGATGACGCATCGAGTTCCTGGATGCCATCGGCTACAATTGGCCTGTAAAGGAAGGCGTCCCACTGGTGAAGACTGCTGCCACTGTCCACAAGACGGGGCTAAACGCGACGTTCTATTATATATGGAACACGTTTGGTCTCTGTCTGACAGGGAAGACGGGGAGCACGGAGCAATTCCCCACCGTCATACAGAACATGGTCTACTCTGCGATCAAAAATCGCAAGTTTGACTATGTCCGCTGTATCTGGAACGACATGATCAAGAAGATCAAAAACAGAACCAGGGTGGTCAACGTCCCCTACACCAGGTTCTTCACTGCAGTTCTGGCACTGCACATGGGTACCAATTACCCAACAGAGGGAAACTTCAACAACTACGCCTTAGGCGTGAAGTTTCTGGAACAGCTGTCTTCCAAAGCTGACAATGTCCCTCTGTCTGCAGTCCTGGTTGTCCCTGAAGCACAACCAGACGCAGAGGACCACCCCATCTCTGCTCCTGCTCAAGGTATGTCTTCTCTCTTCTCTTCCAAACCATCTTCTTCTTCTTCTCTGCATGCTATGTCAGTAGCTAACCCTATACTGACTTCCCCAGCTGCAACAACTTCTTCGGCGCCTCTGAAGCGCCCTCCTCCCTCTGGCTCCTCTCCTCCACCTCAGCCCAAACGCGCCAAATCCAAGGCGCAAAAAAAAGAAGGCACCAGCTGGTAAGAAATACTACATTACCCTGCCTCAACTTTTTAATAAACCATCTCCTTTATCTAAAACTTCTTCACCTGCAGATACTCCTATCTCTGCTCCTGTCCAACAAGAACCTGAGGTTGTTCATCTCGAACACTCAGAGAACGTGGAGGGTAATCGCTCTGATACCCTCCTAGCCTCGGGTAATACTATTAAGCATACTATTGCCGTTTCTTCTTCTATGAAAGCTAATGAGTCTTCTAGTACTCACTTAGCTACTCTGTTTACAGGTTCTTTAGGAGCAGCTACTGAAGGGCACCCTCAACTGCATCAGGATGACCCCTTCAACGATTTCATCTTCACGGACGCCGACCGACAACTGAACGCCGCTGAGCTTCGTCGGCAATCCGCTGAACGGCAACTGCAGGAGGTCCGCACGACGCTCCAGCAACAGGAAGAAGCTCACAAGGCCCAACTTCAGGCCTTGGAGCTCGAGCTGGCCTCTGCCAAGGCTGCTGCCACTACCGCCGAAGTCGCCGCAGCCTCTGCCACTGCTGCTGCCGCCGCTGCCGCCCCTGCTCCTACTGGTGTCACCATCACCATACCTTGTCTGGATGCCATCCATGACAAGGTCTCTCAGGTGGCTACCTCCTCTTCCTCCCTTCAGGTGTCTGTAGACGACCTGAAGGCCACGGCGTTACCCGCTCTCTCCACAGCGGTCAACAACAACTCCACCTCCACCACCAACTTCCAACAACTTGTGGTGCAGAGGTTGGATGCACAGGAGACTGGCCTTAGAGCCCTCCAGGAGAAAGTGGCTGAGTTTGCCACTGCAGTGAACACTCTGACCACTGCTCCTCCTCCGCCGCCATCGTTTACCACGGCCGATAGGGAACTTCTCCAGTCCCTGCTCTCGTCTTCCTTCATCAACAGGAAGCTAAACGCCAACATGGCCTCTCTCCTCCAAAGGAGTGTTTCAACAGCCGCCTTACAACAGGCACCTGTTGAGGGGGAGAGACAGCCGAGAGACCATTCCGTTTATTCCCCCTCCACCAACTGGAGAACTAACGAACAGGGGGGAACAAACGAGGATGATGAAGATGATGATGATGAAGAAGACGACGACACCTTCTACGTCGAAAAGGTGCCAGCTTCAACGCCCACTCCAGGGCCTGCACACTCTCAGGGGGAGAACCCCGGTGCACCTGGTACGTTACTACTACCATCCTCTCCCTCATCTTCTGATAACCAACCCATCTCTACTCTCCTTAAACCCAAACCTACACCTGAAACCATCGCCCTTGACACCTCATCTGAAGACTCACCTATAAACAACCTACAAATGGTTGTCTACCAACCACCCAAACAACCTACCCCTGAACCAACACCTCAATCTTCTCCCAAACAAACCTCTGAACCTGAAACCCAAGACGACTCTGGGTGTTATGATGTGAACTTTGGTTCTGTCACTGGTGAGATTGTTCGCCTAATGGAGAACAGTCCATCAGAACAGACAAGAGCTGAACTAAGCAGAATGACATTCAGAGTAACTCCTCTAAACACTGAATCCATTCCGTCTAGACCAACCCGCTTTAACCCTGAAGCATCCTCCTCTAGAACCCCTGAAACCCGAGCCCCTCCTGAAACCATATGCCTCTCATCAGATGATGAATTCATCTCTGATGACTTCTCTACCCCTGCTTCTTCTCCCAGATCTCCTCCCTCTAACTCTCCTAGATCTGAAGGTGAGAATTACCCTGACAACTCTGCTACTGTCAACAGGGATGGGCGTTTAGACGCCGTGATAGAGCGACTCGAGAGTACAAGAGTAAAAATTCCTCTTCGTACCTCTTGGGACTCCGAGTTCGCCTATCTATCGCAAGAAGAGTACAACAATGCTGTACAGGCTCAGGAGGAGCATAATAAGAAGCAGAAGAAAGCCTTCCTCTCTGCTCAAGCCGCTCGAAGGCTTGCATCGGATTTTGTTGAAGAAGATGCTGAAATAAGTGCTGATCCTGTTCTAGCACAGAAGGCCGCGCTGAAGGTCTTCAACAGAAATGCTGAAGTTCAGTCTGAAGAAGTAAACACAGAGCTTGACTGGTGCCGAGACCGCCTACACCTCAGGAAACATGGTGCTGCTATCTCTGGAATCCATCTCAGCCGAACACGCGGCAAAAGAGCAAAAACATGGATCACCGTCAAACGCTCAGGAGTCAAGGATGTGCAACACACTCTTGACAAGTTGGAAAGATACAACTTGTCAGAGTGGAATGAAATCAGAAGCCTACTTCCCAAAGCCAACAGAAACTATCGGGCTAAAGTAGAAGAAGTCATTAATGGACTTATTGCACGCATCAGAAGAACAACCGAAATTCCTGATGACCTTCTCCAACCTTCTTCAGCACTGCCTTAGCCACCTGTTCGAAGATCAGCCGGTGCTTCAACAAGGAGACCAACTCCTTGCATGCCCAGAATGGTAGTTAAACCACTGGACCTCTCGATGCTTGATCTTTCACTCCCTCCAGGAGTCTCTCTCTCTGAAGGACAAGTCATCAGAGAACCTGTTCATGGTATTTGTGTAAGCGACAACTCCAAGATTCTACGCTTTCAGCGTTTCAGCGAGCTACACAAAGCACCATATGAACACTTGGTTTCAGTTCTCTTCACTGCTCAAAAGGACAAGAAAAACCAAGATAATAAAGAGATTATTCGCACTGTCAAAGCTATACTCGATCATAGAATCGCCTTCAGTAATACTCCTGTTCCAATCGTAGTCAAGACTGAAGAACTTAGCGAAGACTCTGATAGTTAGAATATTTTTGTAATTTTGCTTTCAGTACTTCACTTATGTACTCTTGTATTTTCTTTACTCTTGTAACCTGATTGAGATTAATGAAAATGCAATTCAGTGCATTGTACTTTATTCCATCATAGTACTGAAAAAGATCCCTCAAAACAGTAAATGGGACATGTACCTTTATGAGTTCTATTTCCTACTGTTTTATCTAGACTTAGAAGATTTTTTTTTTCTTTCTAGACTTAGACAATTTCTCTATTGTCTTATCATTATCATTTAGGGGGAGATTGTTGATCCAGCTCTCCTAAGACCTGATGAAATGATAATGATCTTGAGTCTTTACTTAGTGAATAGGTTTTTACTTCTGTTATAGCTTGAGGAATTATCACTGAGTCTGTTCAGTGTTATTCCATGTTACTTATGCTGTAACTTATTTTTATAGTAATCAGGATCAGGATCAGGAGACAAACGAGTCTGTTCTGCAGTCTACTGATCCTATCCAGTGAAGTGAAGACCTCCTGAAGACATTAAGATCATACTCAAAGAACCATCAGCGACGTCGAATAATTAGCTGATGACAGGAATAGCATGCTCGTGATCTGAAGACGGAACTCAGTGATAGCAAGCTGCTCAATATCGTATGACATCCTGAAGACTCATCAGGATACAAGTGACCCTGAACAACATCAGTTTCAGGGCTCTAGTCACTGATCAGTATCTTGATCCTGAAAGGATTAGTGTAATGTCTTAGACTAATGCACAAAAGGATTATCCGCCTTTACTGACACAAAAGTACATAAGGACAGTCTCTTTACTGTTCCCTCCGTACTTATCAGACCTCAAGGCAACTGTTTACACACTTCCTCTTTTGCACACCATGCAAAGAGTATTTGTTTATAGTAAATAGTACAAAGGACCACTTACATTGTGACACGTACACAAAAGTGAGTCTACATGCATTTAATGCATTGGGTATAAATAGGACTTGAAGAGATGTTCTCCATACTTCTTCTTCATCCTAAATCTACCCTAATCCTTTTCTTTCTTTATTCCTTCTATCTTCTTTCTTTTCTTAATCTTCTCACTCTAGTGCATAGTGAAAGAACTTAGATTGTTTAGTCTAGACTTGTAGTCTTTTCTATTTCCGCAACAATATGTAAATTCATATTGTTTATACAACAAGAATTTAAAAGTGACATTTTGTGTGATTATATTCAACCCCCCCCCCCCCCTTCTATAATCCCAAACACTATCCTTGCTTGAAGGTCACCTCTTTGGGACCAACAGTCTTCCAATACGGCCGCGTCAAGCGAAAGCGTGTCGAACATCGCGAACTCTTTAGAGGCCATCGCGACCAACGTGGGTTCGATTATGGGATCGATTAACAACCGGCAACGAACGGTAGACTTAAAAACGTTCATGGAACCGCACGACCATCTCACGGGTATACAATTGCAAATCATGTTGCAAGAGAAGGAAATCATAGCCGAAAGATATGGGTGGCAAAAATATTGGTGACAGAAATTTTATTTTTATTGTAATTTTATTTTAATTTTATTTTAATGTATTTTAAATTTTAATTTTAATTTTAATTTTAGTTATTTTAATTTTAATGTATTTTAAATTTGAATTTTAATTTTCATTTTAGTTATTTTAATTTTGATTATTTTGATATATTTTAGAAATAAAAAAAATAAAATGAGGGGTATGAGTGGTATGGTTAAGGATGAAAGATATGGAATTGGTAGGGTAGTGGTAAAGCTGATGTGGCAGCAGAAATGGATGATATGGGTGGTATGGCTAAGGATGGCCTTAGTTTGTTTTGATGTAAATTACATAAATAATCTTATATAACAACATTTTGTATGTATTTATTAAACCAAAAATTTAAGATTAATAGACCCGCTGCAACGTGTGGGCTATCTCACTCGTTTTATTATAAATAACAAGGGTGTTTACGGGACGGGGCGGGTAGTGAAAATTTTGAGAACCATAAATACTGGGCGGGTATCTAATTTTACTATCCGAAATCGAACCGCACGGGGCGGGTACCACGCCGACCGGAACCGAAAAGGAGCGGGTACCCACTGTTCGGTTCACGGGTACCCGCATTTTGTCGAGTGTTTTGATGTACACAAAATATATACTAGAAAATGAAGTTATTTTGTGACAAGAGTATTGAGGATTGTCATCGATACGAAGAAAACACGATATGTGATGGAAAACATTTTAAGATTAATAATTTTTTATGATTAAGCAGTATAAATATATTTTTCTTAATAAACTAAATATATACGGGGCGGGACAGGTACCCGTGGGTACTAAATTTTGAGAAACGAATCCGACCCGCAACTTAGCAGGTACCCTTATTTTTAGGTTTTTCGGGTCATGGATTGCTCGGGTATCAGTTTTGTCGGTTTCGGATAACACGGTTCGGTTCGATTCGGTTCGTCGGTTTTTCAGTGTTTTTTTAACACCCCTTTTACATAACCATTGGAAAGCCAAGAGCATAAAAGGCGAGCTTTTTGGTTGGTTTTTAAGCATTTCAAATTCAAAAAACCCAACAAATCTTTGTTACACAGAATCAATCAGAAGGCATGAATACTTGAAACTGATCGATCTTTTATTATTATTATGAACCAATTGAAACAAATCCATGCCCACACCCTTCGTAACGGCATTGATTTCACCAAGTTCCTCATCACCAAACTTGTCGAAATCCCCAACATCCCTTACGCCCACAAGGTGTTCGACCTTATTCCTCAACCAACTGTCTTCCTTTACAACAAACTCATTCAAGCTTTCTCTTCACATGGCCCTTATCATACATGTTTCAATCTCTACACCCAAATGCGCCTTAATGGATGCCCCCCTAATCAGCACTCTTTCACCTCCCTCTTTGCTGCTTCAGCCACTCTCAACTCCCTACCCCAAGGTCTCATCCTTCACGCCCATCTCATCAAATCCGGTTACGAGTTCGATCTCTACGCTTCCACAGCGTTAGTCGACATGTACGCCAAACTGGGCTTCTTACCTTCTGCACGCCAAGTGTTCGATAAAATGTTAATCAGAGACGTGCCCACTTGGAACTCTCTGATCGCAGGGTACGCAAGAAACGGGGACATGGAGGGTGCGTCGAAACTGTTCGATGAAATGCCTGTCAAGAATGTGGTTTCTTGGACTGCCATGATATCTGGGTATTCGCAGAACGCCAAGTACGGGAGTGCTCTGAAGTTGTTTCTTGAAATGGAGAAAGTGAAAGGCGTGCAGCCGAACCAAGTGACGTTGGCTAGCGCTCTTCCGGCCTGTGCGAATCTTGGAGCGTTGGAGGTGGGGGAAAGGATCGAAAGGTATGCAAGGGGTCGAGGGTACTTCAGGAATTTGTTTGTGTGTAATGCGTTACTGGAAATGTATGCGAGGTGTGGCCGGATCGATAAGGCTACGGCTATATTTGAAGAACTTGGTGCAAGGAGGAACTTGTGCTCTTTTAATACTATGCTCATGGGTTTGGCTGTCCATGGAAAATCTAATGAAGTTCTTCAGCTTTTCCACCAAATGCTGGTAACACTATCAACGCTGAAACAAATTTGGCTTTATAAGACGCCTAATATATCTTAATAGACTGCTTTACAGACTTATGTTTATAGGACGAAACGACTATGTATCATATGGAAAAGTGTTACATCAGGTTGGGTCTGACACTTGTGGACGTCTTAACAAGTTTTCAAGACACTTTTAAAGGTCATATTAGTTTTTTCATCAAACTTTTTGAAAGGTGTCTTATAGAATAGACACATCTTTTAATCAGAATACTTGTTTTACTGCAGACCCTTTTTATTTCATAAATGTTCCAAAAAACTTGTTGGGTTCTAAAAAATATCAACAATTATTTGATCTTATAAACCTAAGTCTTGTAAAGTTGTCTTTTAGGATATGTAGACATATTTAGAGTAACTTAAAGTCAATTTTACTATAGTGGAAGTGTTTAGAATGTCTTATTATGACATTGTATTTGATTCTTTGATAATCTTGAAAGAACTACTCATATCACTTTATTCAGAGAAACCACAAACTCGGAATCTTCGATTTTATTGTTAACCACATCTTTTGTTCGCTAATGCAGCGAGAAGGCACGTCCCCAGACGACGTGACATTCGTGGGAACAATCCTTGCGTGCACCCACGGAGGGATGGTGAAGAAAGGCCGAGAGCTCTTCAAATCAATGAAGAACGACTTCTCTATAAACCCCAAACTCGAACACTATGGCTGTATGGTTGATCTCCTTGGTCGTGCTGGAGAACTACGAGAAGCCTATAACCTTATACAAACCATGCCCATGAAACCCGACTCGGTAGTCTGGGGAACCCTGCTAGGGGCATGCAGTTTGTATAACAACGTCGAACTAGCCGAGATTGCAGCCGAACATCTCAACAAGCTGGAGCCGTGGAACCCGGGCAATTACGTAATTTTATCCAATATATACGCTAATACTGGCCGGTGGGATGGGGTTGCTAAGCTAAGGAAGATGATGAAGGGTTCTCGAATCATAAAGGCAGCCGGGTATAGCTTCATTGAAGAAGGAAGTCAAGTATATAAGTTCATCGTAGATGATAGATCACATCCGAGATCCGATGAAATTTATTGGATTCTAAACGAAGTTTCTTTAAAGATGAAGCAGCGTGACGAAGATGTAACCGTTTTTGAGTGTTTCAGCTGATCAGTGCTTTTTAAATCCATGATCTTGTGACAGGTTTCTAGGCATTTTAGTGTATGAAAGTAAAGATTCTTCTGTTAAATAGTGGCATGCAGATATTCTAGTATCAAGATCTAAGGCATGATCATCGACGTATTTACATTAATTCTTCTAAATTACATACAATCTTCTTCAAGATTTACACACCGTATCCGATTTCAAGTTATCATATACATGGGAAGCGTATAAATAGCAAAAAGGGCTCCTAAAATACATATATTTGTGTGCGGTTTTGGCTTTCTAACTTTACGCTATCTTTACTTTTGCCGTCCGTTTTCTGTTTCTTGCGACATTTTTTGTGAACATGAGGACGAATCTCAGCCACACATCTTCGGTTACGGTGGACGTGATCACGGAAGATTGACGCGATTCACGGGAGGGTGGAGATTATTAAAGGGGGGGACCCGGTCAAAGCCGCCTTTATTGACCGGATGAGTGGCTGAGATTCGTCCTCACTTTTTTTTTACAGCTAATAATTGTTATGGATATCCTCAAATATTTGGCATGTATATCTCATATTAGTTAGATACTTTTGTATTATAAATTGGCTTTGTAAATCAAGCTTTATTATGATAGAGTCAGTTCACCTAAGTGATTGCAAGTAAAGGACACTTTTTCAACTTGTTCAATTACAAATTAAACAAGGGAATACCTACCTTTGTAGGCATAGACTGTAATTTAGGTGATTAAGTGCTTTTTAGAAACTTTTTAAATTACCATGCTGAGTTTTCAGCTATAAAACTTGTTATGCATCAATCTGTTTTAGATTGATGTTTGTTTTACCATTAGCCCATTAGGCACTTGGTTTAGGCATTGTTTGTTACACCTATTATGAGCCAGCCTGGTTTGTTTGATTCTTAACGAACTTGTGGCTCTAATGGTCATAGTATACATAGAGATAGAACGAGTATTGCCCATTTTTCTCTCATTCTAGGTGGTTGGTTAGTCAGCTGTTAATGTTTCTTGAATATCTCATCAAGATTAGCTAAGTTTGAAAGAAGGCACTTGTTGTACCCCGGGTTTTGAGGTCAACGAGTCAAAGTTGGTAAGCCATTGGGTGAGTCTAGTTAGTTGTGGTAGTGGTGAAATGAGAGAGTTGGTTAGAGTAGTATAAATAAGAGAGCAGGGCATTTAGTTTAGGGATTCTGTTTTTGTGAAATCATTTGAGCGGGAAACCGTTTTTGGGAGAGAGCAAGCCTCTCGAGAGCTTGTGACTATCAATTTTAGTTCGTATTCAATACAATCAGCTATCGATTCAATTCAGTTCACATCAGCACTTCTTTTTGTTGATTTCTCTCTTTACCAAGTCTCACTATCCTTATCTGGTTACCCTTATGCATGGCATGTTTTAAAACATCCAATTGTTGTAGATTAGACTATATTTGACTGTAGTAAAAAAAACATCCATTCAGTGTTTGTTTTGACGCAGGAACATCTTCTAAGGGAAAAAGAGCTTCTATTTTGGCTCTCCAACTTCTCTGCCTGCCTGCTCTCCTTCTACTCACAGATGGAATCCTTGTACATTTCATTCAGTCGATCATCCCACTTACTTGCACCATTGCTTGCCATTTCACAAGGGTGGGATCTGTATCATGCCATGCCTTCCGTCACTTATCCTATCCTGCCATGTCTGAACACGTGCTGTCCAAATGGTTTAGCTGTCATCTCAGACTTGAGAACTTGGACTTAATGTTATATTGTTCCATCATCATGATTTACTTGATCTTGCAAGGCTTCTACATCCTTATGTTCATCCGCTGTTATCGTATTTGCAGGTTTTGTATTTTCATCTAGTTAGTGAGGGAAAGAGAAACCTCATTGAGATGCATACCTCTTGTGCAGTCTTGAGTGAACCTGAATTTTTTGTTCTATTAGTTTTCTTACTTTGTTTGCCCTTGCAGGATTTGCTTTCGTTTACTTTGAGGACGAGCGTGACGCTGAAGACGCCATTCACGCTCTTGATAATACCCCATTTGGATATGATAGACGCAGGCTGTCGGTGGAATGGGCTAGGGTAAGTTGGCTCTCTATGAATGTCTTCTTCATGGTCTTTCTGTATTTTAATTCACCATCTTTGATCTATTTGATTGTATATTGAACAATGAAATCAAGTTTTCAACTTAGATGTCACATGTTGAAGATTTGTGAGTATTAGTAGAGTTCCAACTTGAAAGTGACGTGTGGCAGGGTGAGCGTGGTCGACATCGTGATGGGTCAAAATCTATGGCGAACCAGCGACCAACCAAAACACTGTTTATAATCAACTTTGACCCTATCCGCACGAGGGTTCACACTTTGAGCCTTATGGAAATGTTCTCCATGTTCGTATCAGGCGCAACTTTGCTTTCGTGCAGTTTGAGACACAAGAAGAAGCCACAAAAGCTCTTGACTGCACACACATGAGGTTTGTGCTTGTGGAGTTGGTCCTTTATTATTTGATTTAAGCTCCAGATGTTACTATTTTGTAAAAAGGTTAATAAAATATTACTTTTTGCAGTAAAGTGTTGGACAGGGTGGTATCGGTGGAGTATGCTTTGAGGGATGACAGCGAGAGAGGTTCTCGATCAATGAGTCCTAGAGGAGGTTACGGTGGTCGTGGTGACAGTCCTTATAGGAGGTCACCAAGTCCTTATAGGAGGGGTCGACCGAGTCCTGATTATGGGCGAGCCCATAGCCCTGTTTACGATAGTTACAGTGGACCGTCCTATGACAGGCCTAGAAGTCCTGCCTACGGGAGATATCGCAGGTATATCTTTCTTCCAGTTTATCTTATTTGGTAAGATTTGGCAGCTGGGATCATGCTCATATTGTTATTACTTTTTGTTTCACTTTACAGCCGGTCTCCTGTTCAAAGATCGAGAACTTGAGAGTCTTAGCTAGTAGTTCAATGGGCGAACAGCTAGCTGGTGAATTATTTCATCATCTGCTATAGTTATATATATATATATATATATATATCATTAAGGGTTGGGTTTTCATGTGCCACGCCTGTGAGAAATATAATATTTGCATGACATAACATAACTTTCGCATGGTATGTGAAAGTGCCACTATATCGTGCGAAGCGCTTCAGTGTGTGTAGCTGACCGCCTTCACATAAGCTAGTGAAGATACAAAACCGGGTTTTACAGCCTAAAAAAAACATCTTTTTCCTTGCGTGATACATCCTATATGGTGCTATTTACTAAACACTTACATTCATAAGCGCTTAACGGTTCAACGATCTTACTCGTGAACATAAAAGCACCGATAATCATATCTGGTAAGAGGAAAGACAAGGATTGAGAGTCTCACCCAGTGAGGTTGATGACTCCAATCTGGTAAGCACTTAATCAGAGGCTATAAATGCTTACCATCAATCCATTTTGATGGCTGAAGATGTTATCCCATAAGATAAATGATAATGTTGAATTTTGTTGGTACCATTGGGTAAACGACCCGTGTATGCATTATTGTTGGTCATTCCACATCAACATTTATTTGTTTCTTTGTATAAATTTATTCACTTGTAGCATACCCATAATCATATTTTTTAAACTAATGATGGAGTATCTTTCTCAACGATTGGCTGCATACAATCAAGGAACAAATGTATTCATTTAAATCTACAAATGACTTCATAGACCCTTGGACTTATTCATAACCAAACGTTTTCTTTCATTTTGATCCGAAATTGAGGTGTACCGAGTAAGACATATTTCATAACTTAATACGTTTATTACAAGCTTGTAAAGACTCCCAACCCAACATCAAAAACAGTAAGAAACTTGATGATATGAGGATCAACTTTCTATGAGATAGAAGGATTTCAACAAGAGTTGCTTTTCTAAAAGTAAGAACGAAGATTTTAAAATGTCAAAAAGAAAATGTCGGAGTTGGGTTAAACAAGCTTTTGATTATCTGGACAACCATAACCATACTTGGGAAAATAGCCATTGGGTTAGTAGTTCTTTTTTGTCTACGATTACTATGTCTATAAATAAGGTTGGAGTGCCTTTCATCTTTAAAATGCAAATTGTTTGCATTACAAAGATACATGAAAGTTTTAAGACAAATGAACATTGCATTATCATGTCATTATTAAAGGGCTTAACCATCCTTATGAATCTACTGCTATGGTGTCTTGAAAGCATAAATTACCCTGGTATTCTTAAAGCAAGACTTGGACTTGAGAACAAAAGAAGAAGGAAAAGAAGACTACAGGAGGTACATAAAAACTCCTTTTTTATCTATCAAAATCCAACTAAAAGAATATTTTGATCAATCCAAAAATCATTTTAATTCCATCGGTAACAATTTTCAGATATTACGTACTCATCAACTAAAGAAAGAACGAGGCATTTAGAATCCTTAATAATATTCAATATGTTTAACCATTAGGGCTCTAAACGGACCGAACGAACACGAACGCAGGCTTGTTCACGTTCATTCGTTTAACTTAATCGAACAAATGAACGAATACGAATGCTAAACGAACGAAATTTTTTGTGTTCATGTTTTTTTTGGAAGAGGTATCCACACCACATTGGGTCCGGACTAATCCTCGGCAATTTTGGGCCGAAGCCCGACTGCTAAAGCATGCAGCCCGGGGTCGAAGCCCCCGTACCTCTAGAATGCGTCCTTCAGGGCTCGAACTCGGGTTCACCACTATGTAGTGCCCAAGCCTTACCACTAGGCTATCACTCCTTTGTGTTCAAGTTCGTTCATTAAGAAATTTTTTTTGTTCATGTTCGTTCATTTAAGTAAACAAACAAAAAAAATATGTTCATGTTGGTTCATTTATTAAATAAACGAACAGTTTATTGAACATTGGGTTTATTTACAGCCCTATTAACCATTATATCTCATAAATAGAGTGCTAAACAATGAACTTATATCGTTATATAATTGACGTCAAAGACTAGTTAAATATGAAAGGTTTCGTGGTGTAGTTGGTTATCACGTCAGTCTAACACACTGAAGGTCTCCGGTTCGAACCCGGGCGAAGCCATTTATATTTATATATATTTTTTTTTTCATTGTTTTTTATTTTATTTTATTTTCGGTCTTCTTCCCTTCCAATTTCCTCTTATTTTGGTTCCATACTCATTCACACTTGCCGACACACACACACACACACTTTGAACCAAATGAAATGAGCACCACCACCAGCATCACCAAAAGAAGCCTGTAGAAGAGTTGGAATCAATCTTGAGGAAATCATGGTACCGTTTAAGGTTATCAGTTCGTTCCCCATGTCGTGTGCCCACTTGGGATGCCATCGTACTGACCGCCGCCAGCCCTGAGCAAGCTGCCCTGTATGAATCCCAGCTGAAACGAGCTGTTCGTTTTGGTCGGATTTCGGATTCCACCGTCACCCTCGCCGTACCCGATCCAGACGGTCAACGCATTGGCTCAGGTGCAGCCACTCTCAATGCCATTCTTGCCCTAGCCAATCATTACAACAACAACATCATCTCCTCCTCTCAGGTTACCTACTCTATTTCTCATTATTTGGGGTTTTCATCTTTTCCCCAATTTCCTACTTTTGTTCATTCAATTTTGACTTTTCTTTAGTCAACTTAGCTAGCTAGCATTGACAGTTTTAATTCATGTTTTAGCAAGTGGAATTGTTATTAGTATTAAGGGGGAAAAATGTGATTTATATATCATCACTTTTATCTCATTTGGTTTTAAAAGGGTTAATGGGGGTTTTGATCTTTTGACCAATTGCTATTTTAGGGTGCTTTTAACAATTCAGGACCAAACAACTCTTCAACTTATGACGTAACAGATAAAATGACCAACTTACCTTAAACGAGTTTTTATTTTTATTTTTAGGTTATATTGGTGAAATCCACTTTCTTCCTTGAGAAAGTGAACAGTGGTCCTATTCTGTCATGTCCAGTGTAACAAACGCACCCTTACTGATTCGGTTTGAACTAATTTTGACTTTTCTAGTCAACTTAGCTAGCAACCTACAGTTGATTCACGTTTTTTGCAAATTGAATTGTTATAAAGTTTTGTTTTAAAACATTAGCATTTCGGTGAACTGAGAAAGAACGAAAAATGAGATTTGGTGTTCTTTTTTGCTCATCTAAGATTATCTCCTCAAATCTATATATACATATTGACTATGGCTTAGTTCATGTGATCTCAAATCACTCTTCTGTTTATGTGGTTGAGCATAGTTGTAGGACTAAAATTTTAATTATGTTTTCAAGTCCATAATCAGATTCCCTAAAGTTTGATTCTTGCTACTACATAGCTTGTGGGGTTTAATGGGATAACATTTATGGTGAGCAGGGTGCAAGCAACGGCAATGATGGATGTTATATACCCAATCAAAGTTCTCAAAGTGAAATGATAAACTTGTTAAGGAAAAAACATGTATTACTCCTTCACGCAGGTGGTGACTCTAAACGGGTCCCATGGGCAAATCCCATGGGAAAAGTCTTCTTGCCACTTCCATATTTGGCAGCCGATGATCCTGATGGACCCGTGCCCTTACTTTTTGACCATATACTTGCCATATCCTCTTGTGCACGACAAGCTTATAACAATCAAGGTCCTTCTCTTGCATCTTTTTCTACTTTTTTCTTTTTTTTTCTTTGAGGGAAGTATGTAAGCTTAACCGCTTGTTTGTTAACAGCTTAATGGGACTCGCACCTTATTTGCTCAGCTATATGTAACTGTTTGGTAGTGGCTTAATGATATAGAGAGTGGATTATTCGACAAGCTTCTAGGTGGGGGACCTTTAAGTAGAAAGCCAAGTTTTTCCCAAACCTACCCCTCCCAATTAAAAACAAACTCCTTCCATCTATGACACCCTCTAATCCCGGCCTATATAGACAACTTAATCCACACAGTTAGCTTAATGAACTTAGGGCCTATTTGTTAGTAGCTTAATGAACTTAATGGCACTCGCAACTTATTCAGTTAGCTATACGTTAATGATATAGCATATGGCTTATTGAGTAAGCTTCTACAGGGAGCTTTATGTAGGAAGCCAAGTTTTATTTTTCCAACCCTGCCCCTCCCTATTAAAAAACACACTCCTTCCATCTATTGAAAAACCCTCCCAATCTATACAGATAGATTAATCCACACAATCAACTTTATCCATACATGACTTGTATGTTTGTTAGCAGCTTAATGAGCTTAACGTGACTCACTGTTTATTCGTGTCAGCTATACATGACTGTTTGGTAGTGGCTTAATGATATAGCATGTAGCTTCTAGGGGGAGCTTTATGCCGAAAGCCAACTTCTTTCCAAACTTTCCCCCACCAATTTAAAGCACACTCCTTCCATGAGTTCCATCTAAGAAAATACGCTCACTAACAAAACCTCTCGCAATCTATACAGACAGATTAATCCACACATACAGCTTTATCCATACAGGACTTAATTACGTTCTTTGTATAAAACTTATTTCCGACACTGAAGGATATTCATCTTTAGGTGGGCTATTCATCATGACGGGTGACGTGCTTCCGTGTTTTGATGCATCCGTTATGGTTCTTCCCGAGGATACATCCTGCATTATCACCGTCCCTATCACTCTCGATATTGCTTCCAATCATGGCGTAATCGTGGCCTCCAAAACCGGGAACTCCGATGAAATTTGTTCCGTTAATCCCGTCGCAAATCTACTTCAAAAACCTACCGTAGAGGAGCTAAATAGCCACCATGCTATTCTCGATGACGGTAGGACGTTACTCGACACCGGTATCATAGCGGTCAGAGGTAAAGCATGGGAAGATCTCGTTACGCTTTCTTGTTCGAGCCAACCATTGATCTCGGAACTCGTGAATACCAAAAAGGAGGCAAGCAATCATTTCAACTCGTTGATTAAAAACCCGAGGTTTCAAAAAAGTTATCATTCTTGAAAACTTGATATATGATTTCCCTTTTCACTTGTGTAGATGAGTTTGTACGAAGATCTCGTGGCTGCGTGGGTGCCCGCAAGGCACGAATGGTTGCGATCGAGACCTCTGGGTGAAGAACTCGTGACGAGATTGGGGAAACGGACCATGTTTAGCTATTGCGCTTGTACGGTGAATCTTGTTTGATTCCGTTAATATCAACTAACTTGATGATGGAGTTTTCTTTTACGAAGATTTTTTCCCTAAAATAAACGTGCAGATGATTTGTTGTTCTTGCACTTCGGGACCTCGAGTGAAGTTTTAGATCACTTGAGCGGGATCGGTACAAGACTTGTCGGCCGAAGACATCTTTGTTCCATTCCCGCAACCACGATGTCCGATATCGCAGCATCTTCAATCATAGTTTCTAGTAAAATCTCACCCGGTGTATCGGTCGGCGAAGATTCTCTCGTATACGACTCGTCCATTTCGAGCGGGATACAAATCGGGTCCCTCTCGATAGTCGTCAGTGTTAACATACCCGAAAAACCTGATAGAATTACGGATGATTCGTTTACGTTCCTCCTTCCCGATCGGCATTGTCTTTGGGAAGTTCCATTAACCGGGTGCACCGAAAGGGTTATCGTGTTTTGTGGTCTTCATGATAATCCAAAAAACCCGCTTTCGAAAGGTGGTACCTTTTGCGGGAAACCGTGGGAGAAGGTCCTCGATGATTTGGGTATTCAAGAAACCGAGTTGTGGAGGTCTCGAGAAAAGTGTTTGTGGAACGCAAAGCTTTTTCCGGTTCTTCCGTATTTCGAGATGCTTGGCCTTGCAAACTGGCTTATGGGGTTGGAAAACGACGGCAAAAACGAAGGCTTTCTTTCGTTATGGAAGACGTCGAAACGTGTTAGTTTGGAGGAGTTGCATCGATCGATAGATTTCCGACAAATGTGCTTAATTTCTAGCAACCATCAAGCGGAACTTGCAGCCGAGATTGCTCAAGCTTGTCTTAGTTTCGGCTTACTTGGGAGGAATTTGGCTCATCTGTGTCAAGAGGTTTTGCAAATGAAAGATTCGGGAGACGAAATATGCAAAAAATTTCTGGAATTGTGTCCGAATTTACTGGCACAAAATTCAAAGATTCTTCCAAAAAGCCGGGCTTATCAGGTGCAGATGGATCTTCTTCGTGCGTGCAGCCAACATGAAGAAGCTTCTGAAGTGGAGCACCGAGTATGGGCGGCTGTTGCCGATGAAACTGCTTCAGCTGTGAGATATGGCTTTAAAGGTGAGCACACTTACATTTTTATTTTTGAGGTTAGTTTAAAGTTTATAGCTCCTTTGTCCCAAACAAATGCAATGTTTGATTTGGCATTTCACTAATAAAAATGTTTGACTATAGCTAAAGAGTGAGGTTCAAGGAGAAACCCCCAAAAAATGAAAAACCGAGGGACGCCCTAAAACCATTCATGTGTACAGCATGCACATGTGCATACGAATAATTGTTTCATGGTTTATATGCACATGTGCATACTGGAAAAATTACTTGTATGCACATGTACATACCGATGTTCCTCACTTTTTCCTCTCTCTCTTTCTTTTTTGCGGTTTTCCCCTCAACCTAAACCAATATCTAAAGTCTTTCTTGGTAGGGCGTAATTGATGCCAAATATGTCAAAATGTCCTATTAGTCTGTTTGATAGGACTTAAGTTTATAGTACCATTTTACCAAACAATTGTATGTTGTTAATAAAAATGTTTGATAGGACGAGTTTGTTAGAATACTTTTGAAATAAAACATCCTATTATTCTTTTTTTATGACTTTATTTGAAAAAGTGTTTTATAAAGATCTATGCTCATATGATACTCCTCAAAATGTCTTGTAAAAAAGCTTATGGGACGTTTTATTTTAAAATGTCCTTAAAACCTTGTTAGGATGCCAAATTGTTTGTTTCTGTAATCTTAAGCCCTCTAAACAAGTCTTTTAAGACATTTAGACATATTTAACGTCCTATAAAGCTAATTTTGTTGTATTACTGATTGTCAACAAGTCTTCGGTTGCTTTTGTATCTTTGTTTGCAGAGCATCTCTTTCAATCCTCCAATTCTTCAGCTTCAAAAGGACATGGTAACAACAATCTTGATCGTTTCGTGGACCAAACTTTCCGTCACAGAAAAGTCAAAGTCGAGTTGCCCGTTCGAGTTGACTTTGTTGGTGGTTGGAGCGATACTCCACCGTGGAGCTTAGAGCGTGCCGGTTGCGTCTTAAATATGGCAATAACTTTGGACGATTCTCTCCCTATCGGAACCGTCATAGAAACCACACAATCACCCAGCTTATTAATCACCGACGATGCTTCAAACGAGTTATATATCGAAGACCTCTCCTCTATTTCGACCCCATTTGACCAAAACGACCCTTTTCGCCTTGTGAAATCGCCTTTGCTTGTTACCGGTATTCTTCATGACCGGATCCTGGTATCCATGGGTTTACGGGTCAAAACGTGGGCCCACATACCTCGTGGAAGCGGGTTGGGGACTTCTAGCATCTTAGCAGCGGCCGTTGTGAAAGGACTTCTTCGTATTACCGATGGAGATGAAAGTAATGAAAACGTTGCTAGACTTGTGTTGGTATTGGAACAGATAATGGGAACCGGAGGAGGTTGGCAGGATCAAATCGGAGGTTTATATCCGGGTATAAAATTTACGACCAGTTTTCCAGGAATACCCTTGCGGCTTCAAGTCATTCCCCTTCTCGCTTCTCCTAGATTAGTTTCGGAGTTGCAGGAACGCCTTCTTGTCGTCTTCACTGGTCAGGTAAAGACCATGTGGACAAACCAACAGATAAACTACTAAAACTAGTTGTTGGTTGACAAGCTAGATGACTATGTTAAATGACCTAATAAGACCTGCCAAAAAACTAATTGGAAAAATATAAGGGGTATTTTTGGAAAAAAGTGAAAAAATTCCTAGGATCTTATTGAAACGCTTTAAACTTGAAATAGCGTTTCAAAAAGCTAGCCCAGTAGCCAACAAATTAGTTGGCTTTTGACTAACCAAACAAGGCCTTTTCAGTAAGCTCAAAAAACAAACGGGCTCGTTGGCGGGCTTTTGCTTGCTCAAACTAATATTTCATTCAAACTAACAAACCAATTTTCATGTTGTTTCATATTTGAAACAACATGAGTGATAATACAGTGTTGTTTTATATGTGAAACATTTTACTGTCCAAAACACAAAAACAGTCATGAACGTTTCACATATGAAACAACCCTGTACATTTATGTATATTCTTTAAAACAATGGTCCAAAAGGTCGTGAATGTTTCACATTTGTGTATATTCTTTAAAACGGCATATGCAGGTTCGTCTTGCCCATCGAGTCCTCCAAAAGGTCGTAACTCGCTATCTCCAAAGAGACAACCTCCTTATCTCGAGCATCAAACGCCTTGCTGAGCTGGCAAAAACCGGGAGGGAAGCCTTAATGAACTGCAACATAGATGAACTCGGAGACATAATGATGGAAACTTGGAGGTTACATCAAGAACTCGACCCCATTGTAGCAACGAGTTTGTTGATCGACTTTTTGCTTTTGCCGACCGTTATTGTTGTGGCTACAAGCTTGTTGGGGCTGGCGGTGGCGGGTTTGCACTATTACTTGCTAAAAAACCCGAAAGTGCCCTCCAATTGAGACGTGCGCTCGATGAAAACCGCGAGTTCGATGTTAAGGTTTATAATTGGGGGTATGTTTGGAAAACTAGGAGAAATGTGTGATTCTTTTGTACTTAGATAGATACATAAGATGTTTAAGATTCTATATTCTTGTACCACGAATGAATGATAGATATAGTGGATCATTTAAAGGCATTTTTCACTTGTGGAGTTTTCTGATTTGAGAGAGATGAATTATGCAGAGTGTTGCAGATCGTTCCATTTTTGCATTTATTTAAATCAATGGAATTTAGATCAATGAAATATCTGGGTCAGTAAGATTATGCTGTATTTTGGTATTTTAACATATAAAGTTGGGGATTTTGTCTAACTTTATAGGGAAAGTTAGGATCTTTAATAAGTTATCTTTAAAAAGTTTTGATTTTTACTAGGAAAGTTCTAATCTTGTTGGAGGTCATGTTACACCTAAAATTTTTAATTACGTTACAAGCATAAAACTTTTGGTTGGGTGAATTACTTTTGTCTTTTATAGAAATTAGAAATTTGTAATATAGTTCTATAGTCACTGATGAAAGGCTCGAACAATATGAAATTAGGCCTCAAAATTTTGGGGTCCCTACTTAAAATCACACATTTAACATGCTAAAAAACCATCCTGATTTTTATGTTTAAACTTTGTTGTGCATATAACGCTACGTACAAATACCAAATGCTAACCGTCTTATCAACTAGTTGCTTTACATAAACACAAGTCTAATTTACTTCTGAAGTTTAATGATGTTAGTTAAAAAACGAAACATCCAAAAATGGTAATAATACAAAGTTAAAAACACGATAAACATCCAAAAAAAGATGGGTAAATAATAACAAAAGGATTTATGTGGTTCACACAATCAAAGTGATTGTGATAACCCACGACGAACTAGAGAGATTTTTCTTATTAGGCTTATTGCCATTACACACGCTTTTCGCTTATGTGTTTAGCTTAGGTTACAAGGTTACGTAGAGATCTACTTATAGAGTAGAAATTAGGTTAACTCCTATGTGGTCGAACCCAAATAATTCTGGAATATTTCTTTCTCTAATATTTAGCCCAACTGTCAAATGTATCAAACTTCACAACTCAACAATGAACTCCCTGGAAATGAACTCTTTTACTTAAATTGTTGAAAGATTTTGGATTTTATGCGTATGTTGGGATCCAAAAACAATGCAAAAATATTCTTTTCAAGTATAATATATAACAACAACTACTTAAACACTTGTGACCTTTTGTGAGGTGTGTACATACTCTTTAGTAATTGAGAGGATGTTTGTGAGTTCAAGTAAATGAGAAATTGATCCACAAGAAACTGGTTCAGAATAAACTGTAAAATATTGACGGTTGTTCCGACATAAATAGGAAATGAAACTTTGAATTAGTTTATCTAAAAAAGTCGAAGACTCTTTTTTAGGTTTATGCCTCAAGGAGGGATGTAGAACTTGGGCTAAAATACATTGTTAGGGTTGACCTATACTTGTGTGCATATGAATACATTGGTGAGGTTGACCTATATTTGTGTGCATATGAATACATTGCCGAGGTCTGACAAAAAAGAGAAAATAATTATTATACCAAAAAAAAACACCCACTTTACCTCCTACCAAATCTTTTCCTCCGGTAACCAATATACCCACCGACCCGCTCCCGGCCGGCCGCTCTCCGGCGCCGGCAGCCGCTCCACGGCGTTTTCCGGTGAGAAAACCCATCCGCGCTCTCCGGCGGCCGCTCCGACGGTCTGGCGAGTTTTTCCGGCCAAAACATGATGGAACCTGCAACTCCGGCCGCTCCGAGCGTCCGACGGCCGCTCTTCCGGCGAAGACCACATTTTCCGGCAAAAAAACGGGTTTGGCGCTCCAAAGGTTCCGGCGTGATGTTGCAGGTTCATCGAAGCGAGTGAATGATGTTGCAGGTTCATGTGGCGTGATGTTGCAGGTTCACTGGCGTGAGGTCTGTGTGATGTAGCAGCAGTTTTGGCCGGAAAACTCATGTGGGTCTGTGTGAGGTCGGCGTGATGTAACCTTCCGGAATGTGTAAAGTTGGACGCCATTACCATCGGGAAGAAGAAGAAGATACACATAGTCCTCAAGCTTTGGAGGTCTGTGTGTTTTACTCACCCCATCATGTTTTGGCCGGAAAACTCGCCGGACCGCTCGGAGCGGCCGCCGGAGAGCGGCCGGATGAGTATTTTGGTGATTGGTGGGAGAGAAAGGGTAAGAGGTTAAATGATGTTTTTGAAATGGCTACATTAATTATTTTCTCGACAAAAAAAGTTCGTGCAACCTTTTTTCATTTGGATGTCAAGACTAAAGCAGAAAGGGAAGCTAAATACACCTAACTTTTTGCTTAATACACCGAAAAAGTCAATCCCAATCATTTTAGTTTTTTTAAAGTTTGTGTTTTTTTTTTATTTTTGTTGTCTTTATTTTGTTTTTCTTATTTTAATAATTGTAATTAGTTTAATTAATATTATTTATTTTAATTATTTTAATTCTTTAACTAATATGAATTATAATATATTTTTTATATTCATTTATTTATATAGTAATATTTATATTATATTATTTTATTGTATTATCTTATGTTATGTGATTTTTTTTCTTTTTTCTTTTTTCCTTTTTGTTTTTTTTTTTACTTTATCTACAATAAACAATGGTAAAATATTATTTAACTCCTAAACTTTGCGTCTGAAAATTAGACTTAGGTTCGCGTGATATCAAGCTGTTTCCGTGAGACCAATACCTAACGTATATAACTTCTAAAAAAACACCGTGGAAGTAAATAAAACTCGAATACGCAAAACTAGAAACATTTTCAGGTAAAACAAATCCAACTCCTGAAAATTGTTTATTCCCTAAAGTTTTTAAATGAATGTTTAATCTCTAAAGTTATTATAATGCATGTTTTAATCCATAAACTTGTTATATAATTTTTTTAGCCAGTTAACATGCTATATCAAGCTATAATCCACCGTCCATGAATCGCGTCAATCCTTCGTGATCGCGTTCAGCGTTACCGTATATATATATATATATATATATATATATTCCTGCAAATTATGTTGTACTTGTATGAACCTTCTTCTATATATATATATCTTGTTATTACGTAAAAAATAACAAAAAATTAAAATTTTCGTCAAAAAAAAAATTCACCATGTATAATAAAATGAATCAATATAGGTATCGATAAAACGATTATAACGATTTAACTTATTAAAACTAAAACATATTTTTGTAAATATACGATGATATATATGTTAATATGATAAAAAAAATATATAAAATTGAAAACTAAAAGTTAAAAAGTAAATAAATAAATAAATTTAAAGTTGGTAAATACAAACTTAAAAATTAAAATGTTAGATAAAGAAATATATTTATAAGTATTTTTAAAATAAATAATAATAATAATAAAATATAAGAGAAAATATATATATATATATATTAATAATAATAGTTATAATAATAATAATATATTATATTTATTATGAATATAAGAAGTTCAATTTTCAATGTCATATATCCAAAAGTATCATTGACTTTTGCGTGCATATAGCAACCCCACCAAAACGATCCATTTTGCTAATTGTCTCAAAAAATATTTACTTATATTAACATAACAACTTATTTATGTTAGTGGTGTATTATTTCCTAATTAACGTAGTGATACAAACTTATATAATGATTAACATCCAACATATATGTAAAATTATACATACATGTCATGTTTTGGTAGGCCAAACACACATATTTGGTTAAACTCAGAAATATTGACATCTTTCTTGTTTTTAACTCTGCAAGATAAATCCAACTATATATTAAGTTTAACCTTTCCTTAAAAATCATTTTCATTATTGTTTCCCACTAAAATACACCATGATTAAAAAAATAATCTAACAATATCATAACTTATTTAACCAAAATCAAAACTTTGGGATAGGTATCAATAGCTTTGAAATTGAAATATAGAAGCCAAAGTCCTTCCAATATTTGTCTTTACACTTGCTACATACTCTTTCTTGGATCCCCAAAAAGGAATCAGAATCTTTATCTTTTGGAAGGGGTAAAGAATATATAACAACACCAAATCTTCTTCAATATCAACAAATCTTTAAAACATTTTACAAAAATCACTTGTGAATACTTGATTAAATCTGCATCTTTTTTGAAATAGAAATGGGAAGACCAAGAACAGTATAATTTTAATGAAATTGAACGTTGAACCTCCATACCAACCTTTTCCCCATTGTTAAATTTATAAAACCCTAATTACTTATAATAATAATAATCAGAGTTCGTAATGGTTGTTGATCGATGAATTTGTAATCCAATCGCATTCCTCCAACTGAAATCTGTACGAATTGCTTGCGTGCTTTTTTATATCCATTTGGTGTAATTAATTAGGGTTTAACCAAAATCACACAATGTGGGTTTCTGAAACACCTTAATTTTGGTTACAGATTTGCTCGAAGAAGAAGAAGAAGAAGAAGAAGAGATAGATATGGGGTTTCTATCGAACAGAGTTGAAAAGAGTGAGATTAAAGCAGGCGATCATATCTACACTTACAGAGCTGTATTTGCTTACTCTCACCATGGTAGTAACTAATCCATCCATCCCTACCTACCTTCCTATGTGCTAATTTCATGTTGATTTTCATCTAATTTGGAATCTTGATTTTGTGTTTAATAGATACTGGCATTTGTGTTAACCCTAATTCAAACTTCAGTTTAACCTAGATAACCATAAATGTTTGTACCTTTGATCTTTCATTTGCCATTATGATCCATACATATCTCAACAACACAATCTTATAAAATTTCTGAGAAACATGGGGTTTGCTTCCATGGATGCTTGCCTGAAATTGGTATTATGAAGAAGAATTACCAGTAGAAATAGGTTAAACCTCAATGTACCTATAACTTTTGCAATAACTTCCTATATGCAGGTATCTATGTTGGAGGTAACAAAGTGGTCCATTTTACCCATTTTACCCCTGATCGTGAATCGAGTTCAAGCACTGAAACCTCTTCCGATTCTCACGATGAAATGTCGAAAATGCCCTCCTCCTGTCAAGCATATCCAGACTGTGGCTTTAGGCAACCTAAAAGCGGAGTTGTCCTCTCCTGCTTAGATTGTTTTCTACGAAACGGGGCCCTCTACAGCTTCGAATACGGTGTCACCCCAACCTTCTTCCTTGCCAAAGTACGAGGTGGCACTTGCACCACCGCCACATCGGACGGTCCCGGCACAGTCATCCACCGAGCCATGTATTTGCTTCAGAACGGATTTGGAAACTATGACGTGTTTCAGAACAACTGTGAGGACTTTGCTTTGTACTGCAAGACCGGGATACTGACCGTTGACAAGTTGGGAATCGGAGAAGCGGACAAGCTTCTTCTCTCGTTGGTGCACCGTTGGCGGCTCTTCTCTCCACCCCTTTTAAGTTGTTGATCCCGAGCCCGGTAGGGGTTGCTACGATGACCGCGGGAATGTATTGCATGAGCAGATACGCTACTGATATTGGAGTCAGAACCGATGTTGTCAAAGTAGCAGTGGAAGATTTAGCCGTCAACCTTGGTTGGATGGATGGTTTGGAAGAAGAATTTCAAGAAAAGAAAGCCGCAAGTGAAAACAAGAATGAGGTAATTCATGTTGATTAATCAAATGCTACTACATTTGCTCTATGAATTTCCTTTTGATTTGTTTCTGTTTGTTTGTTTGTTTGTTGATACTGAGAATATCTCAACTCTCTGGTGAAATGCGAAATATCAGCTGTTCATGATGAAAAGATAAATCCTTTTGTATAGATATGTTTTCTTTTTGCTTAAGATTGGGTCAACTCTTGGTTTGAGCATTGGCTTAGTTTCTATGGGACCTCATAGGCTCTAAGTAGCATGAGCCTTGGTTCAACTTATATAGGTTCGGTTAGTATGGGCTCATATAGGCTTCTATAGCCTCTGCTCATATTTTATAAAGCTTATACAAAATCAAGAGTAAAACCGTCAAATAGAATAATGAATAAACGATCCCAACAATTACAATTAGAAGTCCCCAAGAGGCTAAGGTTTGCTGGACTCATGGACTGTGAGTCACATAGGTTCGATGGTACACTGGATAGAACATAACATGGATTACCTTTCCACGTTTGCAAACAATTCTGATGCATATTGCTACCAGTTATGAAAGAAACTAGACAAGAATTCATTAACTCCGGCTTTCGAGAGGCCAAGAACTCTCCAAGGTTTAAACCCCAATTGATTTACAAAACGAATACCTATTCAATTGTATCATCCTTCTATTTATACTACCCCTAACTCCTAACAACCGACTTACCTCATCACTTATTGACTAATTAACCTACTATCTATATATGCATCAAATTCATTAGGGGTAAATTGGTTATTTTATCTGTTTTGTCCTGTCGAGTTCTGTCTTACCAAACAATGAACAACTCTGCTGTCCTGTTCTTTTTTGTCCTATCTGTCTGGATACCAAACGCACCCTTAGGTTGAGTTGCCGAACCTATACCATACTAGGCTAGAGCTTGGCTCGGATTGGATCATCAAATGTTTTTGTTCAGCTTAGGCTCTCCAACCCTTTTGGATGGACCAACCCACAAGCTCTTATGAGTTAGCTTGTATTCTTCACATCCCTACTCTTGGCAACCCCATAACAAATTTTTGTTTTGATTTACTTCCATATTAAAATTCATTTAAAAAATATGCAGGCATACATTATTGAGAGCTTTAGAACTTACAGCATGGATATGTAAATGTCCACAATGTATAATTTTCCAAATATAAAACTTCACCAAACTATAAACTTTGAAGAGTAAAAAGTTTCTAAAAATGATCCAACCAATATGGGTGCTGTTGAAACCATTCCTCGGTCCTCCATGGTCAGTCATGGCTCAAACCTTTTGTGCATTTCTACTTACACCCTTTGGAGGCTTGTCATGACTACATAATCTTGATCGAACTTTGAAAGTTTGTTTCCTTTACTTTTCTTGTAATTGACTACCTCAAATTCTGCTTGTGATGCCATCTCATCCACTTCAACAACAATGCCTTCTACCCTCTCCGCAATCTCTGTTAACAATGATGCCATTGTGGCTAGCGGGAAAATCGCCATTATTGGCACTATTTGTAACATCTCTCCTTTGCAAGTTCTTGAATTTTCTTCATCTGCCTCTGCTATTGGCAGTAAGACTGGTTGCTTCGATAACTCTTTGAACACAGTCTGAAAGTTTTGAACTGCGAAGTTCATCTCTTGTACAAAAAACTCCGTTTTAGTTGACTTTGTCATGGTTTCATCGTCATAGCTAATTCTTTTAAGACATTTGAAGAACACGAGCTTAGTTTCATGCATGCTTCTTTCAGATGCTTCTTTAGCGAATCTGGCGTCTGTAGAATATAATATCATGCATTCAGAATCTGATACAAAGGCGCAGATTCATATGAAAGTCATAAATTTTTGAGAACCTGTGAACCTACTATTTATGCTTTATTCAAGATGAAGGCCATAATAAAATATTTTATGATGAAAGTTAGTCACGATGAATATAATGGTATTCATGATCACTTAAGGTTATCCTTCATGAATAATACATGAAATAGTTGATTCACATGTTCGTAAATTATTCTCATTGGAAGTTTCTCTCAATAGCAAATGGGGGAGCTCCTATCCCATCAAAATTCCTGTATCTGGAATTGTTGGAAATATTAAGATTAGGATTTCCATTTACCTGAACTTCTGTATTGATGCAACCATCCAGAGTCTCGATGCAGTAAGCACAACTGCGCATGGAGGCGCCGATTTTGAGGTACTGTCTCCATGGATGTCGAAACTTGAAACGTCCATGAGCAGGCTCCCATCCAGCCAAATTGGCCTGCAAAATTATGGTTCACAAATGAAAATCCTTATATATATATATATAATATATATGATATATAGAGAGAGAGAGAGAGAGAGAGAGAGAGTTCCAGGGAAGACCCCTTAAAAAACGAAAAACTCATTAACACCCTAATTAAGGTTTATTTGTGTATACATGTAATCAAAGATGTTTCTTGGTTTCTATGCACGTGTGCATATCAGACAAATTGCTTGTATGCACATGTGCATGCCGTACAAATGAGTTTTCATTTATATTTTTTTGCGGTTTCCCCCAAACATGACCCTATATATAGGGTTAAGTTCCGGTGATAAGGTTAAGACTTAAGGGATCTCCACATTTGGATCAATCCTAATTGAAGATAAACACTAATAAGATGCATTGGATCAATTCTTGTAAGAAGCGCAATTCAAGGGGTCGGGTGAGATAAAAATGATCAAGAGTCCAGATCCCTTACGCTTCTCACCTTAAATGTTTTTGTCATACAATCCTTCGTTTATATATACAGGTCATAAGAGTTGAAATGAAAAGGCAAAATCTATATCCAGTTGATGTAGATTTTTAGTTTTCAAAATTATGAGATTAAAGCAGCATACCATTGCTTCTTCTGTTGCCTTTGAATTAAGCACACATTTGTAACCCTCTTGCTTTCTACTAAATCTTTCCTCATTGTCTTTAAAGTAGTCTCTTACACAACCTGCAAATCATAAAATAAACAAAACCCTCTCTTAAATTCTACAACCCCAAACTAGTGCATCTCTAACTTGTACACTCTTTACAAATGTACAACCCTCTGATGCACCATCAAAAGCTTTTTTAAGACATGAGTTTGAAGTGATACCATCCAAGGAATCTGCAAGTTTCTCAGGTTATGATAGATGAGGTTGTGAAGCTCTTTGCCAGCCCAAACAGGGTAGAAAAGAATGTTTATAAGAATGCAAATGGAGGTTCCAATGGCAATTGTTGACAGTCTGTTTCTAGCTAGATCTAACAGTTATCAACTCGATAACCCGACATCGACACGAAGCTGAACGTAAGAATGAATATCATGGCTCCGTAATCGAATCGAGCTTTCACAGATGGTATAAATCTTGAGAAAGTAGCTGCTGCAGCTGCATATCATCATTTGCTCATTAGTTTCTTGCTATTTTTGCAAGATAACAGTTAGGAAAGTTCCTACTGGCCGTGAAAGATAATAATCTGGATAATTCTTCGTGACCTTGAAGAGACTAAAATTGGCGACATATGATTGATGGGAGCCTCAAGGGCTTGAATCTTTATATGTCAGTTGAGGTATATGGTTCTAAAAGGACTAGTATGTAAACCGTACCTAGAATGGATATGGAAGCTTCAAGAACCACAGGTTCGAGTTCTCCGCATTGGTTTGCAATCCAATGCACACCGATGCCTATAGAGCCCGCTAAAAAAGTGGCGGTTACTCGATTAAAAGATTTAGCTATCGTTGCACCTGCGTCAATCAAATGAATACGCTTTAAATAAGTAGTATTATATGGTGCAGAGAAAAGTCCAAATGGGAACCATGAATATGATGAGAACCTAAGAACCAACTATATCATCTATTATTCATGATGAATGACATTGAATAATCACGAATACCAAGCATTTTCTCTATGAGTAATATACATGCACATCTATAGATATATGTAAAGCGTGAACCTGTCCCTATATATACATGCACATACATAGATATAGGATTGGGTTCAGGTTAATAACGTAAAGGAAAAAAAAACGAGGAATACCATGGCCGTCGTTCGTCTAGAGGGTATGCACTACAAACAATTTGTAACATACACACGTGCATATACACATGTGCATACAAACAAAAAAAACAACTTAATTTACTAGCATGCACATGTGCATGCATACTGTCTAGATGAACGGTTACCAGAGTTTTCTTCAATTTTTCAAAAAATTTCAGGTTTTCCGTTGAACCTCCCTTTATATATATTTTGAACGCCTCCCATGAAGTCAACGTTGCTTAAAACCGTAATCTATTGTGTACATACCGACAGAATATTCGAGAGCTACGACAACGGTCATGACTGCCCACATGGCATTGCCGCCAACACCGTCATAGAGCGGTCTCATGTAATAAAAGAGTGAGACCAAAGAAAGAGCCATGCCTACTTTCATACCATGGATCACTTTCTTTGGGTCACTTGTTGCTATATTCTTAGCCTTGTCGAAAAACCTTCCGATCTTCATCCAACATTCGAATATTTGACCTTGAAGTTGCCAGAATATTCTTTTAGCTACTCCGACCTCCAACTCCGGTGAACCTCCGGCCACATTTACGCTCCATTCCGGTCCATTCGACACCATTTTGCACCCGTTATATTATGTAAGATTGTAGCTTTTGAGTGTAAGCTTTATATGCAAGAAGGTTGGAACTTGGAAGCATGGGAGATGGATGACATATTTGGGTGCCCCAACATATATATACAACAATTTAGATGGCTTAAAATGGATAGATAATACTCTCATGATATCAAAATAAGTATCTCTATTTTTATTTTTATCCATCTCAAAATAAAAATAAATGTTCGCTATTAAAAATAAAAACTAAATTATCAAACTTCTACCCTTAATTTCGTAACATTCTTACTCATTCGCCTTTTAGATTGATTAGGGATGAGTTCTAAGTTAAAAGTTAACTAGATTGGTTGGGTACAAAACCCTTGTTTAGCAATTTCTTATTTGTAATTTTTGTTTCTCTAGCATTTTGCTTGATGTTTTAATGACATGCCAAAGTTCCAAAAAATAATATATACAAATATTTAAGTGTTGTGAAAAATGAGTTAAATAAGGATAAATGTGTTATTTGGTTAATAAAAACATGTAATAATTATGGATGGTTAAAACTATCTGTTATTTCAATTATGAATATATATTTTGAAATGAAATGTATATTTAATTAATTATTACATAAATTGATTCATCAGAATCAATATATCTCATTTGAAGTAGCGTGAAAATTGAAAGATAAAATGTATACAAATATTTTTTCTTTTAGATAGAGAAGTTCTTCTTTTGATTAAATTTGATTGTAAATGTATTTCTTTTTTACATTTACTAGAGGTGTAAGAATATTTTATTATAAAATTTTAGTTTCTTTATCTTGAAATGAATTATTTTAATTGATTGTAAAGCTTGCATATACGTAAGTTAAATTTGACTCGTATTGTTGGAAATGTGAAAAGGAAGTTATACGTTGTTTGATTCACGTAAGAAATGAAAAATAAAAGTAAAAGTAAAAGTAATAAGAGAATGAAATAAGAATAGATTTTTATTATTTTAATTAAATTTGAACCGAAATTTTGTTATATAAAATAAATAATTTATTTATTTTGTATTCATATTATAAATATCTAAATTTATAAGAAAATAAAGTTATTATACTAGATAAAACTAAACAATTTATTTAATTCTTAATTATATTAATTAGTGATTTAAACTGAAATTTACATTCATGGAAAATTGGCAATTACTATTCACTATTTATGACTTTATGTAGATTTTTTTAAGTCAAGAGTTCCTTGGCATTTTTATATTATAGCTTAAGAAGAAACTATAATTTATTTTCTTTTTATTTTAATATTTTTAAAAAGTTGTAAATGAGGTAAAACATTTGTCAAGAAAAAAAAACTTTTTTTTTAGATTCAATCCTAGTTATTTAACATTAATTTAAAAGAGATAGTAAAACAAGCTGGTCAGTCAAGTCAAGAAAAAATTATGTTATAAAGTTATTTTTAGGAGGTATTGAAATATATTGTCTTTAAATTTCTAACTTTAACCATTTCTTTTAAGAAATTATAATATAACTATTAAAGTTATTATATATTTGTTTATGTTATTTGGTAGGTATGACCTCAATGAAACATGGAAGTCTCTAATGGTGGCATTCCCATTAAACCAATTAAATACAAACTATGATATCCCATTTGTGGTTATCAATTATCAAAATATAAAAGCCTTGTGTATTTTTAGCTTCTTTAATTTGTTTGAGTTGAAAAGACTTGTGTCCTAACTTAGGTCACTTATCAAATATATTTTTATTAAAATGTAAAGGTTTTAAAGCATTTCCACACTTCATTATCCCATACTATTTCAAAGTTTGTGCTACAGTTAGGTCATAATAATCCTTTTAATTAAAAAAAGAATGTAATCATATTTTAATACAAACCAAAATAAGATAATACCATGAATTGATCAGAAAACACCATCATGAATGTATCACATCATCATCAACATAATAATAATGATAGACCAAATCAAATAAAACAAAATAATTTTAGTATAGTTTTATTTAGACATAAGATATATGTAAGTTGTCATCCATAAAAATAATAGGAATGGTTGTTTTAATGTAATCAAACAAAAAATAGATTGAAAAATTGTATGCATTGTCAAACAATATAAAAAGTTTGCAAAAATGTTATTTTCAAATAACTTAACTCAATAAATATTGATTACAACAAATAGAAAGTACTACAACAAGGTGGTAGATTTCACACTTTCGAAAAGATTGTTTTACCTTTTAACAGATCTGTTAGGGTGCGTTTGGTGCACTGGACAGGGTGGGACAGGACAGGACAGGACAGCCCTGTCCTGCGTTTGGCGCGCCCCAACCTTGGACTAAGTAGAACACACCAGCACAAGACATGGGACAAGTGTGTCCACCCCCTTACCCATGGAACTAAGTGGAACAAAGAACTTATTGACCAAAATACCCCTAAAATAAGAAACCTAATTAAATATCCCTTATTTTTCTTCAACCGCTTTCTCCCAAACTCCATCTCCTATTCGATTTCACGACCTCAGATCTACCTCCCTCTCCGGCGATGTCCAACGAGCTGCGGCTGTTACCTCCGGCGACCTTCGCCACCCTCTATGGCGATGTCCGGCAACCTGCGGCTGCTACCTCTGGCGACGTCCGACGACCTCCGCCTCCCTCTCCGGCGATGTCCGGCGACCTGCGGCCGCTACCTCCGGTGACGTCGGACGTCCGACGACTTCCGCCTCTCTCTCCGGCGATGTCCGGCGACCTGCGGCCGCTACCTGCGGCAACGTCCGACGTCCGGCGACCTCCGCCTCCCTCTCCGGCGATGTCCGGCGACCTGCGGCCGCTACCTCCGGCGACGTCCGACGTCCGGCGACCTCCGCCCCCCCTCTCCGGCGACGTCTGGCGACCTCCGCCTCCCTCTCCGGCGATGTCTGGCGACCTGCGGCCCCTACCTCCGGCGACGTCCGACGTCCGGCGACCTACGGCTGCTACCTCCGGCGACGTCCGACGTCCGGCGACCTCCGCCTCCCTCTTCGGCGACGTCCGGCGACCTGCGGCTGCTACCCTCCGGCGACGTCCGACGTTCGGCGACCTCCGCCTCCCTCTCCGGCGATGTCCGACGACCTGCGGCTGCTACCTCCGCGCGGCTCGTCCGACGTCCAGCGACCTCCGTCTGCCTCTCCGGCGATGTCCGGTGACCTGCGGCTGCTACCTCCGGCGACGTCCGATGTCCGGCAACCTGCGGCTGCTACTTCCAGCGACAACTTATAGACTTTATCAATAAAACAGTGTTATAAGGTTTTAAATTCTTTGTTATTATGCATATAAATTGATTATTTATTAATAAATTAGTAAACAGCTCATCAGGGGTAAATTGGTCATTTTAACATGTTCTGACTTGTCCTGTCCTATGTTGTTCTAGCTTACCAAACGTTGGACACCTGTCCTATCCTGTCCTGTCCTGTCCTGTCTGCGTACCAAACGCACCCTTAAGAAACAACATCTGAATCGTTAAGAGGTAAATCTTGTTTGGCAAAAAAAAAAAAATATGCCTCTTAATGGTTTTAAAAATGATTTTGTATTTGGGGCATCCCTTTAGCATTCAGGATCTTGATTTCATTATCATCAATTACCAAATAACTATATTTCATTTTACACTATATCATAGAAGCTTCTTTAATCATTCTGACCACTTAATCATCTAGCATCAAACCATTCAATAACTATCAAACGGCCCCTTATATTTTGATTGGAAAGTTTCTATGATTGCCTATAATCCAACAAATTTGTCCTCAAGGTTGGTCTAATGGTTCGAGCAAAACTTGGTCCTTCCCATGATCGACTTTTCATCAATCTTTGATGTGAAAACTATAATTGATATATTTCGACAATCCTAACCAAGTCCGATCTTTTTTTAAATGTAGAAACAATGAAAATTGATGATTTAGTTAAAATAAAAAAAAACATCTTTTGATTGTTCCAAGGAAACAATATTTGGGGGTCGCTTATCAATTTCTATTGGGTAAGCGCTTACTAGTATTAGATTCATCTTTATTTACTTTTTCGTATCACATCTTTGGGCATGAAGATGGATTGTTGCTAAGCATTTTAAACCCAACAATGTAAGAGTTGGGTTTTCACATTTACCAGGGAAGTTTATTGTTCTTTGCGATGTTCAATCAATAAAGTAATTGATGCCGATAAGTGCTTACCCTATAAACATCTCCTTAGTCACTCGGTTTAAAAACCTGTTTCGAATAAGGGACATTGATCGGGATACAATTCTTTACTGTTCTTTTCTAAACTTGGTTTTTGACCCATTAAGACACAAAAGTATAACACTTTATATGACAACCAAGGTCAGCCTACCAGATATTGTCAGCTTTGTCCACATCTAGACTGACGGTTTTAAAACTCGTTTGATAGAGGAAGAATCAAATCCCTTATAAGCCAATCAATGTAAGATCTTAAAATCCACCGCTTGGAACCCCCTACGTCCTTGTTGACAGTCGTAGACCATTCTAGTTCCCAACTCTGATACTCTCTACAATTTACATGTTACAATTCATATGTGATGAGTTGTTACATTTTAGGCCCGAAAGACCAGAAGAAAGATTGTTGTTCTAGACTTGTACGTCTGGGGTTTGTTGGGTTTCATTAATGGGCCATCTATTTCATCTTATTTTGGGGCTCAAAAGCCCAATTAGCCCACGTAATAAGTTTGCATACATACCGATACCGCCCCAATCCGCAATGTTTGGCATCTTTACAGAAGAGGTTGCACATGGATGAATGATTCAGCCAGCGTTGGTTTGAAATTGGGTATAATTATCTTCTACTCAATCTAATATATTTACGAGATTATGATGTCATTCCGTCGAGAAATCTCTGTTAGTAAATTATCAATGGAGATCTATCTGGATAATTAGAGACCACAATCGTACATCTTCATCTTCTTCTTTGCTTCTTTCTCTATCTTTTACTTGATTTCGCAGGTTCAAATGTGAACCACTTTTTTTGTTGTGAACGTGAGGACAGCCGAGAGCGTGATACGTGGCAGATGACTAGGCTCACTACTAGGCGCGATTCATGGGGGGCATTGAATTAAAGACGGGGACTACACTCAAAGCCGCCACGTGTGTTGACCTTACGTTCACAACCAAAAAGTGGTTCACATTTGAACTTTTCTATTATATATAGAAAAGTTCAAATGTGAACCACTTTAATGTGAACCACTTTTTGGTTGTGAACATGAGGACAACCGAGAGGGCGACAGCTTTGAGTGTGGTCCCCCTCTTTAATTCAATGCCCTCCCATGAATCGCGCCTAGTCATCCGCCGTGGACTTGACATGGCGCCTAGTCATCCGCCACGTGTCGCGCTCTTGGTTGTCCTCACGTTCACAACCAAAAAGCACCCCTATATCTATATATATATATATATATATATATCATGCTATTTGCATTTTGAGGGTTTCTAGATTATAGATAGGTTTCGATCTTCTGGCAAATCGAGTTATTTGATTTTAGATTGTAAGTTACATATAACTAACTATAAAATCTATTAGTAAAAATGTACAAGGATAATAATATAGCTGGAAGATGAGGGATTTTCCCCCTTTTGTCTTTCACAATTAGGACTCAATCACATGCTGCTGCTCTTGAGGTATTCAATTACATATCAATTTGCAGCTACTTGATAACCTCAGAGCCACACCTTAATATCAATAACTGATATGCTATTTCTTACCATACTTGAGGTGGATCTGCTACTGAATTCATATAGGGATTTAATATTCATATCACCATTGAACCACTTTCACACCATCCTCTGTGTAATAAGTCTAGGGGAGAAGGCCAAGTTGCTGGAGTGTTTAACCAGAGGGTAGAAGGGGTAATTTTGTTGTCTGAACCTGGACAAGAGAGGTCCCTCGGACTAAGACATTGTATTTTTCATTAAGCTCCAAGTAAACACTCAGACATGTCTGTGCGAATAAGCTCTATGGACCATTAAGCCTATTAAGTCAAAAGTAAACAGCCCCTTAGTTAGACTATGAGTCTGTTTGGCAGTTGATGAATCCTGAATGGTTTGGTGTTGGATGATTAAGTGGTCAATTAAGAGGCTCTTATGATATAGTGCAAAACGAAATATGGCGGTTTGGTAATTGTTGAGGATGAAATCAAGGATCTAAATGGTTAAGAGACGCACATAATACAAAATCATTCTGAGGATTTTGGAACCATTAAGAGGCAGTCCCTTTTTTTGCCACACAAGATTTACCTCTTAATGATTCAGAGGCTGCCTCCTAATGGAACTGTAGCGAGGTAAACAAAAAAGCTAGTTGATAAACTTGGTTAAAAGTAACTAATAAGCTAGAAGACGATGTAAAATGCCTTAAGAAAGACATGTTGAAGAGTTATTTAAAAGATACAGGGGGCATAATCGTAAAGTGCTATAAGAAATCGTCCCTAGTAGCTTTTCAAAAGACTAGCACAAATGGGAGCTTTTCAACATGGCCTTAGTGTAAATCTGGCTAGGCTAATCGGACTTTATTTGAAATTCTTTGACCAATGGTAACCACGAGTAGTTGTTCAGGATTCTGTCGTGTTCAAATTTCTCAAACTCTAGATACGCACGGACTGATAGTGCAGTCTAGATTTTAATGGAAGTTTTTAGTCAAGATTCGAGGCAAAGGCACATGATATATTAAAGTGGGTAGTTGCATATCTTCTTTGTATGTGAAGGACGAAAAGGAAAAACAGCGTGTCCAAGTACAATCATATGATCAAATTTTCTTTTTGGTAGAACCCACAGTTGTCAGGTTAATCCTTATGTGACTTTGCACTTTCTTATAGTCTCACTAGTTATTTCTAAGGCAGGTGCAACTAATGATTGAAAGTTTCATGTAGACTTTGAGCATGCTGCTACAAAATTATTAGACTGTGTTTCCTTTTTTCTTATTTCAATCACAAAAAGTATTCTTTTTTCCTTTAGGAGAAAAAGGATCAAGGGTTGAATCAATCTTATGTTCATTCATGAAGCAGATGTACAACCAACCTTTTATTCAATCTAAACTTTTCTATCTCTTTTGGACTATGTGAGATGATCAAACTAATCTCAATCAGTAATGCACCGAATTCTCTAATGCCATCATTGTGTCTCTGCACATCTCCTCAATATTTATGCTATTTTCAACTTGTGCACATTTTGTCTCTGGTGGCCTTGCATTCTTAGACTTTTCTAACTTTAGTAGGATTACAAAACTCTTGCTTTTGTTGCCACTTTGTCCACCCTTCTTGTATCCTGTGGCTAAAATCATCATCAATCTCGCCAATTTGTAATATCGACCCTAATGCTCATCCATGCTAACAATATCTCATCCCGGATGCTGATACCAGTCAACGGTAGTTCATTTAATGCGTACTTGGTCTAAAGTCCAATGATTCAAAAGGGTTTCTACACAACTCTAATTTTGCATCCATGTCTAAACTAGCATCATCAAGTAGCACTACATCTTTCGTAAAGATCATATTTTATCTGATTTCACCTTTTATAGTGTTTATGAGCTCATATATGTTGACATAAAGACTTAAATGCCTTCTTTGGTGCTATAACGTATGGAAGATATCGGTATCACACTCACATGCTTTCAGAGTAGTTACCATTCTCCATGCAGGCCGAGTAAAACTTGCATAGGAACGAGAGTTATGTTACTTATAGCACAAATCCGCAGTGATAAATGCACACAGTTTTTGAAATGTGTAATTATTACACTTTTTGATTAACTATATGACAGAAGTAATACATTTCTCAATCTCATAATTAAGGGTGGAATTGGAAAGATGTAATTGTGCACCTAAACAATGATGTCGAAAGAAAGCACTTGTATTGTTTGAAAAAGATTTCTCATACCCTGAAAACTTCAGACTCCAAAGATTACACACTTAATGCAAATTGTGTCATCATCATCTAACTGTAAGTACTCTAAAGATACACACTAATACCAGTTGTGTAATCATCATCTAACTGTAAATACAAGCTACAGATCTAAGGCTGCTGAATTCCATGTGAAGAATTGAAGGAATCCAACATGAGGAAACATCTTAAATAATTAATCTCACAAAAGAAATTCAAACCCAGACTCCAAATCCACTCGAAAATTAAGCTTCAATTATACAATGTCGACGGACCCCCACCCAGTGCCTCGTTCCAGTATCCATTTGAATTCCCCTGCCCCATATTTTGGTCGCTCTCCCTTGACGAATGTTGTTGGTTCAACACTCCAAAGGGTAACATGATTCTGTCACCATCCTCTTGATTCCCTTGAAAGTTTCCGTACTTGATTCCATTCCCTTGAAAAGGGAAACCCATCGTTGGCTTGAAGTCTTGAACGCCGAATCTTGTTTCGTTGAACATTGTGTTGGCGTGCGTGGCATCTGTTGTGCTAAACGAATTCAGCCCATCAGAAGTAGTTCTAGCCCTAAGAAAATCTTGACCAGAAACCGAACCCAAAGTACTAGAAGTCAAAGAAGAAGATAAAAAGTTTGCATTGCCATTTTCTATCTTCGGTAGCTTTAGGAACTGAGAGAAACCATGATGATACTCTTCTTGTGTGGCTTGGAAACCTAAGTTAAGATCTTGACCTTCATGGGTAGTGAAATTTTGGGAAGAAAACTGTGAGAGATCGATTGGTTTTGGCATGGATGAGGTAGAAGAAGAAGTAGAGGCCATCGATCTCTTGTTCTTTCTTGAACCGCCTCCAACGGAACACTTCTGAGGGACCCGCCTTTAGTCCAATACCTCTTGCAACCTTTGCAAAAGTATCTTGGTTGAGTTAAGCTGTAATTGTTGTAGTAACAGAACTTGGTGTTGGTTGAATTGCATCTTGGACAGTTAAGAGCTTGTTCATGTTGTGGCTTAATCTTTCTTTCTTGCACTTGATTGTAGCTTCCATTATTTCTAACATCCTGAAATCAATCAACTCCAACCCATGTCAGAAGAGCTTTTCAGGATAACATCTTTACTTAAAGATTAGATAGAAAGAAATAAAAAAAGATTGACATAAACAGACAGAAATTTTAACAAGAAACAACTGATAACTTTCTGTCTTTGAGGATCCCAAAAGGCAAAAAAAGAAAGTGAACAGAAAAGAAAAAAGGGACCAACATCATCTGCTTAACAAAACTAAAACTTTTCGGTTAGTTTTCATATCGAAAAAAACATGTTCAATATATATAAACTGACCTTTGGCCATTGAGCAGCATCCATGAGTTGGTTGAGGGTAGGAAAGGGGTGGTTCAAAAGAGAAAGTTGGAATGATTTTGAAGGAGAAAATGAAGGGTCTGCAAATGTGTAAATATAAAGCAGGGAGAGAATGTTTTGGAAATTCTATTGTGTTTTGGCTTTATTTGGTGAGTTAGATTTGTATAATGACTGATGACAGAAGCAGAGGATTTTCTTTTTGACTTACTGTTGTGAAATCAAACTATTTTAGTGATGCCTTTTTGTTGGTGGGTTGTTTGTTTATTTGCTCAGTGGAGGTGGAATTTTGAGGTATCAAATGGTGGATTTCTACTTCTTTGACCTCTCTCTCTATTCTTCCTGTTCTCATGATAGTGCCTTTACTTTTCCAATTAAATTAACAACCATCAAATGCCTACCTAGAACCCCTAACTTGTCCCAATTCAAATGAGGTTTTAGAAGCGGAGAAAATCAAACCAAATGAACCCAATATATAGTATACTCCACTTGGAAGTAAGAGCTAATATAGCCGTATAGGGAGTTTGTACCAAAACAAACCAACTAACATGTATAACATTAACACTCGTACCAATTACAATCCGTTGGTAGTAAACTTGGTTTGCACAAGCTATTGGAAGTCGTGGTACTGGCTTATTTATTCATTTATTAGGTTTTTGTATCTTTTTTATGTATTGATATTAAGTATTGTAACTTTAACAATTGAATGTTTGCAAGTTTCATTTCTTGCAATCAAAACATTAATCACGTTGACTTGAAAACTCAAAAATGTCACTCGAAATTTAAACAAAAAGCAAGTCGGCGAGTTTTCATATATGTAACATGAAGTTGGTATAAAACCATTGTCAACATGTACCAACCAAAACCATTGATACCAGATATGTTGGTATCAAGTATAATTGATTGGTAACACTATATAGGATTTGCCGATTTGGCGTACCTATTATAATTGGTTAGTACATGATACTTGGGAAAATATTGGTACTGTATCAATCTTAGCCCTAATCTAGCATATGAGATGTATACAAATTTGTTCTATACTTAACCGAAGGAATGATTCTTTTCATAAAGACCATAAGCTTGTAATCGATAAACCATAATTGGGCCTGCCTTGTTATTATTGCCTAGTGTCTTGATTATTATTGTCTTACTAAGTTCAAATGTTCAATGCTAAATGGATAAATAATATTTGTTCAAGTTTCCCCTTTTGTTATTGATTTGGAGCCTTTGAACAAATGTTAAGAACTTGAATATGTTTTGAAACTATATTTTAAGAGAATTTAACCGTTAAATAATTGATTTATTCACTACTCTACTATGAATAATTGTGATTTGAAAGTTGAAATGAAAACGAGTTTGTGAATAAATGATGTATATGGTAATTTTTTCTGTAAAAATATACATGTAAACTTATCAAAAAAAAAACCATTATATAAAACTTAAATGCAAATCTTGAAAAATGCTTGGTTATTTTTTTGGAGTCAATAAATGATTTCTTTAAAATATGGTCGATTTTTATGATAAACTAGTTGGTCCTTCTACCATTTATCGTTATAAATTGAGAGGTGTGCTTGTTTGTTATATGTATGTTGTTATATGGACCTCTTAAGCATTTGATCTACTCATATAAATGTAGACCTTCTATACTGAGTTCCACCTGTACACACATATAACACTACTTATTTCCCTCTCATAAGAGGGTCCATTTATAATTCCGCTTATTATATATGAAACTCATTTTAAATACCGACTCTTTTTTTTATAAAGACATTTTATAAATAAAAAGCTAATTTCTGTAACAACGAATGTACGATGTAATTCGCTTAAATATATCAAGACAAAAGTTGAGCTACTACAAATAATATCATCACTTGTACATTTTTAATTGTTAATAACATGTAATCTATCCATCTATCCATTTTTTATATATATAGTTATATATAATGGTTTTCCATTATGCTACTTCCATTTCTATTTAACATTATTTGTTAAAATTTTGACGGCAGGCAGTGTTAAACAAAAATTTAAGTTATAATCTGTTTTCTACAAAATTCAAACGACGACAACTTGTTTCACATGTCAGAATCTTTTAATATCCTTATATCCATCCGATCTTATTGTCGTAATCAAAGGCCAAACATTGTATCTTAGTTGTTGTTCCAATATTATACATTTGAATAAAGAATTATTAACCATTCCACAAATTATCAATTAACAACATCTTATTTAATATTTAAATTTTGTATTTTTGTAATTAACAAGAAAAAGGGATAGAAGGCGACAAAAGCAAAATGTGGTGGGGGATTCATCATTATGCTGGGTGGACTACGATGACGCGGACATCCTTCTATGACAAAAACACCTCCTTACCCCACCCCACGCCAATTAAATTTTAAACGTAGTAAGACCTCGATAGCTTAACTCATAAGCCCACAAAGTTCGAGGTGTCATATCAACGTCACATCAGCTTTACTTATAAACCAAAATAAGCGGTAATTGATGTGTATGCACAAAGCCCCACCCCCACTTTACACAAATACCCCTAAAAGGCGTTATAAGGGCCGTTATGCACATTTCAGTCAAATAACGGCGTTTTGGGCCGTTATAGCGGCGTTTTGGGCCGTTATAGCGCCGTTATAGCAGCGTAACGGTATGGGTATATGTGCAAAGGGGAGCACGTTATGGGCATATGTGCAAAGCACTCCAAATAAGCTTAAAATAAAAGTACCATTACCCACATGTTTTTTAATAAGACAGAAAGAGAGAGAGAACGGGTAGGAATGAGTTTCAAACCCGATCACCAAGCCAGATCCCCAAACTATTGGCATGCATATCCCTGCCTAGGCGAGCCCACACGCTCACCAAGCACCTCCCCAAACCGCTACGGCTACTCCCAGACTACGAGTTTTTCTTTTGTAAAAAAATCACAACAAATTTAATGAAATTTTATTCAAAACTTGAATATTTTATTTTTTGATGAGTATTAATCATTTTCATGTTTTTCTTTTTACGGATGTTATGATTAAAGTTCTGTTGTTATGGATCGATGTTAATCTCATTTTTATTCATAACACATTGAATATAAATAAATTCAAATTTGGTGAGCCACTTGCCACGCATTTTATAAACCATGACCAATTTACTGAAATATATTAAAATCCATGTGTTCTGCTAATTAAAATCTAATCGAA